>CM056380.1:111028803-111342938 GCA_029718625.1 Synaphobranchus kaupii
AATGTCTTAAAACTAATTATTTTTCACTTATTTCACCGCAGGTATTAGATAAATCTAATTTCCTATACATTGGAATCAAAAAATAGCATTTTAATTTTTTTGACCATTTTGGCCCTTTTTGGACATAAGACTAGTCTTATGTCTTTACATTTTTCCACAAACACATTTTTCATCATAAATGTCTTAAAACGAATTATTTTTCACTTATTTCACCACAGTTATTCAGTAAATAGAATTTCCCATACATTGGAATCAAAAAATGGCATTTTAATTTTGTTGACATTTTTGGCCCTTTTTGGACGTTGAACTATAATCAGCAGCCTTACCACCATGCAATCTGCTGCTGCTGAATGGATGAAGCTAAGCATGTGTGGACTTGTTTAGTATTTGGATGGGAGACCTCTTGGGAAAACAAATTTGCTGCTGGAAACTTTGTTGGTGGTCCTGTACGAGGCAGTCTTCATTGTAGTCAATTAAACCCCAGTGCAATGATGGGGAATAAACATATTTTTCAACATGAATGTCTTAAAACTCATTATTTTTCACATACTTCACCGCAGTTATTAAATAAATATCATTTCCTATGGATCGGAATCAAAAAATGGCATTTTAAATTTTTTGACCATTTTGGCCCTTTTTGGACATAAGAATATAGTATTTTGTTTTTTCATATTTCCCAAAACACATTTTTCATCATAAATGTCTTAAAACTCATTATTTTTCACTTATTTCACCGCAGGTATTAAATAAATATAATTTCCTATACATTGGAATAAAAAAATGGCATTTTAAATTTTTTGAACATTTTGGCCCTTTTTGGACATAAGACTATAATAGTCTTATGTTTTTTAATTTTCCCCAAAACACATTTTTGATCATAATGTCTTAAAACAAATTATTTTTTCACGTATTTCATCACAGTTATTAAATAAATATAAATTCCTATACATTGGAATCAAAAAATGGCATTTTAAATTTTTTGACCATTTTGGCCCTTTTTGGACATAAGACTATATAGTCTTATGTTTTTTAATTGTCCCCAAAACACATTTTTGATCATAAATGTCTAAAACTAATTATTTTTCACTTATTTCACCGCTGTTATTAGATAAATCTCATTTCCTATACATTGGAATCAAAAAAAGGCATTTTAAATTTTTTAACCATTTTGGCCCTTTTTGGACATAGGACTATAGTCTTATGTTTTTTAATTTTCCCCAAAACACATTTTTCATCATAAATGTCTTAAAACTAATTATTTTTCACTTATTTCACCGCAGGTATTAGATAAATCTAATTTCCTATACATTGGAATCAAAAAATAGCATTTTAATTTTTTGTGACCATTTTGGCCCTTTTTGGACATAAGACTAGTCTTATGTCTTTACATTTTTCCACAAACACATTTTTCATCATAAATGTCTTAAAACTAATTATTTTTCACTTATTTCACCACAGTTATTCAGTAAATAGAATTTCCCATACATTGGAATCAAAAAATGGCATTTTAATTTTTTTGACCATTTTGGCCCTTTTTGGACATAAGACTAGTCTTATGTCTTTACATTTTTCCACAAACACATTTTTCATCATAAATGTCTTAAAACTAATTATTTTTCACTTATTTCACCACAGTTATTCAGTAAATAGAATTTCCCATACATTGGAATCAAAAAATGGCATTTTAATTTTGTTGACATTTTTGGCCCTTTTTGGACATAAGAATGTAGTCTTTTGTTTTTTCATATTTCCCAAAACACATTTTTCATCATAAATGTCTTAAAACTAATTATTTTTCACTTATTTCACCGCAGTTATTAGATAAATCTCATTTCCTATACATTGGAATCAAAAAATGGCATTTTAAATTTTTTGACCATTTTGGCCCTTTTTGGATATAAGACTATATTCTTATGTTTTTTAATTTTCCCCAAAACACATTTTTGATCATAAATGTCTAAAACTAATTATTTTTCACTTATTTCACCGCAGTTATTAGATAAATCTAATTTAACTATACATTGGAATCAAAAAATAGCATTTTAAATTTTTTGACCATTTTGGCCCTTTTTGGACATAAGACTATAGGCTTATGTTTTTTTCATATTCCCCAAAACACATTTTTCATCATAAATGTCTTAAAACTCATTATTTTTCACATATTTCATTGCAGTTATGAAATAAATATAATTTCCTATGGATCGGAATCAAAAAATGGCATTTTAAATTTTTTGACCATTTTGGCCCTTTTTGGACATAAGACTATAGGCTTATGTTTTTTTCATATTCCCCAAAACACATTTTTCAACATGAATGTCTTAAAACTTATTATTTTTCACATACTTCACCGCAGTTATTAAATAAATATAATTTCCTATGGATCGGAATCAAAAAATGGCATTTTAAATTTTTTGACCATTTTGGCCCTTTTTGGACATAAGAATATAGTCTTATGTTTTTTCATATTTCCCAAAACACATTTTTCATCATAAATGTCTTAAAACTCATTATTTTTCACTTATTTCACCGCAGGTATTAAATAAATATAATTTCCTATACATTGGAATAAAAAAATGGCATTTTAAATTTTTTGAACATTTTGGCCCTTTTTGGACATAAGACTATAATAGTCTTATGTTTTTTAATTTTCCCCAAAACACATTTTTGATCATAATGTCTTAAAACAAATTATTTTTTCACGTATTTCATCACAGTTATTAAATAAATATAAATTCCTATACATTGGAATCAAAAAATGGCATTTTAAATTTTTTGACCATTTTGGCCCTTTTTGGACATAAGACTATATAGTCTTATGTTTTTTAATTGTCCCCAAAACACATTTTTGATCATAAATGTCTAAAACTAATTATTTTTCACTTATTTCACCGCTGTTATTAGATAAATCTCATTTCCTATACATTGGAATCAAAAAAAGGCATTTTAAATTTTTTAACCATTTTGGCCCTTTTTGGACATAGGACTATAGTCTTATGTTTTTTAATTTTCCCCAAAACACATTTTTCATCATAAATGTCTTAAAACTAATTATTTTTCACTTATTTCACCGCAGGTATTAGATAAATCTAATTTCCTATACATTGGAATCAAAAAATAGCATTTTAATTTTTTGTGACCATTTTGGCCCTTTTTGGACATAAGACTAGTCTTATGTCTTTACATTTTTCCACAAACACATTTTTCATCATAAATGTCTTAAAACTAATTATTTTTCACTTATTTCACCACAGTTATTCAGTAAATAGAATTTCCCATACATTGGAATCAAAAAATGGCATTTTAATTTTTTTGACCATTTTGGCCCTTTTTGGACATAAGACTAGTATTATGTCTTTACATTTTTCCACAAACACATTTTTCATCATAAATGTCTTAAAACTAATTATTTTTCACTTATTTCACCACAGTTATTCAGTAAATAGAATTTCCCATACATTGGAATCAAAAAATGGCATTTTAATTTTGTTGACATTTTTGGCCCTTTTTGGACATAAGAATGTAGTCTTTTGTTTTTTCATATTTCCCAAAACACATTTTTCATCATAAATGTCTTAAAACTAATTATTTTTCACTTATTTCACCGCAGTTATTAGATAAATCTCATTTCCTATACATTGGAATCAAAAAATGGCATTTTAAATTTTTTGACCATTTTGGCCCTTTTTGGATATAAGACTATATTCTTATGTTTTTTAATTTTCCCCAAAACACATTTTTGATCATAAATGTCTAAAACTAATTATTTTTCACTTATTTCACCGCAGTTATTAGATAAATCTAATTTAACTATACATTGGAATCAAAAAATAGCATTTTAAATTTTTTGACCATTTTGGCCCTTTTTGGACATAAGACTATAGGCTTATGTTTTTTTCATATTCCCCAAAACACATTTTTCATCATAAATGTCTTAAAACTCATTATTTTTCACATATTTCATTGCAGTTATGAAATAAATATAAATTTCTATAGATTGGATTCAAAAAATGGCATTTTAAATTTTTTAACCATTTTGGCCGTTTTTGGACATGAGACTATATATAGTCTTATGTTTTTTAATTTTCCCCAAAACACATTTTTGATCATAAATGTCTTAAAACAAATACTTTTTTCACGTATTTCATCGCAGTTATTAAATAAATATAAATTCCTATAGATCGGAATCAAAAAATGGCATTTAAAATTTTTTGACCATTTTGGCCCTTTTTGGACATAGAACTATAGTCTTATGTTTTTCAATTTTCCCCAAAACACATTTTTCATCATAAATGTCTTAAAACTAATTATTTTTCACTTATTTCACCGCAGTTATTAGATAAATCTAATTTCCTATACATTGGAATCACAAAATAGCATTTTAAATTTTTTGACCATTTTGGCCCTTTTTGGACATAAGAATATAGTCTTATGTTTTTTCATATTTCCCAAAACACATTTTTCATCATAAATGTCTTAAAACTCATTATTTTTCACTTATTTCACCGTAGTTATTAAATAAATATAATTTCCTATACATTGGAATAAAAAAATGGCATTTTAATTTTTTTGACCATTTTGGCCCTTTTTGGACATAAGAATATAGTCTTATGTTTTTTCATATTTCCCAAAACACATTTTTCATCATAAATGTCTTAAAACTCATTATTTTTCACTTATTTCACCGCAGGTATTAAATAAATATAATTTCCTATACATTGGAATAAAAAAATGGCATTTTAAATTTTTTGAACATTTTGGCCCTTTTTGGACATAAGACTATAATAGTCTTATGTTTTTTAATTTTCCCCAAAACACATTTTTGATCATAATGTCTTAAAACAAATTATTTTTTCACGTATTTCATCACAGTTATTAAATAAATATAAATTCCTATACATTGGAATCAAAAAATGGCATTTTAAATTTTTTGACCATTTTGGCCCTTTTTGGACATAAGACTATATAGTCTTATGTTTTTTAATTGTCCCCAAAACACATTTTTGATCATAAATGTCTAAAACTAATTATTTTTCACTTATTTCACCGCTGTTATTAGATAAATCTCATTTCCTATACATTGGAATCAAAAAAAGGCATTTTAAATTTTTTAACCATTTTGGCCCTTTTTGGACATAGGACTATAGTCTTATGTTTTTTAATTTTCCCCAAAACACATTTTTCATCATAAATGTCTTAAAACTAATTATTTTTCACTTATTTCACCGCAGGTATTAGATAAATCTAATTTCCTATACATTGGAATCAAAAAATAGCATTTTAATTTTTTGTGACCATTTTGGCCCTTTTTGGACATAAGACTAGTCTTATGTCTTTACATTTTTCCACAAACACATTTTTCATCATAAATGTCTTAAAACTAATTATTTTTCACTTATTTCACCACAGTTATTCAGTAAATAGAATTTCCCATACATTGGAATCAAAAAATGGCATTTTAATTTTTTTGACCATTTTGGCCCTTTTTGGACATAAGACTAGTATTATGTCTTTACATTTTTCCACAAACACATTTTTCATCATAAATGTCTTAAAACTAATTATTTTTCACTTATTTCACCACAGTTATTCAGTAAATAGAATTTCCCATACATTGGAATCAAAAAATGGCATTTTAATTTTGTTGACATTTTTGGCCCTTTTTGGACATAAGAATGTAGTCTTTTGTTTTTTCATATTTCCCAAAACACATTTTTCATCATAAATGTCTTAAAACTCATTATTTTTCACTTATTTCACCGTAGGTATTAAATAAATATAATTTCCTATACATCGGAATAAAAAAATGGCATTTTAAATTTTTTGAACATTTTGGCCCTTTTTGGACATAAGACTATAATAGTCTTATGTTTTTTAATTTTCCCCAAAACACATTTTTGATCATAAATGTCTTAAAACAAATTATTTTTTCACGTATTTCATCACAGTTATTAAATAAATATAAATTCCTATAGATCGGAATCAAAAAATGGCATTTAAAATTTTTTGACCATTTTGGCCCTTTTTGGACATAGGACTATAGTCTTATGTTTTTTAATTTTCCCCAAAACACATTTTCCATCATAAATGTCTTAAAACTAATTATTTTTCACTTATTTCACCGCAGGTATTAGATAAATCTAATTTCCTATACATTGGAATCAAAAAATAGCATTTTAATTTTTTTGACCATTTTGGCCCTTTTTGGACATAAGACTAGTCTTATGTCTTTACATTTTTCCACAAACACATTTTTCATCATAAATGTCTTAAAACGAATTATTTTTCACTTATTTCACCACAGTTATTCAGTAAATAGAATTTCCCATACATTGGAATCAAAAAATGGCATTTTAATTTTGTTGACATTTTTGGCCCTTTTTGGACGTTGAACTATAATCAGCAGCCTTACCACCATGCAATCTGCTGCTGCTGAATGGATGAAGCTAAGCATGTGTGGACTTGTTTAGTATTTGGATGGGAGACCTCTTGGGAAAACAAATTTGCTGCTGGAAACTTTGTTGGTGGTCCTGTACGAGGCAGTCTTCATTGTAGTCAATTAAACCCCAGTGCAATGATGGGGAATAAACATATTTTTCAACATGAATGTCTTAAAACTCATTATTTTTCACATACTTCACCGCAGTTATTAAATAAATATCATTTCCTATGGATCGGAATCAAAAAATGGCATTTTAAATTTTTTGACCATTTTGGCCCTTTTTGGACATAAGAATATAGTATTTTGTTTTTTCATATTTCCCAAAACACATTTTTCATCATAAATGTCTTAAAACTCATTATTTTTCACTTATTTCACCGCAGGTATTAAATAAATATAATTTCCTATACATTGGAATAAAAAAATGGCATTTTAAATTTTTTGAACATTTTGGCCCTTTTTGGACATAAGACTATAATAGTCTTATGTTTTTTAATTTTCCCCAAAACACATTTTTGATCATAATGTCTTAAAACAAATTATTTTTTCACGTATTTCATCACAGTTATTAAATAAATATAAATTCCTATACATTGGAATCAAAAAATGGCATTTTAAATTTTTTGACCATTTTGGCCCTTTTTGGACATAAGACTATATAGTCTTATGTTTTTTAATTGTCCCCAAAACACATTTTTGATCATAAATGTCTAAAACTAATTATTTTTCACTTATTTCACCGCTGTTATTAGATAAATCTCATTTCCTATACATTGGAATCAAAAAAAGGCATTTTAAATTTTTTAACCATTTTGGCCCTTTTTGGACATAGGACTATAGTCTTATGTTTTTTAATTTTCCCCAAAACACATTTTTCATCATAAATGTCTTAAAACTAATTATTTTTCACTTATTTCACCGCAGGTATTAGATAAATCTAATTTCCTATACATTGGAATCAAAAAATAGCATTTTAATTTTTTGTGACCATTTTGGCCCTTTTTGGACATAAGACTAGTCTTATGTCTTTACATTTTTCCACAAACACATTTTTCATCATAAATGTCTTAAAACTAATTATTTTTCACTTATTTCACCACAGTTATTCAGTAAATAGAATTTCCCATACATTGGAATCAAAAAATGGCATTTTAATTTTTTTGACCATTTTGGCCCTTTTTGGACATAAGACTAGTCTTATGTCTTTACATTTTTCCACAAACACATTTTTCATCATAAATGTCTTAAAACTAATTATTTTTCACTTATTTCACCACAGTTATTCAGTAAATAGAATTTCCCATACATTGGAATCAAAAAATGGCATTTTAATTTTGTTGACATTTTTGGCCCTTTTTGGACATAAGAATGTAGTCTTTTGTTTTTTCATATTTCCCAAAACACATTTTTCATCATAAATGTCTTAAAACTAATTATTTTTCACTTATTTCACCGCAGTTATTAGATAAATCTCATTTCCTATACATTGGAATCAAAAAAATGGCATTTTAAATTTTTTGACCATTTTGGCCCTTTTTGGATATAAGACTATATTCTTATGTTTTTTAATTTTCCCCAAAACACATTTTTGATCATAAATGTCTAAAACTAATTATTTTTCACTTATTTCACCGCAGTTATTAGATAAATCTAATTTAACTATACATTGGAATCAAAAAATAGCATTTTAAATTTTTTGACCATTTTGGCCCTTTTTGGACATAAGACTATAGGCTTATGTTTTTTTCATATTCCCCAAAACACATTTTTCATCATAAATGTCTTAAAACTCATTATTTTTCACATATTTCATTGCAGTTATGAAATAAATATAATTTCCTATGGATCGGAATCAAAAAATGGCATTTTAAATTTTTTGACCATTTTGGCCCTTTTTGGACATAAGACTATAGGCTTATGTTTTTTTCATATTCCCCAAAACACATTTTTCAACATGAATGTCTTAAAACTTATTATTTTTCACATACTTCACCGCAGTTATTAAATAAATATAATTTCCTATGGATCGGAATCAAAAAAATGGCATTTTAAATTTTTTGACCATTTTGGCCCTTTTTGGACATAAGAATATAGTCTTATGTTTTTTCATATTTCCCAAAACACATTTTTCATCATAAATGTCTTAAAACTCATTATTTTTCACTTATTTCACCGCAGGTATTAAATAAATATAATTTCCTATACATTGGAATAAAAAAATGGCATTTTAAATTTTTTGAACATTTTGGCCCTTTTTGGACATAAGACTATAATAGTCTTATGTTTTTTAATTTTCCCCAAAACACATTTTTGATCATAATGTCTTAAAACAAATTATTTTTTCACGTATTTCATCACAGTTATTAAATAAATATAAATTCCTATACATTGGAATCAAAAAATGGCATTTTAAATTTTTTGACCATTTTGGCCCTTTTTGGACATAAGACTATATAGTCTTATGTTTTTTAATTGTCCCCAAAACACATTTTTGATCATAAATGTCTAAAACTAATTATTTTTCACTTATTTCACCGCTGTTATTAGATAAATCTCATTTCCTATACATTGGAATCAAAAAAAGGCATTTTAAATTTTTTAACCATTTTGGCCCTTTTTGGACATAGGACTATAGTCTTATGTTTTTTAATTTTCCCCAAAACACATTTTTCATCATAAATGTCTTAAAACTAATTATTTTTCACTTATTTCACCGCAGGTATTAGATAAATCTAATTTCCTATACATTGGAATCAAAAAATAGCATTTTAATTTTTTGTGACCATTTTGGCCCTTTTTGGACATAAGACTAGTCTTATGTCTTTACATTTTTCCACAAACACATTTTTCATCATAAATGTCTTAAAACTAATTATTTTTCACTTATTTCACCACAGTTATTCAGTAAATAGAATTTCCCATACATTGGAATCAAAAAATGGCATTTTAATTTTTTTGACCATTTTGGCCCTTTTTGGACATAAGACTAGTATTATGTCTTTACATTTTTCCACAAACACATTTTTCATCATAAATGTCTTAAAACTAATTATTTTTCACTTATTTCACCACAGTTATTCAGTAAATAGAATTTCCCATACATTGGAATCAAAAAATGGCATTTTAATTTTGTTGACATTTTTGGCCCTTTTTGGACATAAGAATGTAGTCTTTTGTTTTTTCATATTTCCCAAAACACATTTTTCATCATAAATGTCTTAAAACTAATTATTTTTCACTTATTTCACCGCAGTTATTAGATAAATCTCATTTCCTATACATTGGAATCAAAAAATGGCATTTTAAATTTTTTGACCATTTTGGCCCTTTTTGGATATAAGACTATATTCTTATGTTTTTTAATTTTCCCCAAAACACATTTTTGATCATAAATGTCTAAAACTAATTATTTTTCACTTATTTCACCGCAGTTATTAGATAAATCTAATTTAACTATACATTGGAATCAAAAAATAGCATTTTAAATTTTTTGACCATTTTGGCCCTTTTTGGACATAAGACTATAGGCTTATGTTTTTTTCATATTCCCCAAAACACATTTTTCATCATAAATGTCTTAAAACTCATTATTTTTCACATATTTCATTGCAGTTATGAAATAAATATAAATTTCTATAGATTGGATTCAAAAAATGGCATTTTAAATTTTTTAACCATTTTGGCCGTTTTTGGACATGAGACTATATATAGTCTTATGTTTTTTAATTTTCCCCAAAACACATTTTTGATCATAAATGTCTTAAA
This sequence comes from Synaphobranchus kaupii, assembly GCA_029718625.1. Classification (NCBI taxonomy): domain Eukaryota; kingdom Metazoa; phylum Chordata; class Actinopteri; order Anguilliformes; family Synaphobranchidae; genus Synaphobranchus; species Synaphobranchus kaupii. The sequence continues at coordinate 111,039,008 of CM056380.1, forward strand.
ACAAATACTTTTTTCACGTATTTCATCGCAGTTATTAAATAAATATAAATTCCTATAGATCGGAATCAAAAAATGGCATTTAAAATTTTTTGACCATTTTGGCCCTTTTTGGACATAGAACTATAGTCTTATGTTTTTCAATTTTCCCCAAAACACATTTTTCATCATAAATGTCTTAAAACTAATTATTTTTCACTTATTTCACCGCAGTTATTAGATAAATCTAATTTCCTATACATTGGAATCACAAAATAGCATTTTAAATTTTTTGACCATTTTGGCCCTTTTTGGACATAAGAATATAGTCTTATGTTTTTTCATATTTCCCAAAACACATTTTTCATCATAAATGTCTTAAAACTCATTATTTTTCACTTATTTCACCGTAGTTATTAAATAAATATAATTTCCTATACATTGGAATAAAAAAATGGCATTTTAATTTTTTTGACCATTTTGGCCCTTTTTGGACATAAGACTATATAGTCTTATGTTTTTTAATTGTCCCCAAAACACATTTTTGATCATAAATGTCTTAAAAATAATTATTTTTCACTTATTTCACCGCAGTTATTAGATATATCTAAATTCCTATAGATCGGAATAAAAAAATGGCATTTTAAATTTTTTGACCATTTTGGCCCTTTTAATTTTCCCCAAAACACATTTTTGATCATAAATGTCTAAAACTAATTATTTTTCACTTATTTCACCGCAGTTATTAGATAAATCTAATTTAACTATACATTGGAATCAAAAAATAGCATTTTAAATTTTTTGACCATTTTGGCCCTTTTTGGACATAAGACTATAGGCTTATGTTTTTTTCATATTCCCCAAAACACATTTTTCAACATGAATGTCTTAAAACTCATTATTTTTCACATACTTCACCGCAGTTATTAAATAAATATAATTTCCTATGGATCGGAATCAAAAAATGGCATTTTAAATTTTTTGACCATTTTGGCCCTTTTTGGACATAAGAATATAGTCTTATGTTTTTTCATATTTCCCAAAACACATTTTTCATCATAAATGTCTTAAAACTCATTATTTTTCACTTATTTCACCGTAGTTATTAAATAGATATAATTTCCTATACATTGGAATAAAAAAATGGCATTTTAAATTTTTTGACCATTTTGGCCCTTTTTGGACATAAGACTAGTCTTATGTCTTTACATTTTTCCACAAACACATTTTTCATCATAAATGTCTTAAAGCTAATTATTTTTCACTTATTTCACCACAGTTATTCAGTAAATAGAATTTCCCATACATTGGAATCAAAAAATGGCATTTTAATTTTGTTGACATTTTTGGCCCTTTTTGGACGTTGAACTATAATCAGCAGCTTTGCCACCATGCAATCTGCTGCTGCTGAATTGGATGAAGCTAAGCATGTGTGGGCTTGTTTAGTATTTGGATGGGGAGACCTCTTGGGAAAACAAATTTGCTGCTGGAAACTTTGTTGGTGGTCCTGTACGAGGCAGTCTTCATTGTAGTCAATTAAACCCCAGTGCAATGATGGGGAATAAACATATTTTTCAACATGAATGTCTTAAAACTCATTATTTTTCACATACTTCACCGCAGTTATTAAATAAATATAATTTCCTATGGATCGGAATCAAAAAATGGCATTTTAAATTTTTTGACCATTTTGGCCCTTTTTGGACATAAGAATATAGTCTTTTGTTTTTTCATATTTCCCAAAACACATTTTTCATCATAAATGTCTTAAAACTCATTATTTTTCACTTATTTCACCGCAGGTATTAAATAAATATAATTTCCTATACATTGGAATAAAAAAATGGCATTTTAAATTTTTTGAACATTTTGGCCCTTTTTGGACATAAGACTATAATAGTCTTATGTTTTTTTCATATTCTCCAAAACCACATTTTTCATCATAAATGTCTTAAAACTCATTATTTTTCACATATTTCATTGCAGTTATTAAATAAATATAAATTTCTATAGATTGGAATCAAAAAATGGCATTTTAAATTTTTTAACCATTTTGGCCCTTTTTGGACATAGGACTATAGTCTTATGTTTTTTTCATATTCCCCAAAACACATTTTTCATCATAAATGTCTTAAAACGAATTATTTTTCACTTATTTCACCACAGTTATTCAGTAAATAGAATTTCCCATACATTGGAATCAAAAAATGGCATTTTAATTTTGTTGACATTTTTGGCCCTTTTTGGACATAAGAATATAGTCTTTTGTTTTTTCATATTTCCCAAAACACATTTTTCATCATAAATGTCTTAAAACTAATTATTTTTCACTTATTTCACCGTAGGTATTAAATAAATATAATTTCCTATACATTGGAATAAAAAAATGGCATTTTAAATTTTTTTGAACATTTTGGCCCTTTTTGGACATAAGACTATAATAGTCTTATGTTTTTTAATTTTCCCCAAAACACAATTTTGATCATAAATGTCTTAAAACAAATTATTTTTTCACGTATTTCATCACAGTTATTAAATAAATATAAATTCCTATAGATCGGAATCAAAAAACGGCATTTAAAATTTTTTGACCATTTTGGCCCTTTTTGGACATAGGACTATAGTCTTATGTTTTTTAATTTTCCCCAAAACACATTTTCCATCATAAATGTCTTAAAACTAATTATTTTTCACTTATTTCACCGCAGGTATTAGATAAATCTAATTTCCTATACATTGGAATCAAAAAATAGCATTTTAATTTTTTTGACCATTTTGGCCCTTTTTGGACATAAGACTAGTCTTATGTCTTTACATTTTTCCACAAACACATTTTTCATCATAAATGTCTTAAAACGAATTATTTTTCACTTATTTCACCACAGTTATTCAGTAAATAGAATTTCCTATACATTGGAATAAAAAAATGGCATTTTAATTTTGTTGACATTTTTGGCCCTTTTTGGACGTTGAACTATAATCAGCAGCCTTACCACCATGCAATCTGCTGCTGCTGAATGGATGAAGCTAAGCATGTGTGGGCTTGTTTAGTATTTGGATGGGAGACCTCTTGGGGAAAACAAATTTGCTGCTGGAAACTTTGTTGGTGGTCCTGTACGAGGCAGTCTTCATTGTAGTCAATTAAACCCCAGTGCAATGATGGGGAATAAACATATTTTTCAACATGAATGTCTTAAAACTCATTATTTTTCACATACTTCACCGCAGTTATTAAATAAATATAATTTCCTATGGATCGGAATCAAAAAATGGCATTTTAAATTTTTTGACCATTTTGGCCCTTTTTGGACATAAGACTATAGTCTTATGTTTTTTTAATTGTCCCCAAAAACACATTTTGATCATAAATGTCTAAAACTAATTATTTTTCACTTATTTCACCGCAGTTATTAGATAAATCTCATTTCCTATACATTGGAATCAAAAAATGGCATTTTAAATTTTTTGACCATTTTGGCCCTTTTTGGATATAAGACTATATTCTTATGTTTTTTAATTTTCCCCAAAACACATTTTTGATCATAAATGTCTAAAACTAATTATTTTTCACTTATTTCACCGCAGTTATTAGATAAATCTAATTTAACTATACATTGGAATCAAAAAATAGCATTTTAAATTTTTTGACCATTTTGGCCCTTTTTGGACATAAGACTATAGGCTTATGTTTTTTTCATATTCCCCCAAAACACATTTTTCATCATAAATGTCTTAAAACTCATTATTTTTCACATATTTCATTGCAGTTATGAAATAAATATAAATTTCTATAGATTGGATTCAAAAAATGGCATTTTAAATTTTTTTTACCATTTTGGCCGTTTTTGGACATGAGACTATATATAGTCTTATGTTTTTTAATTTTCCCCAAAACACATTTTTGATCATAAATGTCTTAAAACAAATAATTTTTTCACGTATTTCATCGCAGTTATTAAATAAATATAAATTCCTATAGATCGGAATCAAAAAATGGCATTTAAAATTTTTTGACCATTTTGGCCCTTTTTTGGACATAGGACTATAGTCTTATGTTTTTCAATTTTCCCCAAAACACATTTTTCATCATAAATGTCTTAAAACTAATTATTTTTCACTTATTTCACCGCAGTTATTAGATAAATCTAATTTCCTATACATTGGAATCACAAAATAGCATTTTAAATTTTTTGACCATTTTGGCCCTTTTTGGACATAAGAATATAGTCTTATGTTTTTTCATATTTCCCAAAACACATTTTTCATCATAAATGTCTTAAAACTCATTATTTTTCACTTATTTCACCGTAGTTATTAAATAAATATAATTTCCTATACATTGGAATAAAAAAATGGCATTTTAAATTTTTTGACCATTTTGGCCCTTTTTGGACATAAGACTATAGTCTTATGTTTTTTAATTTTCCCCAAAACACATTTTTCATCATAAATGTCTTAAAACTCATTATTTTTCACTTATTTCACCGCAGGTATTAAATAAATATAATTTCCTATACATTGGAATAAAAAAATGGCATTTTAATTTTTTTGACCATTTTGGCCCTTTTTGGACATAAGACTATATAGTCTTATGTTTTTTAATTGTCCCCAAAACACATTTTTCATTATAAATGTCTTAAAACTAATTATTTTTCACTTATTTCACCGCAGTTATTAGATAAATCTAATTTCCTATACATTGGAATCACAAAATAGCATTTTAAATTTTTTGACCATTTTGGCCCTTTTTGGACATAAGACTATATAGTCTTATGTTTTTTCATATTCCCCAAAACACATTTTTCATCATAAATGTCTTAAAACTCATTATTTTTCACATATTTCATTGCAGTAATTAAATAATTATAACTTTCTATAGATTGGAATCAAAAAATGGCATTTTAAATTTTTTGACCACATTTTTCATCATAAATGTCTTAAAACTCATTATTTTTCACTTATTTCACCGTAGTGCTTAGATATATCTAAATTCCTATAGATCGGAATAAAAAAAAGGCATTTTAATTTTTTTGACCATTTTGGCCCTTTTTGGACATAAGACTAGTCTTATGTCTTTACATTTTTCCACAAACACATTTTTCATCATAAATGTCTTAAAACGCATTATTTTTCACATATTTCATCACAGTTATTAAAGAAATCTAATTTAACTATACATTGGAATGAAAAAATAGCATTTTAAATTTTTTTACCATTTTGGCCCTTTTTGGACATAAGACTATTCGAGGCATTAGATGAAAGAAAGGCACCTATTGCAATTCATTTTTTTTGTGGGAAACATTTATTGACTGAGTATTTTTACCACATTGCTGCCATTGACTTACATGGGGAAAGACCTATACTGGAGCCAATCGCAGTGGCGCTAGTGAGCAACGGCACAATTGCCGCTCCCAGCCCAACCAGGAAGTGAGCTTCAAAACAAAAGCTCAGTCTTGGCCCCTTGGCATAGGCTAGGATTTCTGACAAACATGTCAGCAGGATATGGTTTATTGAAGTTGCTACTTAGGCTATGAAGTATTAAATTAATCCTCCCATCAGGATAGAAATGTTTTGTCATAGGATAAAGGTGATAACTCAGAATAACTTTTTGTAGCACAGGCCACCTTTCAATTTACCTGAAGTAAAGCACCAGAGTCATGTTTATCAAAAATGGATCATTATTTATTAGAAAGTTTAGAATACAAAAATGAGGTAAATGAGGTAAAGGATGCATTCACTAAAGGATTTAAAGCTGTGTTCACTAACATTTTGCTCAAGTGAATTCAATCAGTTCAGTAGGCCTATACCACACAAGGTGCACTCTAGCACTGCAACTGTTAACACTACCGATATTGTACTGGTAAAGAGAGAATTCACCTAGTAAAGACTCATTCTAAAATGGTAGGAGGCTAATTACCAGCATCTTCCATATACAGCTAACATGAGGATTATATCACTCCCAAACAGAGTTGGGAGCGTTGCTTGGAAATTGTAATATATTACATATTACTAGTTACTTTTTTTTAAAAAGTAAAGTGTTATATTACTATATTACGTATTTGAAAATACGTTGGGTTTCGGTTAAAAATACCCTATAATTTGGGCTAATTTTGAGTCGCCATTTGGCTGGAAAGTCTTACAAGATCTGGCAACCCTGCGCCCCACTCTTGCGCTAACATGTTGTTTTTGTTGTATTTGAAGGAAAGCATCAGTGAAGCTGCACCTCATGACATAGCAGGACTTTTCCTTTCTGATCCCTGGAGTTTACATCTCTGTAGTTGTCTGTGGTGCTGCTTATACGAGAGGAGGAGGGGCGATAGATTGGGAGACGCGAACCCACATTGTGATGCCCAATACATCGCCGGTTAGGCACGTCCTTTCTTTTGAAATAAAATCTTGTTTCTTTTGAAGTAAAATCCACTGATTTTACTTGTCTCAAACTTATTTATTTATAGGGCTATTTAAGGAATGGTTTTTATGGGTCATTTCCAAATATATAAAAATAAGTAAATTAAAAATAAATAAATAAACGTAAATATTGTTGCATCTAAGATCACTATAAAAAAAAAAAACAATCAGTGGTTATGGTAACCGTAAAATGAAATGAATACTAACACGAAAAATTTAATAAAGTATGTGATTTATGGGCTTAACCGTCTACGACTGGTCTGGAGTAATTGTTAATCTGCAAGCGTTTGTAATGACGTCTTAAGTTAAGATGCTTTTGGGAAACGCACCCAAAGTTCAAAAAGCTTCGTACGAAGGGTTTTACGACGTCTTAAGATGGATTCTGACCAAATCCGGCGATGACGCATGAGAACCATAGACTGTATAAAAATATGGACAAAGCCACTGTGACGTCACCCATTGCCTTTCCACGGCCTCGTAAAAACTGAATTGAAGCTCGGAAATCTTTTTCGCCGGCCGTTTGTACAAACTGCGCCTGCTCCGTGGAGCCGAAGTGACCTTGGCTTGGAGCAGGGTCAACCACAGAACTATATAAAGCCCATGACCTGACCAAACCCACCATTTTGCAAAACAAACTCGCGGTAAACTTCCTTAAGTTGCTAATGTTTTATAATATAACATTTAATTTTCATCCTCGATTTTACTGTGTCATTTATTTGCATTGAATGTGTGGTATTTGTCACATAATTAACGTTCATTCAGTTATCTTCAATTTATATTCAGCTAACATCAGCTAATTTGATTAGCTAGATAGCATACCAGCTGAGCTCGGTAGCCAAGCTAGACGCAATGCATCACCACCATTGCTAACCGCTAATTAACTCGACTGTGGCAGAGCAGTCTGTCACGGTTTGCCGCAGCATGAAACCCTGTTCTGAAAACTCTTCCAGATAAAGTGGGGATTAAGGTTAGTGGGTTCACACGCTAGCTAAAAACACAGTAGCTACATCGTAGCTGGCATTAACTTTCATCTGCATCCTGTAACCTAATCACAAACATTTACAAACGCAGACTCCGTATTCTTTTCCGATAAATTATTGGTTTTATTTTAAACATCCCCGTATTGAATCAGTACAAACATACCGCTAACACTTTGGCTCTATTCCCCGCACATTTTCGTAATTTTTGAGACCTAAAAAAATTATCCAGGTGTAGAAATATCCGGTTAGATTTCTAGCTAGAGCACCTGGCTAACGTTAGTAACGTTAGCTAGGCAATCACGATAGCTAGCGAACTTATATGGCCAGTCAGCAAGGATTACTTGACAGCAAGGATAACTGTTAAATTAAAATGGCTTGCCATAAGCTATCGTTAGCTTGCTAGCTAAATGTTAAAATGACTTGCCATGAGATATCGTTAGTTTGCTAGCTAGCTAACCCAGCATTGCTAAGCAATGGTAACGTTCATGACAGGGGAGTACAGGGGGAGTACATAACAGGGGGCTATTGCGTACTGGAGGGGTTGGAATAGCCAAATTAATATCTAAATTGATAAGGTTATACAGGTTATACATTGTAACGTCCCGTTCCCATCCAGTCCGGTTTCCATGTTTTACCTTCTCCCTCCGTGTCATGTTTGATTCCCCTGTCCATGTTTTCCCCCTTGCTACAGGCTGGGCGTTTCCCCTCTGTTTGTTTCTCTCGGTTTCCCACTTTGGTTTCCACCTATCTCTTTCCCCTCTCGTGGCATTCATCCCGCACCTGGTTAATTAATCAATCACCCTCGGTTACATTCCTCACGCTTTCGTTATTGGTTTCAATTTCACTCCCCTATTTAACCCATCTGCTGTCTCCCCTCCAGTGTTGGTTCATTACTTGTGTTGCCCTCCCGACCCTGTTTGCTGCTCTTTAACTAAACTACTTTGTGTGTTTCCTGGTCTTCAGGTTTCTAGTCATGTTTTACTGAATGCTTGGTTACGGGTTAATACCTGTTCAGCTTCCAGTTTTCCTACCCTCCAGTTTGGTAGCTATTTAGCCCTAACAAATTGCTGCTTGTTTGCTTCTAACCTGTCTCCCTCTAATTACCAGCTGTTCCTGCTTCTACCAGTCTGTAGCTGTTAGTCTCCGTTTGTGTGTGTTACGGTACCTCCAACTCCAGCTCGCATTGAGTCCGCAGTTGGGTGTTCTGCCTCGCTATCCTGCAGTGGTTCCTGTCCGGCCGTGGCTACCCCCATTGCTGCGGTTACGGTCCCAGGTTCCGCAGTAGTTCAGCCACCCCAACCGGTCCCGCCTGAGCTCCGCCACACAGCTCTACCCAACCGAGCTCTACCAGTTACCTACCTCTGTATCCAGCCCAGTACCAGTTGGACCTCCCGGTCCAGTTCCAGTCCGGTTCCGGTTCGGAACTCACCTCCTGTCAAAGTCCAGTTCCGGCTTGGAACAACCCCGTTGTTCCTGTGATCCAGTTCCAGTTGGACCTCCCGGTCCAGTTCCAGTCCAGTTCCGGCTCGGAACTCACCTCCTGTCAAGTCCAGTTCCGGCTTGGAACAACCCCGTTGTTCCTGTGATCCAGTTCTAGTTGGACCTCCCGGTCCAGTTCCAGTCCAGTTCCGGTGTGAAGTTCACCCCCAGTTTAAGTCCAGTTCCGGTTTGGAACAAACCCGCCGATTCCGTGATCCAGTTCCTGAGTGGACCCCCCGATCCAGTACAGTCCAGTTCCGGCTTGGAACCGCTTCCTTCATAAGAGTCCAGCTCCGGCTTGGAGCAGTTCGTTTAGGACTTTCTAACCCCTGTAATTCTGTGTTTTCCTTTCTGTACAGCTTAGGGACTACCCCTAAGCTTAAAATAAAGATCCATTCTGTTAATCTGTCTCCTGGTCGTTGCACTTGGGTCCAGCCCGTATTGGGATCGTAACAGGTATGGAGCAATTGATTTGAGATACTTAACCCATAGTTTGGCTGCTTGCTCCGAGACACTGGGCCTGTAGTGTAGCTGCAACATCCCCTTCTGTCTCATCTTACGAAACAGTATTTTTTTTCGTAGTAGACACATCATAGCTCACTCCAACCAAAATGAATATGTGATGACAAACATGTTGAAGATGAGCGGGTAAGGCACTCAATTTATTATGCTACGAACTGCGTCCACAAAACAACAGCTTGTTCACGGTAGGATACTAAGGAATGTTCTCCATCGACTTCCACTCAAAAATACAGCGTGTCTCCCTGTCCCAAGCATAGACTGTATAAAAATAGGTCCCGCCCCTCCGAGTGAGGGCAGTGAGAACCATATAGAACCTATCTATGCCAGTGATCCCAGGACTCAACCTGTCCCTCTGATTCGTCCTGAACAAATGTTAATACCCTGTCCAAACGACACAATATTTAAAAAAATCAGCACATGCACAGGCATTAGATGAGGGAAAGGCACCTATTGCAATTAAATTTTTTTGTGTAAAAAATTTATTGACTGAGTATTTTGACCACATTGCTGCCATTGACTTACATGGGGAAAGACCTATACTGGAGCCAACCGCAGTGGCGCTAGTGAGCAACGGCACAATGGCCGCTCCCAGCCCAACCAGGAAGTGAGCTTCAAAACGAAAGCCCAGGCTGTGTTCAGAATCGCTCCCTATTCACTATATAGTGCACTATTTAGGGTATCGGCCATTTTGTAGGGTGTCCAAAATTCAAAATGTCAATTTGACACCCTAAATAGTCCACTCAATATCCCCCACAATGCACCACAAAATGTAGGGTACAAACGATGTACACTACATGACCGGAGTTTTTTTTTTGTCAAGATGGCGATGGCTGAGCCTGCGCTCGTCTACAAATGTAAATATAAATGCAAGTTTCATCTTGTAGCCTATATTAAATCAGTTTAATCGGCTTTATAACCGAAATATAAATAAACACGGTAGATTAAATATATTACAAAGTGTTAGCTATTTTTTTAATTTAACAATTATTACTGTTTAATGGAAAATGCAACTTAATTAGCTAGCTAGCTACCTAGTTACCTAACTTACCTATCTACCTACAACGAGACAACAAAACCCTTGATCAAAATTTAAAAAGAAAACTTTTTTACCGTTTCTTGCATGCTTTCTCACCAAGCCGGTGACCGCTGTCACGCAAGCGTCGCGCGTTGCTAAGTAACCTATTCAGACTATGTAGTGTCCGAAATCACCTCCTTCTTTTCCACCTGTGAATCCCTATCTAGTGCCCTATGTAGATTCCCTAAGTAGTGTATAGGGAGGGAGTGAATAGGGAGCGATTCCGAACACAGCCCCAGTCTTGGCCCCTTGATGAGAACGCGCCGGACCCCCAAACTGTGCGTTTGGAGGGCGGTGCTATTAGACGGGTTTAGTAGCCTACGAGGAACATTAATGGCACCTGATTGGTTAGACGTATTTTGCCTGCGTTTTCAAACCGAACAATATGGCGGCCTGTTAATAAACTTTCTATTATACCATTTAACCGGTCCACTAAAATACGTTTCTGAAAACATTTGAGGTCACAAATAGTATATGCAGTTGCTAAATATTGATTCATATTTGATCTAAAACGCCTACTTTGACCGTTTGATCCGAGTTTCGCAAGCAACGGCGGACGCATTCATTTGCCTTAAGTAGGCTAGTTTTGGAATCTATCCTATGCAAATTCAGAACCGGCGAATGTACCACACAGTCGCCGCGCCACATCCATCATGCACCGTGCGATCGCATCGCATCCTCTCCATAGAAAATCAATAGAATGCGTCCGATCGATGTACATCGCCGGATTTGGTGAGAATGCACCTTTAGCCTAAAGCTGTCAAGTTGCATTAAATAATTTAGGAAAGTTTGGATAGCATTGCTTTGGAATAGAGCTAGTTTATTTAGTGTGAGCTACGATAGGCAATATTGTTAGTTGTAACTTGGCCACATTTTGATATCAATACTTTTAAAGGCAGGCCTAGTTTTTGCAAGTTGGAATTAAGGACATATAGTGCTCTGTAGGCTATGTGTGAGTAACTTGGCTTTTTTTTTTTTTTCGTTGGAGACGTTTTTGATCAGATTACTATTACAAAAAAAAAAAAAAAAAACTATAAATGTGCAAAACTGGAAGTAAAACTGTTCTGACATTTTGATTCTTAACTTGATAAAGAGTATTGAGGTCTGTTCATTGCAGTGTCTGAAAACAAGACAGCTTTTTTTTTTTTTTTTTGCAGTGCTTTCTCTTACGAGTGATGACACAATTTAAATCTATTTGAGCGCAGTTACTTCATTGTCATGTACACCAAAGTACATGATTTCCTGATTTCTTCTCACATGCACCACCGGAAAATAATTAGGGATTAATTGTGAAAATCATATTAGAACTGGAACGTCTAAGTCTCCTTGGTGGTTGGTTCATAAGAGATCTCAGATCTCAGGGGGTACGTCCCAATACTCGAAAAATGCACCCTCCTTTCCTCCACTACCACCTCCTCTCCTCCGTGCCCTGGAAACGGATCTTTGTGTTTTAATCTAATGTTGCTGATTACATCTTAATTACGTATTAATGGTTACATATTAATTAATGTCTCAACGCAAACTGCAATGTCAGGTACATCGTGTACTGTACATGCAAATGCTTGTACTCAAAATGTTCAGGCAGTTTTGCATACTGGTAGGAGGGGAGTGGTAGAGTGGAGGAAATGAGGTAGGGAGTGAAGACTATTGGGATGTAGCCTGGGTCTTTGGTGAAAACTAACTGACAGTGGAATTAATCAAAGATAATTCATGTGAATTGCTTCAGTAATATCAGTCTGTGAAAATGGAGTGCACGTAAAATAATGAAGCTTTGTGAGAGGCTGTGGATACAGAGCCACTTAAATCTGGCCTCAAGGTCTGTTGTACTGCTAGTATTAATCAGGATTAATTGTGAAGTGACTGTTTCTTCCTTGCTCCGTTTGAAGATTGAGTGACAGCCTGGGATTCCCATGAACATAAGCCAATACTCACAAGGAGCTTCCAAGGAATATGTGGTTTAACAGGGACTTTGGAATGGACGTTGCCCTCAAATACAGTACCATATGTTTACCCTGAGGAATGCACTGCAAAAAAAAGTCTGTCTTAACAAGTGCTTTAGTGTTGTAATAAGACTTAAAATCAAATGTATTTCTCTCAAGTACAAGATATTAGATTTTTAAAGTTGTTTTTTTTCTCTCTTGGGGCAGGGATGGCAGAGGCTCGGGACTCTTTGGCCATTTTCAGATAGAATGTCGAAAATGGCGGCAAAACGTTTAGAAGCGTGTTTTGGCTGAGCAGCTTATCTAGTAGCCTAGGCGTGGCCCCAGATTGCCTTGATATCTTCTCTCAGACCCTGCCACAGACAGTCATTCATTTTTTAGTGTAAATTATTAAATATGGTATTCTGCTTTAAATGACAGCAGAAAAAGAAAGAGTAATATCATACACTGCCCAGCCAAAAAAAAAGTCGCACACTGTAATATTTTGTTGGACCGCCTTTAGCTTTGATTATGGCGCGCATTCGTCGTGGCATTGTTTCGACAACCTTATGCAACGTCACAACATTTATTTCCGTCCAGACTTGCATTCATTTTTGGCCGAGATCTTGTATTGATGACGGGAGAGTCAAACCACTCCGTGAAGTCTTCTCCAGCACATCCCAAAGACTTTCAATGGGGTTAAGGTCAGGACTCTGGTGGCCAATTCATGTGTGAAAATGATTCCTCATGCTCCCTGAACCACTCTTTCACAATTTTGAGCCCGATTAATCTTGGCATTGTCGTCCTGGAATATGCCCATTGATGGGATAACCTAGTCATTCAGTACATTCAGGTACTCAGCTGACTTCATTTTATTGCTGCATAACGTTGCTGAGCCTAGACCTGACCAATTGAAGCAACCCCAGATCATAACACTGCCTCCAGAGGCTTGTACAGTGGGCACTATGCATGACTGGTGCAACTGCGACTTTCTTTTTGGCCGGGCAGTGTATATTCCATATACAATGGTTCAAATCAGTTAACATATCTGAGAGTAATGTCAGAATGTCTCATTTCAACTTCATATGAATTCCAATATTGAGGAAAAGGAAGTAATCTATCCCATAATTGGTACCATTTTATTTGAATTCACTCACACACTGACTCAGTTAAAAAACAACGTGATCACCTGTAATTGCGGTCGACTGGAATTTTCTTTAATCATATAATTTTATCTTGCACAAGTTTATTTGACTGCACCAGAACCAAACCTGTGTGTAATGTATTTGATGTTCAATGATATTGAAACTTCTCCTTTGTACACAATGTCACGTTATGAGGATCTAACGTGTTTATCAATGAAAATCTCAGCAAAGTAAACGCTACCATCGCTTGGAAAGCTCGTCAATTGAAGAAAGGGAAAAAATTACAGAACACCTGGACGGCGAATTGTAAAGTTTATATCAAACCAAATGGGTCATCTCCAGAAAATACCAGACCGGTGCTGATCAGGGCGTTGGAGGAGCTGGAGAAATTTGAACAGTAAGGTATGTGAAAACTATGTGAAAACGCCATGAACTCAGTTCAACCAAAAAGTAAAGCTTCACTGATTAAAATGAATGAATTGATGGATATAATTGCTGATTATGAAAACGTGAGTATGACATCTAACCAGAACCTAAGATCAAAAGACCCGAATGAAGAAGTTGATCCAGACAGACACTTTTAATATAATGGAATAAACAAATGTGGATATTACTTGGAAGACCAGTTCAACGAGTACATTAGCATGGATGGAAAGCTGTCAATAATCCACTTCAATAGCAGGAGTCTATACGCCAACTTTGAACAGATACAGGAGTATCTATGTACATTTGCTAAACCTTTCAACATCATTGCAGTGTCGGAAAATTTTGTGTGTAAGTGTTACGAACCAAATACGGGCTGGACCCAAGTGCAACGACCAGGAGGCAGATTTCACAGCAAGGGGTTTTTATTAAGCTTTGGGGTAGTCCCAAAGCTGTACAGAAAGATAAGACACAGTAATATACAGGGTGAGAAAGTTCAATACGAACTGCTCCAAGCCGGAGCTGGACTTGAGTACAGGAGGTGAGTTCCAAGCCGGAACTGGACTGTACTGGACCGGAGGTCCACTCAGGAACTGGACCACGGAGTAGGCGGGTTTGTTCCAAACCGGAACTGGACTTTAAACTGGAGGTGCACGTAGCACCGGAACTGGACTGGAACTGGACCGGGAGGTCCAACTGGAACGGGACAGCCGGAACAACAGGATTGTTCCAAACCGGAACTGGACTTTAAACGGGAGGTGCACGTAGCACCGGAACTGGACCGGAACTGGACCGGGAGGTCCAACTGGAACTGGGTAGCAGGAACAACAGGATTGTTCCAAACCGGAATTGGACTTTAAACTGGAGGTGCACGTAGCACCGGAACTGGACTGGATCTGGACCGGGAGGTCCAACCGGAACTGGACGGCAGGAACAACAGGATCTGTTCCAAGCCGGAACTGGACTTTAAACTGGAGGTGCACGTAGCACCGGAACTGGACTGGAACTGGACCGGGAGGTCCAACTGGAACTGGACAGCAGGAACAACAGGATTGTTCCAAGCCGGAACTGGACTTTAAACTGGAGGTGCACGAAGCACCGGAACTGGACTGGAACTGGACCGGGAGGTTCAGCTGGTACGGGACTGGATACTGAGGTAGGTAGCCGGCAGCGCCCGGCAGGGTGGAACTGTGTGGCGGGGCTCAGCTGGAGCCGGTGGAGGTAGCTGGTTTGCTGCGGAACCTGGGACCGTAACCGCGGCAAAGGGATTCGCCTTGGCCGGACAGGAACCACTGCAGGATAGCGAGGCAGACACCCCACTGCGGCCGTGCTGCGAGCTGGAGTTGGAGGCACCGTAACACACAAACACACTGACTAACAGCTACAGACTGGTGCAGGCAGGAACAGCTGGTAGTTAGAGGGAGACAGGTTAGCAGCAAAGCATGCAGTAAATGATAGGGCAGAATAGTAACCAGACCGGAGGGTAGAACGACTGTAAGCTGACGGGTTAGGTTCGCAACCAAGCATACAGCACTCTCGTACAATAACCAGAAGACCAGGAACACACAACGTAGTTTAGACAACGAACTGGCGCCGACTAGCAGCCAGCCGGGGGTTTAAGTAGGGGAGTGAAATTGAAAACAAAGGCGAACACGTGAGGAATGTAACTGAGTGTGATTGACAATAAACCAGGTGCGGAAAGAAAGCCAAGAGCAGGGAAAGCGATAGGTGGAAACCAAAGTAGGAAACCGAGAAACAAACAGAAGGGAAACGCCCAGCCTGCAGCAAATGGGAAAACATGGACAGGGGAATCCAACATGACACGGAGGGAAAACAGGAAAACGCGGAGAAGGACAGGAGGGGAACGGAACGTTACAGTAAGAGCAGAATTAACAAATCTGGTGGAGGGGTTGCCCTGTTTATTGATGAGAGCATAAATTTTGAGATACTGGAAAGCATGTCAATTGTCGTTGGAAATGTAATGTAGTGTGTAACAATTGAATTTTCAATGCCGAAAGGTAAAAAAACTGTTATATGCAACGTTTACAGAGCTCCCAGTTCAAAAATAGACTTATTCAGCAATTGCCTGGGAGAAATATTAGCAAAAATGAATCAGAGAAATGTTTTCATATGTGGTGACTTTAACGTAGACATATTAAATCCTAACGATAACAAGTTGATTGAGGACTTTGTTAACACAATGTATGCGTGCGGAATGCGACCACTAATCACCCAGCCAAGCAGAATCACTAAACATAGTGCCACACTAATTGACAATATCTATACAAATATACTGGACACTGTAATAACAAGTGGTATTATGATAAATGATATCTCTGATCACCTTCCAGTCTTCGCTATCTGTGACTGGAAACACACTATGGATCAGAAACCAGTGCCAAAAAACTTAAAAAGAATTAGAAACGAAAAGAGACTCAAAGATCTTGAACAAGATATGATGAAACAAAAGTGGAATGATGTATTGACTGAAAGGGACACAAACAAAGCGTATGAGGCCCTCTTAAACACAATAAATTCACTATATGACAAGCACTGCCCGGTAGTCAAAACTTCGAGCAAAGACAATAAAGCCAAAGAAAAAAGGCCTTGGTTTACTAAGACCATCGAGAACGCCTGCAGGAAAAAAAACAGCTTATACTGTATAAACAGTTTATAAAGGAAAGGAGTGTACAATCATATGCAAAGTACAAACGTTTCAGAAACAGAGTGACATATTTGCTGAGGAAACATAAAAAAGATTATTATGACAAGTTACTAACAGAAAATAGAAACTACACCAGAAATCTCTGGAATATAATAAATTCTGTCTCTGGGCGAAAGGCCAAGCGGACATTCTCGGATCATTTCAATATAAACAACAGGAGGGAAGAAGATAATAAGGTGATAGTAGATAGTTTCAACAAATACTTTGTTAGTGTTGGTCCGGAGCTAGCCAAGGCCATTCCATCCTCACTCCTGCAGTGGGATCACTTTGATAGGGGCAGTGAGATAAAAAAAGAGTCATTATTTTTAGATCCTGTCACACAAACTGAAATCAAAGCAATACTGATAGATTGCACAGCTAAGACATCCACTGACGTAGACCAGATAGACATGACGTTGTTAAAAAGTATATCAAAAGCGATCATACCTCCGCTAACATATATATGTAACTTATCGTTCTTTAATGGCGTGTTTCCAGATAAAATGAAGATAGCAAGAGTTCTTCCTCTGTACAAAAGTGGAGACAAACATGAGTTTTCAAATTATCGTCCTGTTTCAATTTTACCACAGTGCTCAAAAATTATTGAAAAGCTCTTTAATGCCAGATTAGATAAGTTCATTGATAAGCACAAACTGCTATGTGACAGCCAATACGGGTTCAGAAAAAAACATTCAACAGCACTGGCCCTAACAGAATCCATAGAATTTATCAAGGACGCGTTAGACCGGAAATTATACACTATAGGCATCTTCATTGACCTGAAAAAAGCTTTTGACACGATAAACCACAGCATATTGGTTGAAAAATTGTACAGATATGGAGTTAGAGGAATCGCATTACAATGGATAAAGAGTTACCTATCAAATAGAGTTCAATTTGTTCAGATAGGGGACAGCATATCAACATGCCTGGACATCACCTGTGGGGTCACGCAGGGTTCAGTCTTAGGACCAAAATTATTTATACTATATATTAATGACATAGTCAAAGTATCTGACGTCCTAAAATTAATTTTATTCGCGGACGACACAAACATCCTCTGCTCTGGAATTGATCTTAATCAAATGGTCAAATTAGTTAACAATGAAATGTCAAAGCTTCACACGTGGTTTAATATTAATAAATTATCACTAAACCTTTCAAAGACAAAATTCATATTATTCGGGAAAAGAGGCCTGAAGGAAAACATAAACTTAAAGGTCAATGGTACCAACATTGAACGAGTGAACGAACACAAGATTCTGGGGGTTACGGTAGATTGCCTCCTGACATGGAAACCACATGTGAAGCTAGTTCAATGTAAGTTGGCCAAAAGCGTGTCTATTTTGTGGAAAATGCAGAAATTACTCAATCAACATTCACTTAAGACAATTTACTCGGCACTCATAACACCCCACCTTCATTACTGTGTCGAAGTGTGGGGTCACACTTATAAAGACACTACAGAGCCGCTGTTTAAACTCCAAAAAAGGGCACTGAGAGTTGTATATTGTGTTCCATATAGAGATCACACTAATGATTTGTTCATTAAGGCAAAGTTTCTCAAGTGGCATGACATAATTAAGTATAATACCTTACAAATATTATTTTTAGCCTCCAAAAGTCTTTTACCAGTAAATATACAGGATTTGTTTTTAAAGAGAGATAACATACACAACTTGAGAGGAAACATGATTTATAAACAAAAATCGATAAAGTCTACACTCAGAGGTCATTCTGTATCTATTGTGGGGGTTAAGCTTTGGAACAGTTTACATGATGAGATTAAATCGTCTACGAATTTGAAGGTCTTCAAGAGTAGGATAAAATGTAAGATGGTAGGAAACTACTAAATATAAACAATAGTGGGTTATCAAGAAATGAAAACAATGTCACGATGTGCAAAAAACATTGGAAGCAGTTTACACAGGATCATGGATCTTGCAACACAAGACAGCAGACACTGGCACAACCTGCTCAGGATGGAGCTTCTAAACTCGTCATTTAACGCTATTGATAAGGTATTCTATACCAGGCGTTGGACTTTGCTGTTGAAATGAAACAAATTGTTTTGACTAATGTATGACATGTACATTTAAATCCGACTTATTTGGACTTTAATATTTGGTTTATTTTATTTTAGCTTATTTTTTCTTTCTCGGTCTGTTTTGTTATAAAGAAAATTCAGCTATGCTGTTGTGATACGGAAAAATCTGTTTTAAACAAATGTATAATGTGAACATTTAAATTTGAGTTGCGAATTGGGGCGGGACTTTTGATAAGCAGGCTGCTTTTTCCCGTATCCCTTTTCGGCAGGTACTGTGTTTGTTCAGGGCATATTACAGAAATTTGGATGAAGTGTGACTATATGCGTGCCGAAATAAATAAATAAATAGATAAAAAGATAAAATGATGGCAAAATCTTGACACAACTTTTCACGTAATAAGCCAGGCTGTGCTTTTTGATTGTTTTGCCCTTAGTTATGTCCGACAAACTGTAATCTGCTTTAGCCCCTTGCAGGACTGTCAACTAGTTTCTCTTTACTATCTGAAATATCCAGCTGGAAAGACAAATCTGAAAGCCAACCACAATCCAGGATAGGGAAGCCGGTTTTAAAAAAAGAACACAAACAAATATTTGCATGCATCCCGAAAGAACTCTGTTTATACAAAGTGCTACTGTCCCGGTCGAGATGGCTTGGATAAATGGCCCTCTTTGTAACATGCAGTTTGTGTAAATGGGTGTTGTGTGTCTTGGTGATATCACACTTTTGTATTCCTGAGAGTAGAGCTGCAACTATTGATTATTTTCTTAGCGATTAGTCTATCGATTACTTTTTCGAATAATCGAGAGGCACGTTTTTTTTTTCAAAACATAACAATTTATTGATATAACAATGACAGATCTGAACAAAAATGTCATATCATTTCATCAAAGAATTAATAATAAAAAGAAATTATAATTTATTATTTATTTATTTAAATATACATTTTTAACAAACAACAAACCAATCACCCATCCCACCCTCAATTTCTTCCCCTCTCTCTACCCTCCCTCCACTTTACCCCTCCTCCTTTCCAATCTCTTGGGGCAGGGATGGCAGAGGCTCAGGACTCTTCGGCCATTTTCAGATAGAATGTCGAAAATGGCGGCAAAATGTTTAGCCGCAAGATGAGCGCTTTGGAGAGATTATAAAAAATAAAAAAAAGATTTTAAAAAATGTATATTTTTATTATTATCAACTAATCGGCAAGGGGGAAAATGTAATCGATGAGTTTTTTTTAAAATAATCGATTAAATCGATTAGTTTGATTAACTGTTGCAGCCCTAGCTGAGAGTAAGGTGTTCCTCACTTTTGTAAACTGCTCTGGATAAGAGCATTTGCTAAGTGACTGTAATGTTAATGTCTTTAAAAAAAAGTCTGAGAAGGGTGGAGTATTGTGGTTATCACAAAGGCCTACATGGAGGGAGGTGTGAACATTGACAAATTCTGTGAAATACTGCAGCCACGACAAACCGCCATTTTATTTGTATTAATGTCTGACAGAGGTGGAAATCCAGGGGACATGAAGTAAAGTTCCTCCACAGTATCTGGATTTGCTAATTAACATAATTATTCAGCGAGGAGGTAGAACTAACCAAGAAGTACATCCACTGAAATAATTTATAATTCCTGCTCATTCAAAAAAAAAAAAAGCAGTTGATTGAAAACATTCAATATGAACAAATTATCATAACAAATACTAACAGCTAAAGCGTCATTCTCTCTCCACACACACACGCAGCAAGGATATGTGTTGAAAGAATGGCCATCTAGTTACTTCCTCTGCAGCATTTAAAAGCTACCCTTTTTTCACGTGCATTTTTTTAACATTCTGCACAATTCTACATTCTTAATTTATGTTACATATTTGCATTCCCTTTTGTTCATATTCTCTATGCAGCATGTTTTCTGACGTTTTATGACCCTCAATATGCACTTATTGTACGTCGCTTTGGATAAAAGCATCTGCCAAATAATTGTAATGTAATGTTTATACTTGGATACGTGGATCAGAGCACATACACACTGTATGCTAATTTGGAACATCGTACTTCCTTGTGTAGTATACGTGGAACAGAGCACATACACACTGTATACTAATTTGGTGAAAACAGCGTATCACATCATATCTACTAGCGCATGTTTGTTTATTCATTTGCATATCTTGTGATCTTCACACATTCAGCGGTGGCTGGGAGCAAGCAAGAGAGAGAGAGTGCAAGGAAAGCAGGAAATCCAATTTTGGGTACCAGCTCGGCAGAGAAAATTTTTTGTCAAAAACAGGCTTTGGTGAAGTTAGTGAGCCTCTGTTCTCTGCGGATTGTGGGATTGCAATGCCTCGCTACACCGTGACAGTGGCCACCGGCACCCAGTGGTTTGCAGGCACAGATGATTACATTTATATCACCCTGGTAGGAACTGAGAGATCCAGCGAGAAAACTTTACTTGACAAGCCGCTCTACAATGATTTCGAGAGGGGGGCGGTAAGTGCACAATTTGTCTGTCACGTTCGATTTCGCGAATGTCGCCAGGACGACAGCATCACGCGCATTGACAGAGGTTATGAGCCTTCAAATGTAAAACGTTAGAAAACACTAGACATTTGGAGGTTTTTTTTTTTTTTTTTTTTTCATAGTTCTGTGGCAGCCAACATGAAGGAATAATGTCTTTATTGTAAGGATCCTATTCTGTGCTATTGCAGAATGAGCTATTTTGAAATGGCAACACTACATAGGGTAGCCTACCCAACAAAATGTTCCGTGTAAAATACATTTTGATACAGCAATTACCACCTTTAATATAGTGTAGCATACACTGTCCTTCCTGGATAAAAAACACTGTTAGAGTTGATTTAACACCAGGATTTTTGTTGTGTAGTAAAGTGGATTGAGGGGACCTACATATTGAAGCTGCATTCACAACTATAGTTTGCATCAAATATATAAGAATTGTGTCCATTAAGTACTCATATTTTCATGTTTTATCCAAAAGGGTTAATTGGTTTTGGGCTTGTGAAAGTTTGCTTGTAAATTTTCCAAAAGGGCATTGTCTTTCAAGGGCTGAATACCAATATAATTTTTCAAACAGTGTGACAAAGCTGAAAGACTCTGGCAAACTGAATTCACATAGGGCATTACACCAAAGCACTACATATACTTTTTTTCTTTACACAAACTCATTTTTCCTTTACCTAATAATTGCTATGGTTGAGATCACTGAAGGATCATTACAATTTTCGCAAACCTTCAAAGCTCTCAAAGCAGTTCGTAATATAATCATCCATTATTGTGACTACACCAGCATGCCACATGCAGCACATTTACAACCGGCAAAAAGGCTGAATGCTTTCCCTGCATCCATCCGTACATTACAACTGTGAAGGATGCTGAATTACTCAACTGTGAAAGACCAGCTTGGAGACAAGGCACAATTAATGCAAAGGGCAGACAGCCAAACAAACAAACAAACAAACCAGCTAACCCTCAGATTTGGGCATGTACTTTAAAAACAGGAAGCTGACCTCCTTTGAGGAGATGGCATGCAGTCTGTGGAGAAAATAGAATACGGGAAATGTCACAATGTGAGCTGTGGTGAAAGATATAAAGTGCGTGGCTGCCATGTAAATTCACCAGGGGTTGTCGACAAGCTGTGGGACTTCAATATTTTTCCTTTGTACTCAGTTGATAATTCAAAAAGGGTGAACAACACTTTTATTTATTTACATTTGCCTAAACTGACAACTGATTCCAATGGTACACTGCATATATACAGTCATTCCTATAGTCAAACACAGGAGCCACAAGCCATAATATCTCTTAGAAAACCTCTCGCTGAGGTTGTTCACTGAACCTCGTCTTTATCCGCCTTTTTTGGAACAAAACCTAAACTTAAATATGGTGGAATGCACTGTTGCCTGAACAAGCTTATGTGTTATGCAATGTCCAACTCTTGGGGGGAAAAAACCCACAGCTGTCTTCCCCTTGGTACTGTGTGTCAGAGAAAAGTTCCTTGTTTGAACTCACGAGCTGCATTTCTGCAGTCTAGCCAGCCAAGTTGAGTCGACTTGACACCTTGAGCAAACTCAGGCACAGAGCCTCACGCTGGCCTCATCACTGTTGGACCTCAGAGGTGCTCACATCACTCTAAATCCCGCTGAGACATGGTCTAATTTGTGTTAATGTCATACATCCATTGCTGAAAAAATGTTACAAAAAAAAATCCCTGCACACCAACAAATGCTCCCTCATGGTTTATCCAGCATCCAAAGTTTTGACCCAAGAGGTCTTCAGCAGACATACAATCGATTGCTGCCTGTGATGACCCTAGCATTGGATGTATGACCTGTGATTAACCCTGCCTTTGACCATGACCGCCCTGTACAATGATTGGCCCAATATGGTCGAATGGGATCGCCCAGCATGAGCACAGCTGTGGAAGAGCAGCGGCTGTCCACATCACCTGGCGCCTGACCGCTCGCGAGGGTCACCGGTCAGCTCCAGCCACAGAGTCAGGGCTCCTGGGAAGTGTAGTCATTTATACTTTTTTAATTGTCCTTCACGTGGAAAAAAGAACCTCAGAACATGCCTGCAGCGTTAGACCAGCTAAACTGCTCTTTTCTTAGTGTCCTAATGCGGTTCCACTACATTCCCGTTTTCCGAGATTCCTTGAGGGAACCCGAGTGGTAGGATACAGGAAATAGGCTGTATAAATACACAGTGGCTTGTGACAGGAGGCAGCGAGATGTCTGGCGCAGTCCGTATGGTGCCCGACTCTCTCTTTCTCTTTCTTTTGACTCCCCTTGTCATGGCACGTTCTGAGCTGTTATCCCATACCTGACCGTAACTCCCTCTCCTTTCTCCCTGTCTGACTAAAGTAAGGAAGGTGGACTGTCTGCTCCGCCCGCCCCTTTTTTAAATTAAACAAGAAGGTCTACCGGGTGGCTTAAAGGCACTGTTTCGGTTTGTGGATGGACCCCCACGGTCTGGTAGCAAATCCCGACCGTACCGCATTGACGACTGCTGCTGGCAGCCCCACAGGGCAATGCACAACTGGCTTCAGCAGCAGTGATAAAGCAAATTGTATTTTTAGCAAGCGAAAATGCAGATTGTACCGCAGAGTAGTGAGCGACAGCCCTGCTGAGGACTGTAGAATTGTAGCCCTTACGAGTTCAGTAGAAATATGTAAATTCAAAAATAGAAAAAAAAAATCATGAAATATGCGAAGGAAGAAACAGGAGCCGCCATAAATGAATGTAGCTGGCTGAGATTCGCTGCTCCAATGAGTGATCTCGACCTAGAGAGGTGAAAGAGCAGCTCCACGAATCACAGAGCACGTTGGTTAACAACCAATAGAACACCGACGGTGATTGGTGGATACATTCCGGCAATACTTCTGGGCTCCTTGTGTGTATTAGTTACGAAGCAGTGAGAAAATACCCACCACAGTGACTCCACAGGGGCTCGAGTGGTTGTTACTAAAGCACTCCGTGAGCCTCGCCGTTTTCTACCAGTAAGTTGATGCCACAGCCGTCTGACTGACTGTTTGCGCTTTCCTTAGTTTACTATGCCGGCCTTGACCTTAGTCGTTTTTGTCTTTTTGACTTCAGGTGGACTCGTACGACGTCAACGTGACAGAGGACCTCGGGGAAATCGTGTTCGTAAACATAGAGAAAAGAAAGTACTGGGTGCACGATGACTGGTACTGTAGGTACATCACTGTGAAGACCCCAAGTGGAGAGTATGTGGAGTTCCCCTGTTACAGATGGTTCATTACTGACCAGGAAGTGGTCCTCAGAGATGGCCGGGGTAGGTATTCCTGTTCCAATACTAAGGACGGTACAGTCAGCTCTAATGAAACCCCATAAATGGCTGAAGCAACAATGAGCCGTCAATGTTAGAACCAATTCAAAAGTTTGGCTCTGCATGACAAACCAGTGACTGGCGAGTTGCGTATTGCACTTATGAAGCCTCCCTCTCCCATCAGTATTCCTGGCTGAAATGAGCCGGGCGTGTCCACACAGAGGCTCTCAGCCGGGCGTGTCCATACAGAGGCTCTCAGCTGGGCGTGTCCACACAGAGGCTCTCAGTTGGGCGTGTCCACACAGAGGCTCTCAGTTGGGCGTGTCCACACAGAGGCTCTCAGCTGGGCGTGTCCACACAGAGGCTCTCAGCTGGGCGTGTCCACACAGAGGCTCTCAGCTGGGCGTGTCCATACAGAGGCTCTCAGCTGGGCGTGTCCATACAGAGGCTCTCAGCTGGGCGTGTCCATACAGAGGCTCTCAGCTGGGCGTGTCCACACAGAGGCTCTCAGCCGGGCGTGTCCACACAGAGGCTCTCAGTTGGGCGTGTCCATACAGAGGCTCTCAGCTGGGCGTGTCCACACAGAGGCTCTCAGTTGGGCGTGTCCATACAGAGGCTCTCAGCTGGGCGTGTCCACACAGAGGCTCTCAGTTGGGCGTGTCCACACAGAGGCTCTCAGTTGGGCGTGTCCACACAGAGGCTCTCAGTTGAGCGTGTCCACACAGAGGCTCTCAGGTGGGCGTGTCCACACAGAGGCTCTCTGCTGGGCGTGTCCACACAGAGGCTCTCTGCTGGGCGTGTCCACACAGAGGCTCTCAGCCGGGCGTGTCCATACAGAGGCTCTCAGTTGGGCGTGTCCACACAGAGGCTCTCAGTTGAGCGTGTCCACACAGAGGCTCTCAGTTGGGCGTGTCCATACAGAGGCTCTCAGTTGGGCGTGTCCACACAGAGGCTCTCTGCTGGGCGTGTCCACACAGAGGCTCTCAGCTGGGCGTGTCCATACAGAGGCTCTCAGCTGGGCGTGTCCATATAGAGGCTCTTTCAGAAAAATATTCAGTTGCTTTGTGTTGCTTTATGCTTTGTGTTTTTGTAGCAAGATTGCCACAAGATGACAAAACCAGACAAGTCAAACAGCATAGACGCAAAGAGCTGGAAACCAGGCAGAAGACGTACAGGTAGGAACACAGAAACATGCGTCCATATTTGTTTCAACTAGTCTGCCACTGACATGATAAAGAAGGAATCCGCACCAAGGAATAAAACAAGAAAACTTCACTATGAAATAGAGGCTATCCTGCTTATGACGTGCACTGTCCCGGTATGGGACAGTGAAATGTAACCAGAAAACTGTACGACGGGCTCTTCAAAGAGACCAGCCATAATGATACACTGGAGCATTCGTAGACTTAAGCATGTTTATTAAATAACAGACTGAGGTTTTGACTTGGTGTCTTCCTCAGTGTCAAAGTTGACGCCAAGTCAAAACGTCAGTTACGTACACGCATGTCAATGGCCTGAAGACGAATATGTCAATGTATTGAATAATTTACGGTCGTCTTAGTTAAGATGCAGTGTAAGTATCCACAGTACAAATGAACGAAGACACAGCTTTAGTTTAAAACCAACTAGTTACAACTCAATATTTAGTGTTGGCTATCCTCCGATCAAACTTGCATTATACCGCCGCAAAAGCTAGACTTGAGTGTACGGGTGTGCACTCGAGTGTATGAATCGGGGGTTGATTTTTCTTCCTCGCTTCTTTTGAAGATGGCGAGAGTGGCAGCCTGGGTTTCCCATGAGCATAGATGCGAACACTCACAAGGACCTTCCGAGGGACATCCAGTTCGACAGCGAGAAAGGAGTGGACTTTGCCCTCAACTACAGTAAGGCGTGAGTATGACACCATGTATTCACACCGAGCCATGTCCAACCCTGGCCTTAGCAACTGTGCTGTCCTCGGAACTGTGCTGTCCTCTAACTTTTGCGCCACCCACAGTCAGATACCCAGTTATACCTTTATGTCCTAAAATGCATTGCTAATCTAATGCAATAATGGTCCCAATGACATTCTGCCTGTGATTCATCTGTATGACTCAGATTTCCTTACGGCAATATTTTAATTTAAATCTACACTACTGGAGTCTTAGGCCCTGTTTACTCCTGGCATTAACATGCATCCCGGGTGATCGGATTCGGATAGCAACCAAAGTGCATAAAACAATGCGATTTCTCGGGCGCTTGCCATCTTTAGCAAGATAGCCATGTAAATTATGGGGAAGTAACGTGCCTGACTAGCTGCATTTTATGAGGGAAAAATAATCCAATCTCAATGCGGACACAAGACGCATGTTAATGCCACGTGTAAATGCAAACTGGTTAAATCATAAATGACCACAATCTGGATATGAGACACAGGTTAATGCCACGTGTAAACAGGGTCTTAGTGAAGTCCTTAAAAATGCTGTATATTTAAATATCAATTTTATCAGCCTCTTTCGCGCAAAGGTTTACTGGATGTTGAAATACCCCTGTGAGTAACTGCAGGTGTATGCAGGAATACTTGCAGTGGAACAAAATTAACTTCTCATTTCACCTGCGTAGTAATTTCAATATTCAGGAAAAGTCAGCTAGCTATCCCATACCTGTTACCATTATACGTTCATTTGAATTTATATGTTAAGTTTAAAAAAAAAAAAAAAAAAAGGTGATCTGTAATTGCAGTTGACTGGAACTGTCTTTAATCATATCATTTTCTCTTTCACAAGTGCAAAAGTAATGTAACATTTTCAAAAAGCTGTGAGGCTACAAAGGGGGTTGAGTAATGAGGAACTATGTGGTAAGAGGTTAGCACAGACATGGAGGGAGGTGTTCATATTTACCAATTCTGTGAAATACTGCAGCCATGACATGCCGCCATTTTGTTTTCACCCATGTTAGAGGAGGGAGGGAAGCTCCAATTTTTAATTTAACAAACAAGCATCCACTTAACAAAAGATCAGATCATCGTCATTTAAGATGATATATTCATAGTTATTTTTTAAAATGTATAATTAAATGAAATTTGAGAACAGCATGATTAATATCTTGATTCAATAATGTATTTGATAGTATGGTATGGTATGGTAATAGTATTATCGTAAATGAGGGTTCCCAGCTGAACAAGCTCAGATCTAGAGTGCTGTCACAATGACGACTTCACTGAAAATAACGGGCCTGATGTGTCGACGTTTAAAATGAAGAGGACATTTGCCTGACGAGTCTTCCCTTGTGGTGTGTGTGTGTGTGTGTGTGTGTGTGTGTGTGTGTGTGTGTGTGTGTGTGTGTGTGTGTGTGTGTGTGTGTGTGTGTGTGTGTGTGTGTGTGTGTGTGTGTGTGTGTGTGTGTGTGTGTGTGTGTGTGTGTGTGTGTGTGTGTGTGTGTGTAGGATCGAGAACCTCTACATAAACCGCTTCATGCATATGTTCCAGTCCTCCTGGCATGATTTTGCCGACTTTGAACGGATATTTGTGAGGATCAGTAACACAATCTCAGGTTTGTGAACTTCCTGAGTTCAACTTATCCTATTTATAGTCATACTCAGTTGCATCAAACTGTTTTTTCCCCCAGGTATTATCTTAATTATATCTTTGTTTATAAAATTTATGTTACATTAAAATACATTATTTTGGCCGTGTGATAGCTGCCGTTTCATTCTGACCCAGTTGAATGGTAGCACCAAGCTTGCTATAGGGTCTTAGACGACCAGGCTGTCTACAGTGTTTTAAAGCCATATTACTATATTATCAATGTTTTGACACTGAGCAGACACTCTTATCCAGAACAACTTAAAGAGATTACATTTTTATATACAATCCATTTACACAACTGGATACACTAGCAATTCAGGCAGTGACGGCGCCAGGACCTTTTCTCTCCCTGGGCTAAGGGTGGGCTAGGTCAATACATGGGGGTGCTAAGGTTAGCTGTGTTTCCCCCAGGATGGCTTTTGTGTGTGCGCTGGGGGGGCCTGCACAAGTGGCAGAGCATCTATACAACAGTCAGAATTGTACAATTCTGTAAATTGAAATGGCATTACAAATGTTATTTGTACTTAAAAATATCAGACATCAAAGAAAATAAGACACCGGAAAATAATGAAAAAGGACGTGAGAAGAGAGGATAAATTATCAGTGTAACGTTATGTCAAAAAAGATGGCTAAAATGTCGTTGTTTAACCGCTGCTCTGTGATTGGGACATTTAGGAGTTTCATTATCTAACGAAGATCGCAAACTTTACATATCAGTTAGTTATGCTCGTAGGTGTGCTCCATAAAGCTGCACCGTAACATTTGCGTTGGTTTCTGTATTATCAGAACAGCTTCCACTGTCACCACTCTCCCCTATCTCATTTAGCTTATACATTTAGCTACATTGAATAAATATGAGATCTTTAACGGTACCTGACCATTTTTTGGAGGCAAGCTCTTCTTATTAGCTGAAGTCGAGATGACGAAGACTGAAAATGATCATTTAGCTAATGTAGGTTAGTTATTCACTTTCCAAATCTACTCATCTGTGCATGGCCAAGCAGCCAATGTTGTGAGATTAGTCTACCGCCAATCAAAACACTGTAGTTTACACTTGGGAGTTGCTACCTACGGAGGTCCACACACCAGTAGTTGATCATTTCCGAAGACGGATCACATGGAGCGCTTATGCGAACACATTTTCTATTGATTTTAAAATGATAGTAAATTCGTTTTCAAACAATGACGTTTCCATTTAATATTTTTTGACATGGTGACGAACTCTGTAGGCCTGATGTATTGTAGGCTATGGGAAACACTGGTTTGCTAACGTTAGAAATCAGTTTACGTTATTTTGTCATTTGCTTGAGCTCCCTACACACACACCCCCACACCCGTAGCCTACGTCATAGCATACGCTGCGTAGCCAGGGTGAATATCAGAAAGGGATTAGAATTGTTGATTTACTTTAATATATATTTTTTATTATAATTATAAAAATGTTATTAAAATGCCTGGGGGGGGCTAAACCGGGGCTAAGCAAATTTGTGACGGGGCTATAGCCCACCCTTGCCCCGGTGTAGCGCCGTCCATGAATTCAGGCAACACTATAGTTTGCTAACATAAAATCTGTGGAGTGGTTAAAAATGAGTTTTAATGACTTCAACCGAAATGTATGTAAACTTCCGACTTCAACTGTATTTACAGTGTTCCCAACTACGATGCTCTTAACCGCCAAACTAGCTACAGAGTTCTATACCGCCAAGCTATCATTGGTGTTATAAATCATTTCTCAAGGATGCAAAAGGTTTCATCCACCACTTGATTTTAACTCCCTATTCATACAGGAGACCTTCCTAAAATGAAAAGTAACTGAAGCAAACATTGTGATCCTAAATCACTGGATGCTAAACCAAATTCAGTGTGGTACTCAGTCTGGTCATGTTCAAAGCTTCTAAGATTGTAGTCCTCTTTCTTGGGATAAACACAGAAAGCAGAAGTGGAGTCATGCAGAACGCAATTCTTGGCATGCGGTCGCAATAAATTTAAGGGCGGTTAAACATGTTTGATGTTTCCTGTTTAGTTTTCTGAGAAATTGTGTTTCCCAAGATGCCCAAGATGTTAGCCAAGCGTCATCGAGTTCTGTATTTGTCATCTGTGGACCAGTTACTGACATGATATGACATGATCACATTATTTTTCACACTGCCAAAAAATTCAGTGGTCATCTTCTGCCTGCGTTTGTAGTATTGGAAGAGCAGGAGGGTGAATGAAAATAAATTGGGCAGGACTATGCGGTCATGGTTGGGATTCTGGAAGTGAAAGTGGAAGTTGTTGGTTGCGTGCAATGCTCTGAGGCTCGAACCTTTCCTTCTAGTTATTTACCCTTTGTTACCTCACGGAGAAACTTGTAAATGGGTTTAACCCTCATATTATGTTCACATAAATTGACCCCAAAAGTTTACACTGACACAAAACTATTGTAATAGAAGAATTTTTACACTTTCCATATCACCTTTTGTGTGAATACCAATTGACTAGCCTTTTGTCCCTAAATATTAAAAATCTGTGATTAAACATCTAAGTTTAGAGCCTGATGTGAGTGAAGGTTTTTGAAGTTTAAAACCTATGTGGGAACGTGGCACCAGAATTACCCACAAAAATCTAAAAATTTTCTTACATTTTATACAGCTACCCCACCAATGCCGCCACACAACACCTTTTATACAAAGTTGGTACAGGACTTTTGAAAATATAGCATTATGTTTATTGTGTGTTTACTATTGAATCCCAAGAAATGAGGAAACACCATACAGTGTGAAGATGAAAAAATATGATTAACTGGTTTTTAAGAGACGTCAAGCATTGAATCGGGTCAAATTGACCCCAAACGTAATGAGGGTTAAAGCATCATATTAAATGTTTTCCTGAGCTAAACTGGGCACATCTACTGTGCAGATCACACAAGAAATTGTAGATGTGTGACTGTTATCTTTGTACTCTTCAGAAGAATAAGTGCCATCTTTTAACTCCCTTGACTTATTTTGTTTTCTAACGGAAAGCTCCGGATCATTGGTCGAGGGTTCCATTTCACACTTCATATCTAGCGGTCAGATGGTCATGTTACACATGCATATATACTGTATGCGTAGAGAAAAGATCTGATTGGCCTGGCACAAAAGCAAAGGCAGAGGCGGGTTTTATATTCAGACACACGTCTGTTCGGCAGAGTACGTCATGCAGCACTGGCAAGAGGATTTCATGTTTGGATACCAGTTTCTCAACGGCTGCAACCCGGTGGTAATCCAAAAGTGCCACAAGCTGCCTGACAATTTCCCCGTCACCCACGAGATGGTGGAGTTCTGCCTGGAGCGAGGCCTAACTCTGGAAGAGGAGATCAAGGTGAGTCCTCAAAGTCCTCTGCAAAAGACATGGGGCCTGCAACACAAAGCAGGATTACTGAGTAAAACCTGGAACAGCTCTTTTTACTTCAGTCCATGTTCCAATTTTGGGAGGGTTCCGGGTTTTACTCAGTGCAGTGATCCAGCTGACTCAGTAATCCTGCTTCATGATACAGGCCCTGGCCTGGACTCAAGTTGGACATTATAGGGATTTAGATTTATCCTTTTCAAGAGTCATGTTATACGCCTCTCAACTATGGCTGCTTGAAACAGATTCAAACTGGTTTCACTGAATCTCACCACAGTCAGTTTTTAAAAAAAGCCCCACTGCAAACAGAATCTCCACCGACCATGGAACAGTGAACAGTGTGGTCCATGACTGGAAGTCTTAACACGTGGAACATGATGGATGATCAAATGCAGAGTCCATATCTATATCTAAATCTATAGTCTCATGTTGAGATGAATTAAATACAAAAACCTCGCTGGAACTACTTACAAACTAAATTAACAGCATTTAAATTGCTGGTTTTAGTCAATGACAGTGTACTACTATGATTGCCATTGAAATATTAGGCTGTATTCTGGCTGTGACTGCGTACAGTTCATAACGTCTTCCAACGACCCTTCTGTTTGTGTTCTGTTCAGGCAGGAAACATTTACATTGCAGACTATGATGTTATGGAAAACATCACACCCAACGCTACAGACTCGTGCACACTCCAGTATTTAGCTGCGCCACTGTGTCTGCTGTACAAGAACACCGAGAACAAAGTCCTGCCGATTGCTATTCAGGTATTTAAATTGCTGCTGTTTGTTGAACAATGCTTGAAAGACCTCTAGGCTGTCATCAAGAAACATCACGAGTGACCATTTATTGCAATTAGTATGTAGTAGAGGCGTAAGGTTTCATGGTTTTGCAGAGAACCGCAATGTTCAAGGAAACGGCTTCGGTACACACATCATGTTGCCCCTGACTGTGTTTCCTTTTTACAAAAGATGAGAATCGTCTTAAACCATGTGAGCTAAGCTGTGAGCTTCTAGACCACAAACCTGTCCGATAGAAATCTTCACAAAACGCCTAAGCAGCCATTTGTAGAAATAAGGCACGTGGCTCGTGGTTACATTTGTCAGTTATAGGATTCTACAGCCTCTTTTTAACCCTTTCATGCATGAATTATTATAAAACAGAGCAATATGCAATATATAATACAGCTAAATCTAGTCCCACCCCCCAATTCCCATAGAGATCCATTCAAATGCAGAGACATTATAGTATCGCTTGTAAGAGTACCAGAAAACAAGATATCAAGAGTCTTTTGATGTTGTTGGGTTACAGCCATCAGGAAGTCATGGCATGCAAAGGATATGCGACCAAATATTAAAAAGGTAAAAGGCACAGTCAACTTAGTGTATGTAAACTTTTGACCCACTGGAATTGTGATATAGTCAATTAAAAGTGAAATAATCTGTCTGTAAACAATTGTTGGAAAAATGACTTGTGTCATGCACAAAGTAGATGTCCTACCTGACTTGCCAACACTATAGTTTGCTAACATGAAATCTGTGGAGTGGTTAAAAATGAGTTTTAATGACTTCAACCTAAGTGTATGTAAACTTCCGACTTCAACTGTACCTACACAGGCACGCATGAGGACACAGACACATAGATGTATGGTATGAATAATGTATTATTTTCAGATCAGTGCTATTCATGCAAGGCAGGTGCATCCTTTGAGTAATTGCAGAAGTATTCAGTTTTGGGTTTTTTTCCCCTTGGTAGGGTGCTGATTTTATTTACTGTAAAGTCAATAAAAATAATATATTAAATGCTATCTAAACACCTAAAATAAATAGCATTTATTTTAATATGTAGGTTAACATTTACTTTTGATTTTTAGCCAATGTAATGCAGATTTAAAGAAAAAGTGCATTCCCAGTACCCAAAGTTTTTTAAATTTATTTAAAAATAAATTTTCAGACCATTTTTTAGGAAGGCAGTGTCATCTGCTACAGTGTAGAGTAGCTTATTGCCAAAAAAATTTGATTCAGAGTATCAGACAAGGCCAAAACATTTAATGTCATTGCATCTTTTTCTTATGGATGGTTTTAGAGAGAGTGGAGAAAAATCTGAGATCAGCACTTGTTAGGAATTATGTTTTTAGTGGCTGTAAGAAACTGCTTTGGATTGTAACAGCTGGATCAGAATCCCGGGGAGAACTGCCCAATATTTCTCCCGAGTGACAACAAGTGCGACTGGATGCTGGCGAAGATCTGGGTGCGATCATCCGACTTTCACGTACACCAAACCGTCACACACCTCCTGCACACTCACCTGATCTCCGAAGTCTTTGGGGTGGCCATGTTCCGCCAGCTCCCGGCCGTCCATCCCGTGTTCAAGGTAGGCGACGACGTCATCGGAAGAACACGTTGGGAATGAAAGTCCTTTGGAATTCCGAAGCATTGAAACATTGAAAGAATTGAAAATACCGGTTTAAAGAATGTGAATGAATAAGAATGAGAATGTAAACCTTCATCAATTGGAAAAAGAAATGTCTCGATGATCCTCATTTATCAATGAAAATAGACAGGTTGACTGGTAACTGAGTTCCATATTTGTGGTAGGTTACTGTATGGTAAAAAAAAAAGCCTGTTTTAAAAATGATGGATATTTCTTTGTATTTGGCTGGGGTTGATATTAATCCTTGGAACCCCGGAGGTTATTTCTTTGATCATTGTTCATGACCTCAATCTGGTATCTGAGGTAGCCTGCCCATTTTTTTTTTGCAGTGTTAACAATAGATGAGATGATACATTAATACATTACACCTCTTCACTTCCTCATAGCTGATCCTACCCCATATCCGCTTCACCATCGCCATAAACACCAAAGCCAGGGAGCAGCTCATCTGTGAATGTGGCCTCTTCGATAAGGTGGGCTATTCCCTTTGAAGAGTAGGTTTTTTTGGAAGGTTTTTTTTCCCCTCCAAAATTCTAAGTCAGTGTTCTAGAACCCCATTGCTTTCAATTACCAGTGGTGCTTTAGAATGTTCAGTTAAGAATAAAGGGAATGTTTTACCTTGTTCAGTCTGTATATTGTCACTAATCTCTATTGTGTCAGTATTCTGTGCCAAACTTTAATCTTTTTGGTACAAAATATATGTAGAGGCAAGCAATGTTAAGTGAACGACTGCTTTTCCTGTTTTTTACAGGGTGCTGTTAAGCATGATAAAAAAACTGTGGTTAGCATTGTAAACAGGCAGCCAGTGAACAGATAACAAAGGCATTAGGCATTAGCTATTACCAAAGTTAGTTTCTATGTAAAACCTTGAATTGTATCAACTCATTTGTATTACATGGCACCCGAGTGTGTTAAATCTGTTTGTGCTTTCAACCCTTTGAATAGCAGGTTTTTGGAATCTCCCCACCCAAAATTCTAAGTCAGTGTTCTAGAACTCCATTGCTTTCAATAGAGGCCTGTCACCTACATCAGGGGTTCCCAAACCGGTCCTGGGGCCCCCCTGTGTATGCTGGTTTTCGTTGCAACCACAGTTGCAATCCCAGAATTTTAACAAGCTGTTAATTTCTTAATTAGGTGCTTGTCATGTTTAGAGGAATTTACCCTCTTAAGCCACATTATATCAGAAATAGCTATGCATGCTATGTAGAATAAACACCCCATGTTCACATTGTGCTTATTGTGCTATATTATTTAAAAGAGATAAGATTATTTAACAGATCCATTTAAAGAGTGATCTGAATCAATAGGCTCCTAATTGGTGAAAGCATGAACACATGGCCACTAAAACTAACCATTTGGTAGATAATGAAGAATTCAAACACAAAGAAAATGATAACGAGCCAAACCTGCATTGTGTTAATAAGCTTAAAGAAAAAATTGAGTTAAACACATGTGTTCAACAATCTAATTAGGAGCCTACTGATTCACTTAATTCTTTAATTTGATCGGTTAAAATACATAATTTTGTACCCTCTTTTTATGCAATGGTTGCAATATAGCACAATGAGCGCAACGTGAACATGGGGAGTTTATTGTACATGACAGGCATAGCTATATCTGACATAATGTGGCTTAAGAGTGTTACGGGCTGGTCCGGGGAAGGACCCAAGCGCAGGCAGCAAGGCCGGCGGTAGCTATGGGCAGGGGTGGGCTCAGCCCACCCAAACGTGCGTCTTGCCCACCCAATCAAAAGTTAAGAAAATAAATAAATTTTGTACAGCCAATGAAAAAATAGCACAGAAAATACCAGTACCGTTTCTAACTTCTGATTGGGTGGGCAGCCTACAGCCCGCCTCCAAAGTCTCCCCCTCTTCTCGTCGTGTTCAGGCACAAACACACAGAGCTCTGAAGCAGACCCGTCCGCTGCACCGTGTCTCTCGGAGTCTCAGGCTGCGTCCCAATCCAGTTTTTGCTCCACCCTCGTAAACTTCACTTGCAAACTTCACTTGGGAGGATGTGACGCACATACCAATAAAACAAGAGTATACACTTGCGTTTAGCGAGTGGGAGGGAGCGAGGGCGGAGCGGGTTATTTGAATTGAGACGCACTTCACCCCCATCTATACTCGGAAGTAACCGCGCTGCTGCACAGTGGCGTATCGTGGGATCTCGGATCATGTAAAACGCCTGTCACCGTAGACTACATTTAAACGGATGAAACTCTCAACCTGTTTACATTAATTATCAGTCAAGCAATTGATTTACTGAATAACAAATATCAATAAATACAGCAAGTTTTGTGGGAAGCATATTTCTTTATGTCATAAATTCGTGTAGCATTTACATATGTAGGACAGTCCGTGCGCTGGAATAAAGCATTTAAACCGAACATATTCTCAACCTGTTTCCGTTCATTTTGCTTGCTTATGTCAATCAAACAAAGTCCCTGAATCAATTATATATAGGCTAATGATTAACAAATGACAATGACAAAGAGATTACTAACGTGAGATTGTTTAATAAGGGTGGCAATAATTCTGAATAATTGACTGGCAAAAAATCCCAGCGTTTTCTGTGAGTTGCACGTTAGCATTGCGTTTTTCCTCATCACGTTAAAGAATGTAATTTAAGACTTTCGATTTGGTCAAAACGATTTATACATTAGAAAGCATACCTCTTAAGAAAGAAAAACCTCTTAAATTGCTGGAACCAGCGTTTAGCGCAATGCATGCTTTCAAGCT
The DNA here is from genome assembly GCA_029718625.1 of Synaphobranchus kaupii. Classification (NCBI taxonomy): domain Eukaryota; kingdom Metazoa; phylum Chordata; class Actinopteri; order Anguilliformes; family Synaphobranchidae; genus Synaphobranchus; species Synaphobranchus kaupii. Next base: position 111,075,591 of record CM056380.1, read on the forward strand.
AGAAAAACGAATTTACCTAAATATGTGCTGTTCATTGATCACTTCGCATGACATAGTCAATTAACGCATTTTGCGTCAGCACAAATGTGGATAAAGCCTAGTAAAATGCTGTACAAGTTTATTTACCTATTCGTCTTGGTTATTGCGAAATTAAATTGTTTGGCTATCTGGGAAATTATAGGCTACGGAAAAATATTTAGACACGAGTAGCCTAATAATCCGTTTAAAAGCAAGATTAAGATAGAGAACCTGGTAGCCTACATCACACAGTACGCTACACTGTTGCTGCATAAAACAATTTGCTAAACCATGAAATACAAAATAGCAAACTACTACTTGATTAACCTGTATTTATTAGCCTTTTTCCATTCTGTATGCGCTTTTAATGTATAATACCGCGATAAACATTGACGTGATTATCACTGAACAGGACGTTCGATGTGAATTGTGGGTAATATGAGCTTGCAGAGTCTACTCTTTTGCAGACTCGTTCCCTTGAGAAAAGTTCAGGGTGGAGGGGCTATGTCACAAACTTCACTTGGCTTTCTAACGGATTGGATTCACACTTAAAATGGAGACCGAGGGTACATCCTGGTCTCAAAAGGGATTCCCCCAAGTGAAGTTTGCAAGTGAAGTTTACGAGGGTGGAGCAAAAACTGATTTGGGATGCAGCTTCAGTGTCATGCCGAGGGGGGGGGGTGTTGCCATGACAACTATGAACTCTGATGGCTCAGATTGCACACACATAGGGCAAAGCAAATTAGTGTTCTAAATGTTAGTTTAACTTTAGTTACATTTTTGTTTATTGCGCTTATTTTTGTCAGGGATTATGTACAAAAACAGTAATCTCAGCGAGAGGAGAAAATGTGCAGGTGACCGTTGGATATTATCGGTTGGATATTATCGGTTTCATCTGCAACAAGTTATTTCTCCAAGTTATCTTGCATCTTTAACCCCTTCCACCATACCATGTTGCATGGGCGAAAGCAAACCCTGGTTATTCTTGCTCATGAGAAGGCCATTACATCGGCTCTTGATATGGATTAAAGTAGGCTAGCCTACGTGTTTTAAAAAAAAAAATTTGTTTCAGATTTCCCCCCCCCCCCCCCAATTGAACCCCTATTCTAATTCAATTCCCCCGTGTAGCAACCGCTAGAGAATCACCGCTGCACAACCCCGTCAGCCGGTGGTAGACAGAGGTCATCATGTCCTTATTCAGGGCGCAACTCTTCCAAGCCCGACCGTGATTCCAACTCGCCCAGGGCAGCTATATGCACAGCGATTCTCTCCGATAGATTAAACATTTTATTTTAGAAAATACCCTGTGTGAGGTTGTGTAGAAATGCAGGAAATAAGTTTTAAAAGGCTCAAAATTTTCTGGGGGAGGACCCCCAGACCCCCCGCTACTTCGTTCCCCTTTGTGCCCCACCAACATCTCTTCATGCCCCCCCAATCAAAACAGTCTAGAACCGGGCCTGGCAGGCAGAGGTACAAAAAAACCGGAGTTTAATGAAGGGACAGGCAGCAATCCGTAGTACAAACAGGCAGGGTCAAAAACCGGGGAGACAGGCAACAGTACAAAAACACAGTCCAAAGAGAAGTAACAGAACAGGCAGGGGTCAGAACCGGTGTCGTGAAAAATAAGTTCCCCCTCAGGAATAAGTCAATTCCCTGTCAATATGACGTCACAATTTAAAGGGAATGTCCGCTGTTCTGACCTGCTGAAGTGATTGCTTGGCGCGCTTCTAGCAATTCATGGAGTTCAGTTGTGCGATATTCAATGATAAATATAAATATTGAAATGAATGTTTCACGACATTTAGTTTATGCAAATAGTTGATCCAGTTAAATAACGTAGTTAGTTAAATTGTTAATGCGCGTTTTGGCGCATATTGAAACTAATTTCATCATCCAACGTGGAAATAAGCAAGCGGATTTGTTGTCACGTAAGAAAACAAAGTACCAACGTTTTATCACGATACAATTAAGTAACGAATTAGAAAGCGAATATGTTGTTCGGTTGTTAGCTTGCTGATATGGGGCTTCGCTAACTTACAAATCACAGTAAGATAACGTTGACGTTAGCTCGCTAACCCGCTCCAAATGTTAGCTAAGCGAGTTTGGCTTCGAAAACCTTCACTAAAACAATAGCTGGCCCATTGAAAATATACAGCTGAAGTGGGATATCGAAATACATTTGAACTATGGCGAGCTAGGTAACCTTATTATAGAAGTAACGTTACATAAGATGTAGTAACAGCGGGCTGTAGCGAGTTTGCATACTGCGAATTGTAGGCTAATTAGAGGACTAACGTTAGCTGTAGGCCTACAGTTCTGTGACCAGATGCCATAACTTACATTGCTTGGCATAATAACATATGCTATACTTTAAGCCATGGTAGCAAGCATAGTAAGATTATGCATGTGGAAGTTCTCCTTTTTTGTAGTAACGTTAGTGGCTTTGAAAAAAGCCTCAGTGTGGTTCAGCTAACGTGAGGGAGGTGCTAGAATCTCCTGATGCACAGGGATCGGGGAAGTCCCACCTGTACGTTTTGTAGAAACAAATAGTTGCCCTTAAAATTTAGGTGTACCCCATCGCGTCGATATCGCCAATCTGATTTCTTGTGTCAAATCTGGGTATCTAAGATTTCCCATCCCTCAAGCAGAAACAACTTTGTTTACTGTACGCCTGGACTTGTCTATACAGGGCATGTTGTCCCTGTAGCTCATCCAAACCCCTGCGTTGTTAGCATAGTGTGCAATATGCAGATTTTTAAAAAACTATCAAAATAAGGCTCCTCGTTCCAGTAGTAAAAATCAAGCAGAGCAGACATGAAGGAGCTTAAAATAACTTGATGATTTAAGTTATTGAGAAGTACAGATTGGTTTTACATACAGTGCAGTCCAAAGGTATTTGGATAATGACACATTTTTGTTGTTGTTTTGGCTCCTCCAGGACATTGGATTTAAAATTGAACACATGGTTGGCTAAATGGCTGTAAGTCATCAAGGATCTGGGGTATGAAACAAGCCTCAAACTATTACTCTGCTGCCAGATATTCAGTAGATATGGATGGATCACTTTAAGGGTTGTTTCTCCTGGCAAATTTTCCTGTTGAACTCTTGAAAAATAAGTCAGGAGAAGAAACCTTTAATTGCCACCATTAATCCACATTTACTGTATATCCATTTAGCCAATCATGTGTTCCATACTGTTGCAGCTTAATCTAGAACCACCCAAGTCAAGTCATGGCATGCAAAGGGGCAACCAAATATTAAATATGATGACTTTATTTAAGTTTATGTTAATTTGTCCAATTACGTTTGGTCCCCTAAAATGGGGGCAGGGGGCATTTAATGCAATTGTTTTATTTTTATTCACAAACAACAGTCTGGCGAGTTCAGCGATCATCAGAATCAACTTGACAAACTGACTTGCTAGTCAAAGTTATGGACAAACCCAATTCCAAAAAAAGTTGGGACAGTATGTAAAATGCATACAGAATGCAGTGATTTGTAAATTCTCTTTTGCATATATTTACTTGAACAGTACAAATAAAAGTGTATTTAATATTTTATCTTATCAACTTTATTGATTTTTGTAAATATACGCTAATTCCGAATTTGATGCCTGCAACACGTTCCAAAAAGGTTGGGGGGGGAAAAAAAGACTGGGAAGTTCAAAAAACACCTGTTTGGAACATTCCACAGGTAAACAGGTGATGCTATCATGACTGGGTATTAAAGGGTCTGAAACAATATCAAAAGACTCAACATCATTTTGGTGCATTGTGGGGGATATTGAGTGCACTATATAGGGTGTCAAAATTATTCCCTGACCCCAGAGAGGTGGCCAAGAAACTCCTGGAAAATGGGCAGATGAACAAATGCTAGTCTGCAAAATGGATTGGTAAATTCTTCAAATTTAAATGAATGGCCAAATTAAGTGTATGGATTTTAAGTTTTGCTGCAGCGAACATCGGACGGGCCAACAGTTGAGCTGGAGGCAGACTTGCAAAAAAGGAACCCTTGGCCTAAAAAAAGATGGAACAAGCATGTTATTACTGAACATAAAGCTAAAATAAACCATCAAGCATAAAGCATCATTTGATATATCACTCAAGATGCCACAACTGGAACAACAACAGGTGGCTCTCATGACTAAAAAATTATTTATGAACGTACCTAGAACAAGTCAACAAAACTTTAGTAACTGAAAAGGAAGTATAACACAGGTAAGAAAGAGTGCATCAGGTTTGACTAAGCCCTGCCCCATGACAGCTGACTGAGTTTTTACTTTACAATGGAAAAATAAATAACTTTATACATAAGGGACTTGCCACGTTTCCACTGGGTCATTCCATGTAATTTCACACGCCATGACACCCAACAAATCAGATTGTACCTGCAGAAATGTTTCCTGCAGTTAGGAACAGATAAGATGTATATTCATGTAATATTATTTTGTAGAAATATAACAATCTGTGAGAAATCAAGCTTATTGACTGCACCCAAATTGGACATACTGATGAAACAGAGAACAGGGTTGTACTCAATTCCAAATTGAATTGCGAAGGTCTGAAATTCCAGTTCAATTCATGAATTTGAATTGAAGGGGTAAACAGGATGCAGAATTACAGCAAGTAGAATTGACTTAATTGAAATTCAAATACCTTCCCTCTTCTGTATTACTGTAGGTGAAGCATACACAACAATGGATTTTAATGCGTTATATTTTATATATGTGTGGTACATAAAACATCATGCATGTAAAAAATGTTATTAAAACACATTAAATATTGTCGAAATATTATTTTCAGGGGGAAGAAAACTCTAACAATGAATGAACGCATGTCTGACACATAGGCTGTATAAAAATATGGACAAAGTCACTGTGACGTCACCCATTGCCTTCCCACGGCAAACCGAATTGAAATGTTTGATGGTGGTGTTGTGAGAGGTTTTTTGTTGTGTTGAGGTTTTGTGTCTATTGGATTTAATTTGTTTTATTGGCTTGTTTTTTGTGTATGACCCTGGACTGTTTTGAGAGAATTGTTTGTTGCCCTGAGCAGAGTGCACACACCACGTTTCGTGCAAATTGGTTGGATTTTGTTGGAAGGAGTAGCATTTTAAGTGTTCTACAAAAAATGCTAATTAGCGGAAATTCCAATATGGCTGACTTTATGGGTCCTTGAGGCATATTTGTTCGGCCTGAGCAGAGGGGCCTGTATACCAAATTTTGTGACTCTAGGTGAAATGAAATTCCATCTCATGAATTGAATGGGAGTCAATTCCGAATTGAGCATAACCCTGACAGAGAACTGATGTTATATACCATTTTGTTGTGGTGGAAGTCGGGGTGGGGTTTGGGGCGGGTCCGTGGGTGGATTGGATTCCTAATTCTTTTGGATTCTTCATGTCTTAAGTTATCAGGAAGCAGTTTGGTACAAAATAGGATGTTGGTTACTTTATTTACAGAATATTATGTGAACCGTACCAAAATAAAATGCTCAATTTGGGAGCCTCAATTAGCTTGATTTCTTACAGATCAAATTATATTTCTACAAAATAATGTTACATGATTGTTTCTCTCATAAACATGACATTGAGAATGGAAAAATTTCACATCATGATTTTTTTTACTTCCTTTCCTACGAGGGAAAATATGCATTGAAAATTAGTGTATTTGGTAGATGTCTGCATGGCAGAATTAATTCCATACACAACATCTTCCAAATATTCATCCCAGTCACTCTGATCCTTATTTCACAGAGCATGTTTTATTGTCTGGTTTGTTCTTTCCGCTTGCCAGTACACATAATACACGTGCATTAATAAACATACATTTTGGGTCAATTGCAGCGTACCTTCAAGTTGGAGACTAGTGCAGGATTTTCTCAAGCTTTTCCATATTACCCAGATGTAGATCAAGATCAAGATCAAAGTGCATTATTCCCGATTGTAGTGTGCTCTCTAAACTTGTTGTATTGTCCCATGATAATCCTGATTGCAGCGTGCTTTAAATGCCACCTGTAGGATACAAAAATTGCATTTCATAAGCCTGCTACTGACCAGGTTTTTACAGAAGACTAAGACAAATAATCACAAATCTTTATAGTCGACTTCACGTCTTTCAGCACGCATCTGCTACTGGCTAGCACTTTTACACAAATTTATTTACATAAAATATATATTTTTTGCATTAAAAACAAATAATAAATACACTCTGTATTGTGTCATTGTCTGTGTCTCCAAAATGGCTGTCCTTTGTTAAATTCGTAACTGTTCTTCCATTAAATAAGACAATCAAAAGCCTAGAATGAATGAATACTAGATACTGAAAGCTCTCTTATACCTGCACTAAGGAAGAAATTTAACACACCTGACTAAACAGAAACATCTGTGAAGCCATTTGTCCCAAACATTATGGTGCACTGAAATGGGGGGGGGCATGTATAAAAAACATAGTCTGTAATTTCTACATGGTGAAAACAAGATGTATAAAAATACCCTTTATTACATGCTTTAACGACATGTCATTTGTTTGAGCATTGTGCCAAATAAAGAAAAAGATACAGTGAGCACCATAATTCATTGGACAGTGACACATAACATAATGTAGAATAAAGTAATCATTTTTAAATATTTTGGTTGCATATCCTTTGCATGGCATGATTTCCTGATGTCTGTGACCCAAAAAAATCTTATTTTCTTCCAAAATAACAAAAAATTTGTCACAGAAAGAATGGGGAAAAATAGAAATTTGAAGAACTGTCATGTCTAACTGTACCATTTAGAGGTCAGGTTAGCTTCTGTTCACTTAGATATTAATGGTAAACAGCATTTTGACCAAGGGTGCCCAGATGTTTGCACCCCACTGTAAACACACAGTAGGGACTAAGTCTGAGGACTGATTGTTTTCATTATTTATCACAGGCTAATATAACTATGACTCTTATACTTATGCATGAACAGCCTACATCATTTTTTAATAACGTAATATAAGTAAAAAACAAAATTTTAAAACACGTCGGTAGCCTATTTCGGGTAGAATGGCAGATTCATTAAATTAATATTGTTTTAGTTGTAAATAGCATTAGCATATTTACCTTTAGGAACGCACGTGTTAATATTACAATAGAATAAAGGTTAACTTGTGACAACGAATAGAGAAACGCTTACCTTATGGCACACGAACCAGATATTCACATGTTAACCTCCCATTTCACACGAGCGTTTTGGAAATGTGTTCAAATTTGTAACTGTTCTGAACAATGCGTTATTAAATAATAAGTGTAATTAGAGTACCATAATTGCATTATTCCTTTATAAATACGTTAATGAAAACAGTCAGGAATTGGTAGTGTCCTCAGACTTTTGGTCCCCACTGTATAACATGCATAACAAAGAGAATTAACTGTGGGTAAATCTGAGGTACGTAGGCTACTTAACGTTACCTTACACTGCGCAGCTATCTCTTCAAACTTGAAACTTGCGAGCGTTGTCCCACTTATTACCGACGGTGACTGTAAACCATTCATATTTTAAAATGGCTATTAACCAACTAACGTTAGCTTGCTTGCACATCAGCTAAAGGCCACAGTTTCACTTATATTTTCAGTTAACGTTAACTACCGAGTGATGTATTCGGTTTAACAAGCTCAGCAGACTAGCTCATTAGCTAATGATCGTAAGGTTAGTTACTGATGTATTATCAATTTAGCTAACCTAGGTACGTTTACGTGCAAACTGTGTGTGCTAATTCGTTATATGTGCTCTAATTTAAAACAGCTAGCTACTTCTGACTAGGCTATATGTAATTACTGGAATCTAATAATTATACAACTAACGATACTAAACGTGCGCCACTTGATTGCATGCAGAATAAGCATGTCTGCTGATAAAAAAATGTTCCTTAAATACACAACAAATGGTGACGTTGTACACAACAAATTACAATGGCGTTTGAAGGGGGGAACTTATTTCTGAGGGGGAACTTTTTTTCATGACACCGGGAAGGCACAGCACAGGCACAAAAACAGAATCCAAAATCAGGGTCGCGAGAACACAGGCAGGGGTCAAAACTGGGGAGGCATAGGAAGAACAAAAAAAAACAAAAAACAAAGACTGAATACAAAAATAAAACAACAGGAGAGGGACTAGGGATAACAAAAACTCAGACAGAAACTCAGGAACCAAATAGATAGCTAGGGCAGGTACTCGGTACTAAAAAATAGAATACCACACAGTAGCAAACCAACGTTGAGGAACTCGCAAAGAAACACTGATATGACAAGGTATATATACACAGAGGGAGACAGACGTAATGGGAATCAGATGTGCAGAAGCGGGGAGGGGAGATTGCTCACAGGTGAGAACAATGAGGGTTAACAAGGACCAATAATACAATAACAGGGGAAACGTAAGACACAGACTGGAATGCACATAGACACAATGATAACAAACGGCCTGGGGTTAGCAGGTAGACACATGCACAGCTCGGAGGGGAGGAATGCGGAAGTGGACACACGTGCAGAGAATGAGAAATCACAGATAGATGCAGGGATAGGATAACGAGGAGGGAAATGACAGCTGCAGTTAGAAACTCAAGATGAATTAGTGATTAGTAATGTTAGTAGCGAACTCTAAAACCCTAATGTTAGTAGGTTAGCTGGTTAGTATTATATACACGTTAGTTTGTTAGCAGGTTAGTATTAAATCTAATTTAACAGTTAGTATGATTAGTACATTAGTATTATATACAAATATTAAGAAAGCCAGAAGGAAGAAAACGAGATATACGAAATGCAGAGGAAACCGGAATGTTCCCAAAATCACCACAATAGTGCAATGACAAAGACAGGGAGTGGAATCTCAGGAAACATGGAATGCGGACTGACAATCGTGAGGGTAATGTGGGAAAATAGGTAAAAGAAATCAGGAAAAATAATTACACAGAATAAACAGACAGACAAAGTACAGGATCCTAACAAAGAGGGTGAATAATTCCTCTAAACATGAAAAGCACCTAATTAAGAAAAATTAACAACTTGTAAAAATTCTGGGATTGCAACTGTGGTTGCAACGAAAACCAGCATACACAGGGGGGCCCCAGGACCGGTTTGGGAACCCCTGACCTACGTCACAATTTGGTCAGACACGCCCACTTGTTTAGACCAACCGCCATGTTGGAGGACCAAATGCCGGTTCCAATATAGCGTAATGCAAACCAAACTTATATCACATTTAATCAGGAGATTGCTTGATTTTCCTTTGCTTTGCACAGTGCTTACAGGTAGCTCAGCAATATAAACAATGTACACAAATACGTACAGTGCACAACATCACAAAACTATAATACCAACATTTAAATATTATAATGAGTCTTGGGGGGGGTATACTATGAAGCAGGATTAATTACTGAGTCAAACCCAGAACCCTCCCAAATCGCCCAACATGGCGGCACGTCACTGTAACCATTGGTAACTACAGGTTCTATGTGACAGGTGGTTCTATGTGACTATTACCAGTGGCGATTGTTACATCAGCATTAGAATGTTCAGTCGAGGACATTCTAATCACATATTTGTGACCGTGCACCATAAAGGGTTTTAAAGGGATGGCGTGAGTGTGTTACACAATGTGACCGGTGATGTCACAATGTGCTTGGATTTGTAGGCCAATGGGACTGGTGGTGGAGGCCACGTTGAGCTGGTGCAGAAGGCCATGAAGACATTCAAATTCCCGTCACTGATTCTTCCAGAAGCCATAAAAGCCAGGGGAATGGACAGCCAGGAGGAACTCCCGTACTACTTTTACAGAGATGACGGAATTAAGGTCTGGGAGGCCATAAAAAGGTACAGTGACCGCCAGTGATGTTGGCACAAATAACGTCCATATAACATCATTGTGGTTTTGGTTATTGTTATATGCATGTTGCTAAGAAGAACGTGATCATTGACCAAACAACACAAATATCAAAAGGAGATGTCTGTTCCCAGCAAAAAAAATGTGCCACATTTTCAGCATAAGACAGTGTAATAATGAAATAATCAACAGGTTCACATTTATGTAACTCTGCAATAAATGTATGATAATTAACGCTTAAAACGCTTAATACTTTTTGCATTCTCTCCATAAAGGGATCCAGAATCAGACAGTCCTTTACGCACATGCTCTCACGGTTATTTCTTAATGTACGGCAAAGTCGACCGTAAAATTGCGGTACTTTCTGGTAAATCATTCCTCCTGGGGCTGTGATTTATCCACTTAAATCTATCAAATACTTAAACTATCCATCACAGAGTCATCACATTCCACCTTAAACTATCCATCATAGAGTCATCACGTTCCACCTTAAACTATCCATCACAGTCATCACGTTCCACCTTAACCTATCCATCACAGAGTCATCACGTTCCACCTTAAACTATCCATCATAGAGTGATCACGTTCCACCTTAAACTATCCATCACAGAGTCATCACGTTCCACCTTAAACTATCCATCACAGAGTCATCACGTTCCACCTTAAACTATCCATCACAGAGTCATCACGTTCCACCTTAAACTATCCATCACAGTCATCACGTTCCACCTTAAACTATCCATCACAGAGTCATCACGTTCCACCTTAAACTATCCATAACAGAGTCATCACGTTCCACCTTAAACTGTCCATCACAGAGTCATCACGTTCCACCTTAAACTATCCATCATAGAGTCATCACGTTCCACCATAAACTATCCATCACAGAGTCATCACGTTCCACCTTAAACTATCCATCATAGAGTCATCACGTTCCACCTTAAACTATCCATCACAGAGTCATCACGTTCCACCTTAAACTATCCATCATAGAGTCATCACGTTCCACCTTAAACTATCCATCATAGAGTCAGCACGTTCCACCTTAAACTATCCATCATAGAGTCAGCACGTTCCACCTTAAACTATCCATCACAGAGTCATCACGTTCCACCTTAAACTATCCATCATAGAGTCAGCATGTTCCACCTTAAACTATCCATCATAGAGTCATCACGTTCCACCTTAAACTATCCATCACAGAGTCATCACGTTCCACCTTAAACTATCCATCACAGAGTCATCATGTTCCACCTTAAACTATCCATCACAGAGTCATCACGTTCCACCTTAAACTATCCATCACAGAGTCATCACGTTCCACCTTAAACTATCCATCACAGAGTCATCACGTTCCACCTTAAACTATCCATCACAGAGTCATCACGTTCCACCTTAAACTATCCATCACAGTCATCACGTTCCACCTTATACTATCCATCACAGAGTCATCACGTTCCACCTTAAACTATCCATCACAGAGTCATCACGTTCCACCTTAAACTATCCATCATAGAGTCAGCACGTTCCACTTTAAACTATCCATCATAGAGTCAGCACATTCCACCTTAAACTATCCATCAGAGTCATCACGTTCCACCTTAAACTATCCATCACAGAGTCATCACGTTCCACCTTAAACTATCCATCACAGAGTCATCACGTTCCACCTTAAACTATCCATCACAGAGTCATCACGTTCCACCTTAAACTATCCATCACAGAGTCATCACGTTCCACCTTAAACTATCCATCATAGAGTCATCACGTTCCACCTTAAACTATCCATCACAGTCATCACGTTCCACCTTAAACTATCCATCACAGAGTCATCACGTTCCACCTTAAACTATCCATAACAGAGTCATCACGTTCCACCTCAAACTATCCATCATAGAGTCAGCACGTTCCACCTTAAACTATCCATCATAGAGTCATCACGTTCCACCTTAAACTATCCATCACAGAGTCATCACGTTCCACCTTAAACTATCCATCACAGAGTCATCACGTTCCACCTTAAACTATCCATCACAGAGTCATCACGTTCCACCTTAAACTATCCATCACAGAGTCATCACGTTCCACCTTAAACTATCCATCACAGAGTCATCACGTTCCACCTTAAACTATCCATCACAGAGTCATCACGTTCCACCTTAAACTATCCATCATAGAGTCATCACGTTCCACCTTAAACTATCCATCACAGTCATCACGTTCCACCTTAAACTATCCATCACAGAGTCATCACGTTCCACCTTAAACTATCCATAACAGAGTCATCACGTTCCACCTCAAACTATCCATCATAGAGTCAGCACGTTCCACCTTAAACTATCCATCATAGAGTCATCACGTTCCACCTTAAACTATCCATCAGAGTCATCACGTTCCACCTTAAACTATCCATCACAGAGTCATCACGTTCCACCTTAAACTATCCATCACAGTCATCACGTTCCACCTTAAACTATCCATCACAGAGTCATCACGTTCCACCTTAAACTATCCATCACAGAGTCATCACGTTCCACCTTAAACTATCCATCACAGAGTCATCACGTTCCACCTTAAACTATCCATCACAGAGTCATCACGTTCCACCTTAAACTATCCATCACAGAGTCATCACGTTCCACCTTAAACTATCCATCATAGAGTCATCACGTTCCACCATAAACTATCCATCACAGAGTCATCACGTTCCACCTTAAACTATCCATCACAGAGTCATCACGTTCCACCTTAAACTATCCATCACAGAGTCATCACGTTCCACCTTAAACTATCCATCACAGAGTCATCACGTTCCACCTTAAACTATGGCACAATGGCTACACTATGGCTTTGATAGTCAGGGTGAGTTCTTACTCACTGTGGGTTCCTTTAATGTTACCTTTGCAGCTTTGTGGAGGACATTGTGAACATCTACTACAAGAGTGATGAGATGGTTATAGAGGACAATGAAATCCAGGCCTTTGTCAAGGACGTGTGCAGCTTCGGGATGCAGGACCTGGATAACTGTGGTGGGAAAACAAATTTACATCAAAAATTATAAAATGATATCAGATTGTGCCAAAGAATTATTGATAAAAGAGAAAGGAAAATGATCAATGCAATGAAATATAGCACAGCTGGGTATAATTAGTTAGTTTTATTTAATCAGTTTATTGCCTGTTCCGGTGAATGCCATGTTGTTAGCTAAGGACAATTCAGTGGAGATAACTCATCCCTCTACCTTTAAACAAAATTAAACCCAGGGAAAATACTAAATTGGAGTCACCAATTATGCATGAATTAGCCTTTTGCGTTATTGACTTATGTGTTTGATAACTCAAATGATCTTAACCGTAACTTGTATGTTTCTGAGAGCAGGCCTCAAATTAACCTGTTTTTAAATGACTATGACACATTTCATGAGAATAGCGTTATGTCTAGACTAAGGAAAAGAAGATGTGGAGAGTCTCATTACTGCAATGTGGTGACACCGATGTCAAAACATCCTGTGTGTTGCCCAATAAAGCTCATGGCCTTTTGACTGCGCTGCCTGTAAGGCATGTTTCAATGCTGTGAAATATGAGAGATTTCCAGCTTCCTCATATCAGTATAATATGAATAAACTCTGAAGAAAAGATTGAGCCTTGAGACTATCTAGAGCAGAGGTGGGCAACGAGGGTCGTATCCGTTTCTGGTTTTCATGCCAACTTCTGGCCTTAATTACCTAATTAGCTGTAATATTTACGCCATCTGACATTTTAGCTGCAATTCTTAATAAGCGCATGAATGACAGCTGAAGACTTCTTGTGTCCCTATATGAAACATTTTAATGTGATCTAATCTACCAGTGTTGGTGTAAACAGCCAATTAGCTAATTTAGCTGGGGTAATTGGTGGGAACAAAAACCCGCATACACACCGGCCCTCCAGGACTGGAATTGCCCACCCCTGATCTAGATTAGTGTCCTCAAAGATTGACGTCGTAAATAAATACAAATACATCCTCTCACGCTCTGTAAAATGTTGTGATTTATGATCCATACGCCTGCATTTGATGTCATTTCTCATGTCTACACCCATCCATCCATCGACAGGGTTTCCCAAATCTCTGAAGAATCGCGAGCAGCTGACAGAGTATCTGACCGTCATCATTTTCACCGCCTCCGCACAGCATGCTGCCGTCAACTTTGGCCAAGTAGGAGGCGCCCACCGCCGTGTCACAACACCCAATCAGGCTGTGCATCGGAAATATAACAAACTGATGTTTTAACAGAATTATTTTTCACAGCGTTCAAAACTAAATTCTTGACACGTATAAAAGCACATTTTCGCTCGTAGCACATTTGTTGAAAACTCTCTGCAGGGGCATTTACTGCCGTCTACAGAGTTAGATAATTTCAAATATATATTCGACCCACGTTACTTGTATCCAGGTGCCAGCACATACACATAAATTTTTTTCTGAGAGAATTCTGAATGCTGGTAAACTGACTTAACTGTCCAGAAATGAACACACGTCTGACATGAATCCAGTAACAGTACTGAACCAGTTATGATCAAAGATATGATAAAACCCCAGTTAGAACATAACTAATGTGATCTGTGAAGAAAAATGATCTTATTCTTATTTGTTAGCCATTGTTCCCCAAATTAGTCAAAATTTGTGTCAGATTTGTATGTAGTTAACAACAGGAATCAAGGTTCCATTATTTTTTTAAATCCCTGAACTTAGCCATGTTATTGCAAGCAGTATGTGCTTTTGCAGTCTATAAAAAGCCTCCATACAGTCCTGTCTGTGCAGGCACAAAACAACCAACCTCAAGAGCGGTCTCTATACAGTATATGAGCCCCAGGCACTCTCATTTCTGTACCACTCAAGGACAGCTGATCAGTCTGACAATGAAAATAGAAAATAACTAATGGTTCAAACATCTTGATTGTCAAACATCAAACAAGCATTAGATGCAAATCATTTGAGTCAACAATTTAAAAAGCTGCAGAATCTTTTTTTCTTCTCATTAATCCTCCCTGTCTGCCACCACCAATAAGTGTGGTTTGTGTTAGTGTTTGGTTATTGTGCAGAGTTTGGTGGCAATCTACAGCCGCTTTATATTAATAACTTTAAAGAACCTCGTAACATCCGTCAGTGAGTAACACTGTGATGTTACTTTGAAAAACAGTTTTTGCATTTAGCGAACCGTATTTAGTATTTCTATGTTTAGGAACGACACGACTGTATCGCTCTCCATTGATGAAATAAACACGTACTAGTAAAACCCTTCCGTGCATGATTTATTTGCGCTTGGCTCTAAAAGGGTAACTGCACTCTGGATCGCTGTAAACGTGTTTGTATGCCTACCTTATAATGAAACTTATTCATGCATTCCGTTATTTAAACAATTCTGAAATAATACTGTATATTATAAGAAACTGGTAGAAAAGCGTCTTTGTGCTGCCCCTAATGGTTGAAATTTCCTTTCTGCTCCCCACACTGCCCCCGCCCCAATCGTGATGTCAGTGTACCTCTTTGGAGGTACCTCTATGTCATACGGATAATTGTTGTCACCCACAACAGAAACAGCCGGCACCTGATTGGTTAGACCTGATACGTTACTTTCGTTTCGCCTCCACGTTTTTAAACCGGAAACTGTTTAAACTGTTCAATTCTCTTATTCCACCTAAATAGTCCACTAAAATATGTTTCTGAAAATATTCGAGGTGAGAAATAAGCCGTGCAGTTGCTGAATCTTGATTCATATTTGATCTGCAACGTCTAGTTTGACAGTTTGATCCGAGTTATACGAAATCATTTGTACAATGTACGTTAATTTATGCAAATGACGATGGACACAGCTCCTCCGCCCCCACCCCTCTCCCTCGCTCACCCCACAAAGTATTTTTCAAAATTGTGTAGTAGGCGGAGACAGGCTGAGACAGTGGGTGTAGTTACTCTTTAAGGGTTGTAACATGGATTTCCAAGCACATTATGCGCCTTGAGAAAGTGTTGTTCAAAATCCGGTGGACATTTTGGTCAGGGACAAGCAGGTTGGTTTCTGGGAGGGGCCTCAGTGGATTTTTTGCATATTCTGTGTGCCTTGCAGTATGATTGGTGCTCCTGGATTCCCAACTCTCCGCCCACAATGCGGAGACCCATACCCACAAAGAAGGGCGTGACAACAATCCAGTATATCATCGAGAGCCTTCCTGATCGTGGCAGGTCCTGCTGGCACCTGGGGGCTGTTTGGGCCCTCAGTCAATTTCAGGAAAATGAGGTATATCCCTACATAACTCCCCTTACAGCCAGAACACCATTAATATCGGGTATATCCCTACATAACTCCCCTTACAGCCAGAACACCATTAATATCGGGTATATCCCTACATAACTACCCTTACAGCCAGAACACCATTAATATCGGGTATACCCCTACATAACTCCCCTTACAGCCAGAACACCATTAATAGCTATAACAGCTATAACACCATTAATATCAACTTGTATTTCACTACAAAAAATGCTTCTATACATTTGTATGAAATTGGTATTTGAGGGGCGCTACCCCAGCCATGCAGAGAGGTAATCTGCTTTTCAGTGTACTTCTCCCTTGAATATTCTATTAATTCGAAGCAATGTTCAGACAGAAACAACCAAGAAATGCTTACAAGTAAGAATATTTTTATTTGTTGAATATGATTTCATTACCCATTTTTCCTTTTCTCCTAATCTGGGATGCCCGATCCCAACAGCGGTTTCCAAACCATTCCACAACCCAGCACCCCCCTATGAAGTCTCTATCAACCACCCGTGTACCCTTTCAGCTCTGGGGACAGCACTCACCCGCGCCTCAATTATTACTGCGATTGACAAACAGTTAGTTAGCAACAAATACGATTTTCTAATTTGCTTTAAAAATGTTTTGTCACTAAAACAGCAGATTGACACTTTGTAAAGGAGGCCAATGAGGTAGCTATATTGCCTTATATATTGCCTTATTTCTTTGACACCAACTCTGAGTAAGCGCTATTTCTCTGATGACTATGTCCTAAATCCTACCAAGGGAGATTTTATTGACGCTGACGCGCTGACAATGTTCTAAACGTAATTTTTCATTCTCTCCCGCTCTCTGTGAATTTGTTGTAATATTTATTTTGGAGACTGTGGAAACTCATACCACACTTTGGGAAATACTTCTCCAAAGCATCCTTCCATTCAGGAGATTAACAGGCACACACAGGCACAGACATTCATTTCACAGCTCATTTCCAGAGAAGACTGCACTTATCGCTATCTGGTGTAGGCGTAGTCAGTAAGCGGTGGATGGGGGGATTCACGCAATATAGCTGTAAGGACGTGATTTCCGCAATATAGCTGTAAGGGCGTATCACCTTACCCAGCTCTAGTGCTGTAGCTGGAAATGCCACCCAGAAGCCCACACCCCTGGTTTAATATGACTCCACAACGTGAGGTGAAGTCCTTTTGTTAGCACCACAGCTCATAGCCTCTCACACGGAGGCAAACGACCACAATTCAGCACAAACGGCAATCTTTGCGTGTGACAGAGGGAATAACGGTGGTGTTTTTTTTTTCCCCCGACAGCCCTTCTTGGGCATGTATCTAGACGAGCATTTTGTTGAAAAGCCGGTGAAGGAGGCCATGGAGAAGTACCGGAAGAACCTCGCAGAGATCGTCAGTTTCATAAAGGCCAGGAACGAGGGCAAGAAGCTACCCTACTACTACTTCAGCCCCGACCGCGTCCCCAACAGCGTGGCTGTGTAGCAGAGCGACCAATCGCTGCTCAGCAGAGCGACCAATCACTGCTCAGCTATGGCTGTCTGTCACAGTTTGTGAAAGTACACAACACATGATTGGTCAGGGAATAGTAGTAGGTGAGATGTCACATTCGCACTCATTCATTAATTAATTTTCCATTTTAGAAATGCTTCGATCTTCGATTCAATTCTCTATTTATTTTTTTTGCTTTGGCCTTTTTCCATGGACCACTAGAGCGCAGTAAAGTAAGCAGACATTGTCATATTACTTATTGCTGAGCAACAATTTCTATTAATTACAAATGAAAAAATAAGCACTTCGGTCGGTTTCAAATTACGTTACAGAAATTGTGTTACACACTGCTGGTACCGTTTGAATGCTATAATTATGTTAAAGCTTTTATAGTTTCTGTGCATTTTCCACAGGTACAATGAATGTTTGTGTGTATTATATAGGTTACTTCAGAGATAGAGGTAAATATCTGAATTATTCTTCCCAATTTCTGCAGTTTTACATGTATAAGCATACCAAACCTACACAAAAATACCATTTCTGCTGTGTATCCATAAATGTGCACATTTAAGGACACAACCCATTTTCCTTTTGCGGCTGGACGAGAAATTTATTTTGGTACTGTATCTTGTCTCATACTTTGTTTATCTCAGATCTTTGTTTAATATCTTTTTATATACAGTACTGTGCAAAAGTCTTAGGCACCCTAGATTTTTTATATACATTGTTTTATTAATGTTTATTTTGTTCTGCATTAGTGTGTCAGTAGAAACTGGATAATTTTAGATTTACAATCATTCATTTTCCAAAGAAATTATGCGAAAAGAAGAACAAGGAGTTCTGCAACAGATGGTATGGCCTCCACAGAGCCCTGATCTAAACATCATTGAGGCTGTCTGGGATTACCTGGACAGACAGAAGCAAACCAGACAGCTAATGTGGAACTATGGAAAGTTCTCCAAGATGCTTGGAACAACCTACCAGCTGATTTTCTTATAAAACTGCACGTCAGTGTACCTAAGCGTACTGATGCAGTTTTAAAGGCAAAGGGTGGTCACACCAAATATTGATTTGATTTAGTTTTTACTGTTTACTGCTCTTTATAGTCAATTGTTTGATATTTAGAAACTTTTGATTTCACTATTTTTAAAAGCATCTTTGCTTTACAGATTTTATTTTATTATTATTTTTATTTATTTTTTTTACATGTGCCTAAGACTTTTGCACAGTACTGTATTTATGTTTGTTTTATATTATAGCTTTAATACTTAAAATACTTCCATGCATTTAGAAAGGTTTAATTATTAAGGGGGTTAGGCTAAGGGATTTTTGCTGGTTTTCCTTCCTCTTGGACATTAATTTAAAAAAGGTTTGGCCAAGCTTTTTTAATGAATATGTCTGTGTATATGGGTAAAATAAAACAAATACATTTGAACACTCTTTCCCCTCATAGAATGCATTGCACTTTACATGGAGCTTATAATGTATGTGATAAATTGATTTCAAATACCCTGTCTACAGTGTGGACAAATTGGATGTTTATGTTATTTACATTGGCTTATTTTGTTATCTCCCATACATGCATAATGGTGAACCGGCAAACTGTACCTTAACCATGCAATAATTATATATGACTACAAAGCACCCACCATAGTCAATGGCAAAAATAAACCACATTTCCCAGCATAGTAATGATCGCATGCACAATTCTCCCATTGTACCAGCAGGTGGTGCAATCGCTTTGCACATTCTGCTTTCTAAAGCCCCATTCGGATGGGCCTTATTTCTCTAGGGGAGGTAGGGTGATTTTAATTTGAAATATACGCTATTCAAGTAATCACAGTCTGGAGCGCACATTGTTTGCGACCCCCATCCCAGAATTAACTTCAGACCCAAATATCTACTGTTTTTAAGCTTGCCCTTTGGTCCTCTGGTAATTTAAGTCCTGCCCGGATGGACGCCTCGTGTTTGAAAGTGTATCTCTTCGCCTCAAGAGCTTCCGTTCCTGTTCTTGAATTTCATCAGATCCGCCGCGTGAAATTCATGTTCTGTGAGGTGTACTGGAGGAGTTTGAAAAGGCTTTTCGAAACTAATCCTTTTATCCACATATACAGTCCTACAGTGCACATGTTCAACGCTATGACCTGACAGACGCAAGCCCCCTTCTTTCTAAAAAAGAGCATCAATAAGCAATCAGAAAGACCCATGTAAGTATTTGCAGTTGTGTCTGTCCTAATAATCTGGAGATGGAGGCTTGTTGCGTGAGCATGCTGGGAGTGTGTGTGTCTTTTACGAACCGGCCGAAAGGCTGTCCGGAACGACGAGTATAAGTTCAGAGGAGCATGGCTAATATTGCATCACACACATTCCCCTTGGAATATGAATCCTGTCCAAATGGGGCTTAAAATTTAAGTTTATCCAGAGTAAATATTTTATAGTATTGTACTACAACGGTTGCCTTTTTAAAGTATTGCAAACAAGATTATTCATATATATCTGACAGTCTGTAACCTGATTTGTGTGCGTTGTGTGTGTGTATACATATATAATATATACACACATGCACACGCATACACACATATATTCTTTTTATACAATTTCATTTATTTCTTTAACCCTTTGAAAGCAGAACAAAATGAAGAGAAAACATAAGAGAAAACTATACAATTCAATTTACATTAAAATATTTTCATTTCTTTAAGAACAATCCTAACCAGTTAATGAGGAAGTAAAGGAGACTGCAAAATGAATCTTTCTGCTCTCTGTCCATTTCTGTAGCACAATCTCAGGCTAAAAAAAAAGAGCAATAACCATGTCGGTCTGGCTAAAGTAAGATTGTTCATCGTTGACCATTTCATACGAGGGCATAAGAGGCAACATGCTTTATATTAAAAGTTTACTTAATTTTATTTGGTTGATTTCAATGTTATCTGTTCTTTTAAAAATGGGAAATTAAATTACTCAAAAACATCAATAAGTCTTTTTGAACAAACATACTCATACCCCAATTTTTTTTTTTTTTTACATAAGCAAAATTCACAATCAAAATGTGCAGAATACAATGCAGGGAATAACATGTAAAAAATAAACTTAACAATGTTTGCTTTAAACAGAGTCAGTAGTAGAACACGGTCATTTTATGCAAATAACACCTTTAAAGCAAAACCGAAGGGCCTGAAACGATGCATCCATTTTGTTTTCACGGTTTAGTGTCTTTGAGTGAGACAAATGAAGGGGGCTTTCTGCAATTCTCTGCTTAGCCTCAATTTATGCTAGTTGATATACAATCTCCTGTGTGCTACCATGGAACTGATTCCAGTACAGAATTTCACAACTAAGAGTGGGAGAAGAAAAAAAAAAAAAAGTACATTTTTCCTCACATCGGTTGCAGACTGTTACAGTAAAAGACTGACTAGTTCAAGCCTAACTTCTGAATCACAATGAAAAAATAAAGTCATTAAATGGCATCTAGTTTGGAGGTGAGCAACCTTTGAACTCTCAACTTACCAAAGGAGCCAGCTCCTCCATATAATTACAAGCTCAGTTGATTGGTACTGCAATGAAAAAATAAAGAAAATTAAAACAATAATGCAAAAGTCAGTGTACGTTTAAGAAACTAGAAATCCACTGACTCAGTTACCATTTCTGTATATTGTAACTGGACGACTAGAAAAAAAAGTCAGGAACTTGAAGATTGCAGATGACGGTGTGATACATATGAACGGTAGAGATAACAGTCATGGCCGCCTGCAAGTCGTATTCCCAGAATAGAAACAGTGAGGGTACATTGCGGTAAATTGTGGTGCATTGTGGGAAGAGGACATTACGAGAGTCAAAATGCTCATGCCTGTGATTTGAAACACTCAGTGCTAGTTGCATAAAATCACAATTTGGGGTGGTGGGGGTCAGTGAGGGAAGGGGATTAATGTGTGTGCTCGGCTTTTTCTCAATAAATTAAAATAAAATAAAAACGGTGTGCTCTCAACCTTACACACAGAACACCAATGGGGCCATGTTACCTGTCACCGATTGGTTCAAGGAGGGTAATTGCACTTTAAATAACTAATTGCACAGAGTCTTTTGGGTATTGGTAAGAATACAGTATGTATACAAACTAATACAAGTCTGCTTCAAGTTCACACGTTGCTCACTAAATGGCATTACAATTCCTGCTGTCTTCTCAACAAAAAAGAAAAACAAAATTGTGACTTCTGAGTATAATTTCAAAACATTTTGATGGGACTGGCATTTACAAGATCCAACATGTCTACAAAAGCAAAACAAGAAAATATGTTGTCACCATTCCTCTGAAAATCATAATAAACGTAAACACTGATATCAATGATCCTATTAAAAATATTTCCACTGGAATGGCTAAGACCACCAAACCTATCCCAATACCTCCCCCCACCCCCCTGACAGTTATGTATGCACTCACCTTGGCTACAGAGCCCCTAGGTATAATTAGACCTTGCAGAAATTACTTGCCTTATTACTGCATTGTCATCTCCCACCCACCAGGTGGCACTCGTCAGCTCTTCATCTCAGGGCAGTCATCCAATGCCTTACTTGTATTATCAGGTAGACTGAAACAACTAGAATCCTTTCACATAGCCAGACGACAGCCAGACATGATAGTTGCAAACATTCCACATATTTAACTTAACATTTTTAGGGAATAACTTACTTATTATGAGGTCCAATTTAGTTGTCATTTTCCTCTCAATAACAATTAAGCTGCAATAGAGATTTTGAGTGCTGTAGATATGCTCTTTGCCGTACAGACTGCTCTTATTCATTGCGCAGCTGTTGTTCATTTAAAACTTGCCCTGAGGAAGATGCCATCTGAAGCACAACTTAAATACGTCTCCTTTCATTTGGGGAAATTTTGTGCGCAGAATAATGCGCAGGATTTGTGTGCAGAATAATGCGTCTGCTATAAAAGCCCAACAGGTTCTGCGCTTACAAATGTCTTTTTTTTAAAATGAAACCGTTTGAAATTGCCACTCAAAGCGCTTTCACCGAGAGGTTTTAGACACGATGCACAAAAGAACAGCAGCATTTGACGCTCTATAATACAATGGAATTTAATGCACCACTTATCAATGCATATTCTCCATTGGACAAACAAATCTTACACTTTGAAATTGAATATTTACGCGAAAGAGCAAGTATGTATGACTTTTGTGCGGCGACAGGACGTTTTCCCCAATGGCGATTAAATAAATATACACCTAGAGAAGACTATGTATGTTTCGTTTGTCACAAATATGGGCACAGAAGAGACTGGATCTTCCTTTGGGTATGTTCTATCTGAATGGCAATGTTAAATGTATTAATGACATGAACCCTTGTGAATTTACAGTGATGAAGCATAAAAGCCCGTTCTGGTATGCTGTAACCTAGCCCTAACAGGGTAAAACATATTGGCCACAAAAGAATGCGTGTCATAACAGGTCAACAGCTGTCAATTAACTGTCGTTTGAAGGTTTACCCAGATGATTTGGTGTCGTTGAATAACTAGTATCAAATTCAATCAATTGATGATATTAAAGGCAATGGCAACTGAAAGAGTTTAGTAAATATAGATTGAATGGTTGACTTGCTTGTTACCCCTGGACACAGGAAGAGACGTCATTTTAAAAATCAGACTTAGAATTTCTCAAGGTCCAACTCAATAGTTCAGCAAACAAACATCACATTGAGTATTAGAAGTATCATTCACACCATAAAAAAACATGACCTGTTCATTGCAAAGTTGCATGAAGTTACTGAATTAAACCTGGGCAGAATAAATTTCCTGTAATTGGTAGAAAATTTTGTTTGTAAAAAGTTTACATTCTCTCAGCTTCCAAAGGGTACATTTTGGAGGGGGAAACTGAATTGGGCACAACCTTGTTTTTATTCCATCTCATCGTTTGGTTATCAACCAATAAAAATGAGCCCTGGGGTTAAGTATCAGATCATGCTTGACTTTCCTTTTCAGAGTAATTTCGGTTTTTGATAATTTCTGCAAAATTACATTTCCCCCCAACGTAGTCCTTTTCCCATCCAAGGTATGTCTACCGGGGTTACAAAATTCACTGTATAAAATATGAGCATTTCATCGTTTGAACTTCAAGTTTCTTTTCTAATATACACACATCGTAAATCAATTTATTAACAATAAAACTGAGCTGTGGTTGTGTAAAATAAAAGTGCTTGAATGCGTTATTACGAACTCCATCGGAACTCGAGCCTCAGAAATCAGGTCTTGTACGACAGCAGTAAAATGGCAGTAGGAGGAATGTTCTGGATCCGACGCACACTGATTTATACTGATTAGCTGACATCTTACAGGAACAAAAATAAACAGACATTATTCCACAGAAAACGAACGCGCAACTCAGTCAAATATAATTTTTTTTTTTTTTATAGATCCAACAATATTTTGAGTGTTGCGCAGCTCAGTGGCGCCATAGCGGGCTTGGTCCTGCAGGGGGCGACAGAGAGTCCGTCACACGTGTAGGATTTCAATGCTGTAGTCCTCAGTCTCTGTGTACTGGGAAGAGTTTGTGTCGGACTGAGCGGGGACCAGAGCCTCCTTGTTCTCAAAGTTCGGCTCCACGAGGGCGGGCTTCTCGAAAACCTGTTTTTTTACACGTCTCTGGCCGGTTCTGCACATATATTACTCTGTTATAGGCCTTCAGTCTCCGCCACAGCTGGATGTACACCTTGCACTGCACGTACATGAAGACCAGCCCCCCTGTGAAGCCGATCGCTACCACCACCAGCTTGGTCCAGAACGGCCATTCCAATATCCCTGCAGCGTGAATGAAAGGGACACGGACGTTAAAAGAACATAGAGACAACATTACGAGCACTGTCAAGCTCTATATTACCAGAGGCCCAGCCAAAATATATGCCCGGACATTATCCTTTAGGCTACAATGGTGTGCATACTGTACTCAATGTCTCTATACACATACACACTTATGTGTATTTTGCATTCCACAATCATTGCCATACACTGCCAAAAAAATGTATGCTATGCCCTTTCCCATTAGCTATTAGCCATTGAGGATGTCTGTATGCTCGCTTTTCAGGATCCATTGAATAAAAGAAAATTCTAAATAAAAAGTTGGTGTATATAAAAATTGTACACCATTTTCTCATTCAAGCGAATTGCACTTGCTCTCCACGTCACGTGTACTTCGTTACACAATGAAAGAGGCGAGCTTTATTCACTCTCGTGTTCTCCTTCTGGCATATTAATATGCAAATACTAATCTATTGAAATTATGGTTAAATACAGGGCCATCAATTCAAGATGAAATGGCTGTTTTCATATATAGCGTTCATTTGTGTGTGCGTGTGTTACACTCGTACACAAAACGCAGAAAACGGGCTCATAAGGATGACAGTGTACCAAAAGTAATGCCAGAAAAAAAAAAAAAAACTAACGACACTGCACACAGACCACATTTTCACAAATAAGCACATGTGCTTTGAACAGGACAATGACCACAGCGCAGACAGTATTTTATGCACAAACAGCATTTTATGCACCCCCCATTTGACTTCTAAGATGGATTTCTGACCTGTATGGGATTTCAGTCTATAGCTTTCATACAGTTTACAGATTTTTGAGCAAGAAAAAATTTTTAAATAAAAAAAAAAAGATTGCATCGGTGCATTTCCACCATTAAGTCGCTGGTAATAAACCATCGATCATAAATTTGCCGGCCATACCATTTATCTGGAGTAGATTTGGAGGCCAAAGTACACAACACATATAAAACTTAAATAATTGATGCTCCTGTATTTATGCTAATGAAAATGCATTTGATATGAATGCAATTTGTTTTGGCAGCATGATGGCACAGATTCTGGAACATCACACACATACACATATAGTACTTAATGATCACAAATGAATAGAACAGCAATATGTCAGAAATGATGGATAAACCGGTTTGTTAAAAATGCAGGTTTTTTTTTATTTTTAGTTTTGCTTCTTTCAAGAATGTCCTGTCAGGGGTCAGTCCATGTTGGAGAGAGAGAAAGCCTTAACCTTTGGAGGAGCCATACTGGGATGGCTAAAGGTGCCTGTGTCTCAAATATTAATCAAAGACCACAAATATTACATGCCAAATTGGAGCTTTTACATCTTTGTCTAGAGAGGAATGTTGAGAACGGACAAAATTCTTAAATCTTCAGAAATATGAGTACTTCCAAAAAAGTACTTATTGCTCCTTGGAAGATGCGTGATCTGCAGCAGCGACACACCGTGACTGCTTGCGCTGGCTTTCAAGAAAACCTGAGGCCTGATAAAAGGGGATTTCACACAGGAAGGCCTCTGCTATAAAAGTGAAAGATGACCAAGGGGCCAAAACCAGACTTCGCTGTTGAAGCTCACTTCCTGGTCTTGTTGAGAGCGTTGCTCTCTGGCGCCAGTGTGTTTGGCTCAGTATAGATCTTTCAGGTCTGTTTTTCCAATGCAAGTCAATGGTACCAAATGCAGTCAAAATACAAAGTCAATAAACTTTTCCCACGAGAACATGTAGTCGCGATATGTGCTTTTTCATCATCTAATGTCTCACCATGTGCTGATTTATTGTTATTGTGTCGTTTGGACAATATTTTAATATATTGTGGGCCAATCCGGGACAGTTTGCGGCGGCACTTCCTAGTTACCGTGCATCGCTAGTTTCTAGTTACGCGATTAGTGGACGAACCAGCCCCGGCCGGATGTAATGACTATATAAGGGCCCCCCCCCCCCCACTCCCTACTGCGCAGTCTCTGGCGACAATTTTTGTACAACTTGGCAGCACTTCCGTGGCTTCAAAATTCTTTTCACAAGCCCATGGAAAGTCGATGGGTTACGTCACGGGTCCATATTTTTCTACAGTCTATGAGTTTGACGGATTCATGGAACACCGGGTACGGGTCCTCACAGCGTGGGGTTTGCATGTTCTCCCCGTGTTCCTGTGGCTTTCCGCGGGGTACTCTTGCTTCCTCCCGCACCAAAGACCTGTAGAGACCAGGTTAGGCATACGCCTGCTGTTGTCCTTCACCAAGGCATTGAGAATGCCTCAGACCTGCATTGGTCCCCGGGCGCTACACTGTGGCTGCCCAGCCCACTGCTCCTAAGTAGTTTCGAATGGGTCAAATGACCATGGGGTCAATAAAGTATCATTTAAACTTAAACGTGGACGCTGCAGCATTCATTGCATCCCATTCGGGAGAGCGTCGCAGACGAGCACGTGCCCTTCTAACAAAGCAAGTGACGTTGCCAATGCTTTTTAACGCAGACGGTGGTTCAAATGGTTTTTCACCAACGTGAGATTAGGCCCTTTACTCTCCCTCTATGGTCCACACAGTTTATCATATTCCTTCATATCAAACAGTGTACTTGTCATAATTACCGGACTTCAATCTCTCTGCAGTGTGGAATTATGGGAAATGTCTGCCACAAGGTACACACAGGAGCACAGGATACTTAATGGCAGTTGTTTTTTGTAATAATTCAAACTGCCAACTGGTATCTTTGAAATAGATGCAAGGGTGCAGGTATGCTGGTAAGAAACACATGGGATATACTACTTTCTATTTTTTGGGGTGCTAATATGCTTTGGCATTATGATGAATGAAACTATAAACTATAATCTCTACCATGTTGGGGGAATGAATAAATTACTTATTCATTTTTTCCCCCCCACATTATTCAGGGTTTCAAAGAAATGGTACATTAAAGGTAGAGAAGTTTACCTGGTATTCTTCCGGCTGCATGGTTAAAAAAAAGTTTAAGTATAATATATTACCAAATGTAAGGTAGTAACCAAAATAAAAAAAGGTCATCATTGGGTCAGATTAAGGATAAATTACGCTGCTCATAATATCTAGTCTAATCTATCATACTCTCCAAAATAATCCCAGTTTACATAGTATTTCCAGTCACCCACAATGGAGGAAAAATCCAAACAGATTATAAAACATATCCAAACACATCAGAGTAACCCCAACAAAAAAAGGGAAGGAATCTCAGAGTGTTAGATTTAAATCATCAAAACTTTAATTCACTATAATATATTTACCAGAAACCTGCCATTTCATTTTAAAAGCCTTGACATAGCATTTTATTTTAATGCCTTGTGCTTTCACATTTCTGCCAAAGTACAAAGCCTGCACTCATTTGAAACATGAGTCACATCGCCTTGGTTACCGAAGATGAGCATCTTGCCTCGACTCCACCTCGTTGTCAGATGGTGTCAGATTTCTAGGGCGATATTACTCAGCCTGCCTGCTGTCTGACACAGGCCGACGCCGGGACTCATTAAAGAGCCTTCCTAGTCCAAGAACAAAATATTCCCTGTCCTGATTTTCTGAAGTTGCACTTGCAAAAACCATGTACACAGACAGCAAGAAAAAAAAAATGATGAAAACTGTTTGAAGTAGGTCACTGGAGAGCTTCTGAAAACGAACGGCACTTTATTTAGATAATGCGCTGAAGACATCCTGCCAATCATCTCCACATCACAGAACATCCCACGTATAGAAAACCACAACCTCTTCCTCTCCGATATCCCACTAGCTGCCAATTGGCTGCGGTGGAAATCCTGGCCTTCTTTCACAAAACCCCTCTCTTTAAACTGTTTCTTGATTTTTCCGTATTTGTTGGAACCCTCTCTGCAAAAAAAGCCTCTTATCCAAAATACCCTGTATCCAATAATGAGTCATTCTTCGCAGAGCTTAGCCCTTTTTAATCTAAGGCATTTATTATACAATATGTACTCGGGTGGTGGGGGGGGGGGGGGGGGGGGGGAGTCACGTTAAATATAGCACCCTCCCAACAACCTGGAAACTGGGCCCAAATTAATTATACCGATATTCTGGTGAGAATAATTTCACATGTGACTATCCTGATGAAGCAATGGGCCGTTTGCCGGGCGGGAAGCGAGTCAGTGTTAATGCTATCGGAAAGGCCGTCCATTACTTTAGCCAATGGCGGCAGGGAGGCAGGTGCTCCCAGAGAGAACTCCAAGCAGAGTGCTTTCAGTAAACTCACTTAGACGAGTGAGTTTACGGAGGGGAAAGAGATGAGGGGGAGAAAAGAGGAGAGGAGAAGAGGGGAGGAGAAGAGAGGGGGAGAAAAGAGGAGAGGAGAGGGTTGTCTTTCAGGGTGTGGAACAGAGCAGCCAGACTGTCAACCTCCCATTAAATATTACCGTCAGTCCCGAGGCCCTTCTGTTTGTGTTTTAGTTTGCATAACTGCTAGCTACTGCTTTGCAAGTTGCCAGCCAAGCTTAGCACAAGTTTCACGCCCTATAGCGTTTGTCAGCCTATCGTCTCTCTTAGGTCTGTAAATTCTCCCCTAGGGTAATTCTCCCCTAGGGTACACCTGCACTGTTTTTTTTTTTTTTAGCTCCAGACCAATTTACACAGCTTCTTTTACACCACACTTACACAACATTCGCTCACATACAATCCAGCTATTATACCGCTGGATATTTACTGAAGCAATTAAAGGGAACCACAGCAACCCGGGAGTCGAACCTACAACCTCTTAGTGGCAAGCCCAGTTCCCTAACCGCTACACTCCAGCGCCAGCCCTGCGTTACTCCAGCGCCAGCCCTGCGTTACTCCAGCGCCAGCCCTGCGTTACTCCAGCGCCAGCCCTGCGTTACTCCACCGCCAGCCCTGCGTTACTCCACCGCCAGCCCTGCGTTACTCCACCGCCAGCCCTGCGTTACTCCAGCGCCAGCCCTGCGTTACTCCAGCGCCAGCCCTGCGTTACGCCAGCGCCAGCCCTGCGTTACGCCAGCGCCAGCCCTGCGTTACTCCACCGCTAGCCCTGCGTTACTCCACCGCTAGCCCTGCGTTAGGGCTGAAATTGCGGTCGCTCTGGATAAGACGTAGCGTAATGTAGCATACGGTGAGGTACAGCGGTTCCCACTGCGCTGACCTTGTTTGATTTCCTCAGCCGTCCTGTCGATCAGCACGTACAGGGACCACACTACGCAGGTGATGGCGATGACGTGGAAGGTGACCGAACACATGATCTTCCGCCGCTCGCTGGACGTCATCTGCAACTTCTCCCACTGCGGACAGAGACAGGTCACATGATCACACGCTGCACAAAGAGACCGGTCACATGATCTCACACGGCACAGAGAAGGGTCACATGATCACAAGCTGCGCAGAGACAGGTCACATGATCACACGCTGCACAGAGAGACCGGTCATATGACCAAACGATGGAACAGGGGCGTGGTCACAGTACATGCAGTTCAGACGAGTCCTGCTGAGAAATCTCAGGGCATCCGTGCTCACAGTCAACATACAGCACATACAGCACAGTAAACACAAGCGCATACTTTCAGAACCAATGACATCATACTCAATGACATCATCCTGCCCCCCCCCCCCCCCCACTATGCACTCTCACACAACTCAATACCGTAAGTGGGGGCTCATCGACTGCCCCAGTGCAGATGACCTCCAAACAATCATTACAAAGGTGAACTTTTAGGTCAATATGACCTCACTACAACTCCCCGGCAATAACTACACTCGTTGGGGCCTGTGGAAAAATCGAGTTCCGGCGTTTTCCAGGGAGCGGAGTGGCATAATGGGGAAAAAACAAGGAACCAACTCATTAACTGGCACATTTTATTCATTAAAAGTGTTCTTTAAATTTACCGTCCGACCAGTCCGCCGTTCCGCCCGGTGCTCTTCTTCCTCAATAATGTTCAGTCCTTCAGAAATGGACACTCTTACTTTTCTTTTTCTTTTGTTTTACATTTCAACTAAGTCTGTCATTGATCTCACACGCTTTATATTGACTCACGGTAAATTGAGAGCCAACTTCGAATCATCTGAAGGGAAGAAGAGTATTTACCAAAGGGGGCAGTGTGTGTGTGTATCCATCAGGGGAACACAAATGTATCAAAGCAGAGTGTATTCACTGAGGGTGGGGGGTGGTGGAGGGAGTGCACTGATCAAGGCGAGGGGTATTCATCGAAAAGCAAAGTGGTTTCATCAAGGAAGGAAGGAGTGTCCATGGGAAGGGGGAAGTGTATTTATCGAGGGGGGGAAGGATATGTATCCATCGAGGAGGAAGTGCAGTCTTCGAGGATGGAAGGTGTATCCATTGAAGAGGAAGTGTATCCATTGAAGAGGAAGTGTATACATTGAGAGGAAGGAGTATCAATCAAAAGGGTACGTACGCCGAGGGGAAAGGTGTACCCACTGAGGCGAGGTGTATTAATCCACGGGAATCGGTGCATATATCACCAGCGTCTCATCACTTAACCACCACTGCAACACAAACTAGCCATTCTTTACAAGCGACATCATAAATATCCAAATATGGTTTTAGGCATTAGTGGGTGGGTGAACATACTGTACATCCTTGTTGTTCTGATGTGATCCAACTGAGACATGGTTTTAAGGCAGCAGAAATGACATCCGGCACTAGAACAAGCGCGCACCCTTCTCAAATGCTCTGCCCTTTGTGAAAACAGCGCACATCTCAGGCCGTACACTTCCTGGTAGCGAGAAACCTAAGACATTTTTTTGTTTGAATAATTAATGTGGCCACCGAAAAAAAAAAAGGGCAATATTGCAGACAAAGCAAATACATAAAACCATGGTACAAGACTAAACCGCTGATTCCAGTAAGACATAATGATTTAAACAAAAACACACTACATTCAAAAAATGATGAAGCATCATTCTCCTGAGGCAAACACGCAAACCTAACAGACATGTTCCTGAAAAACCTGCAAGAGATGACCTTAGAAATTCTGGCACAGAAGGAGTAGGGCCCTATTTTACGGACTCTCCCACCAGGTAAACATTTAAACATGATATTGTAACTGTATTACTATCTAGGTACGGATGCCTTATATTCAATGAATCGTTATCTGACTCAGAACTAGCCGTCAAGCAGCAGAAAAGGTTTATGTAGGAAAAGGTTTGTGTAGAAAAGGCTTATGTACAAAAGGTTTGTGTAGAAAAGGTTTATGTACAAAAGATTTGTGTAGAAGAGGTTTCTGTAGGAAAGGTTTATGTACGAACGGTTTGTGTAGAAAAGGTTTATGTACGAAAGGTTTGTGTAGAAAAGGTTTGTGTAGAAAAGGTTTATGTAGGAACGGTTTATGTACGAAAGGTTTGTGTAGAAAAGGTTTATGTACGAAAGGTATGTGTAGAAAAGGTTTATGTACGAAAGGTTTGTGTAGAAAAGGTTTATGTACGAAAGGTTTGTGTAGAAAAGGTTTATGTACGAAAGGTTTGCGTAGAAAGGTTTATGTACGAAAGGTTTGCGTAGAAAAGGTTTATGTACGAAAGGTTTGTGTAGAAAAGGTTTATGTACGAAAGGTTTGTGTAGAAAAGGTTTATGTAGAAAAGGTTTATGTAGGAACGGTTTGTGTAGAAAAGGTTCATGTAGGAACGGTTTGTGTAGAAAAGGTTTATGTAGGAACGGTTTGCGTAGAAAAGGTTTATGTAGGAACGGTTTGTGTAGAAAAGGTTTATGTAGGAACGGTTTGCATAGAAAAGGTTTATGTAGGAACGGTTTGTGTAGAAAAGGTTTATGTAGGAACGGTTTGTGTAGAAAAGGTTTATGTAGGAATGGTTTGTGTAGAAAAGGTTTATGCACGAAAGGTTTGTGTAGAA
Organism: Synaphobranchus kaupii; assembly: GCA_029718625.1. NCBI lineage: Eukaryota > Metazoa > Chordata > Actinopteri > Anguilliformes > Synaphobranchidae > Synaphobranchus > Synaphobranchus kaupii. Next base: position 111,107,899 of record CM056380.1, read on the forward strand.
AAGGTTTATGTAGAAAAGGTTTATGTAGGAACGGTTTGTGTAGAAAAGGTTTATGTAGGAACGGTTTGTGTAGCAAAGGTTTATGTACGAAAGGTTTGTGTAGAAAAGGTTTATGTTGGGAGAAATAAAAGAGGAGATGAGTGAGCAGTGAGAGTAGAAACACGCTGGATCGAAGAGGGAGGGGCTTATCTAAGCGGGAGGGGCTGATTGGTTGCTTGCCTTGCGGAGCGGCTTGAGTTTGGTCTCCATGATGAACTCGTACTTGCAGAGTTCACAGCAGCGAGTGTCGGAGCTCTTGATCCACTGCTGCAGACAGGCCTGGTGGACGAAACGCAGGCTGCCCGTGCAGTGGCAGGGCGTGATCAGCGGACTGTCCTCATCGCCCTCACAGTGGCAGATCCTGCAGCCGGGGAAAAGGGCAGAGTGCATATTTTAGAAACACTTCACCGCACTCTCCCGTGCTGCCACGGGATTGGCCAAAAGGCTTACGTCACGCGGAAGACACCGGCCAATTGGAGATGTGCAGCTGTCAACTGATAACAAGTAAGCAAGAATCCATTCATAACTTCCTCCCCCTTACCTGTGCTGCCACAGTATTGGTCAAAAGGCTTATGTCACAAAGATGTCACAAGGATGTCACAACAATACATAGGCACGGATTCATTCCTACTTATGCTGCCACGCCATTGGCCTAAAGGTGTATAATACATACCTAAACAAATCATCCCAACCAATCAGTGTCTTTACCACTTTCTCATGGATGTGGGGTAGGGCAACAGGGTGGGAATTCACAACAGGCCATTTTCTCAGTAACAGAGACTCAGGGTGGGTGGTTTGTGTTTTCCTATGAAATCCGCTCCTGCCACATCGCCAATTTAACCAAGAACTCCTTCCATTTCCTTACACTGGGAGCTGTGTTTGGACCCTGTCACTAGCAAAAATGATAAAGCATGACAGGTACGTGCCCACACACACACATATACACACACACGCACACGCATACACATACACACACAGGTACGTGCACACGCACACACATATACACACACACACGCACATGCACATGTACGCGCACACACACACACATACACATGCACGCGCACACACACGCACACACATATGCATGCAAACACACCATAAAATAAATACAGAAACAAATTAATAAACAAATAAATAGTTTGGCAGTATTTACAGAATAATGAACCTCATAAAACATTTTTGCAGACTCATGCGACTTTTTTTTGCCCTTTAATGTCTTACCTGTGGCTCAGCATCTGGTCCGAACAAAGGGGTACGAAGTTAACACCCCGTGTGATGTTCTTAAGTCCATCTCTTAAACGGACTCGCTCTGTAAACTCAATCCAATCTCTCTTTATAGTTTTTGTTTCTCAGCGCGAGATCAAGAGCGTCTTAAAGCATCTAAAGCCCCCCCCCCCCCCCCCCCGGCCAGTGCGCCCTTTAATCACCTGTACGGCAGGTGTGTGGGGGGGGGGGGGGGGGGGGCTGGGGAGGGACTCCTCTGTGTGATGAGGAAGACCCAGAAGATGAAGGGGGAGGGTGAAGAGGCCTAGATAATGCCCTTTTTTTGTTATCTTGTTATATTTTTGATGAAAACATGTCAACTGATCCACATCAGCTATTTGCAGCATTGATCTGTGACATGAATGCCAGCAGGGTATAAGGCACCACAGCATTTCCTGGATTTTAGTCATTATTATTCATTAATTCAAAGTCATATCGGGGAGTAAACAGGCGGTAGGTAGGATGTGATTTAATGGATAAGCAAATGGGCTACAGCTACAGCCTCTATTATGATTCTGTAAATACACAGCATTAAAAAAAACACTTTCAAAGTATGGCAGAGTGGAAGGAAGTAGCACCTAGCTACACGCGTGTCAGAGGCGTGTGTAGCACCTGGCTACACGCGTCAGAGGCGTGTGTAGCACCTGGCTACACGCGTCAGAGGCGTGTATGCACCCGCACACACGGACATACGATACAGACATAAGGAACTGGCCTTGTAACCGAAAGGTTGCAGGTTCGATTCCCAGGTAGGACACTGCCGTTGTACCATTGAACAAGGTACTTAACCTGAATCGCTTTGGTATATATCCAGCTGTATAAATGGATAATATGTTTTTTTTAAAATGCTAAAAAGCTGCGTAAGTCGCTCTGGATAAGAGCATCTGCTAAAAAAAATATATAAATAAATAAATAAATATGATAGAACTGGTGCACAAACATGACCAAGCATTTCAAATAGGTATCTGGAGAGCTTCAAAGTAAAACATAATAACCCCCCCCCCCCCCCCCCCACACACACACACAATTCGATTTTGTGTACCACTGGCCCAGAATAAGAGCACAGAATTTGATAAAGACTAATTACCCAAGCACCAACTGGCAAGGCCGACCTAGCTTCAGAGCAACACGAGAGAACTTGGCTCACGTTCTGGCTTGACGACAGCCGGCTTTCGATTACTGCAGATAATTGCTTTCAAAATGACACACAACTGGGAATTCTGGAGAAGCGGTTAGCCATCGGTTCTCACATCGAGGAATCCACTCATCACCAGGGTGGGATTAGGTAAAATCACTTTAGAAGATAAAGGGATGTGCCACTGTGAACGTTAGCATGTGACCACCGCAAAAATAACCTCCTACCCCGGGAACAGTACTAACAATCACAAACGGATTGCCGCAAGATTGCCGCCAATTCAATATCAACCTGAAAAAAAACTGGAAAGGCAGGCGATCAGTTAACTCCGACAGGTAACAACAAGGTCAATTGCAACAGAGAAACGCGTCCAGTATCGCCCGAATGTCCAGTATCGCCCGAATGTGTAGCAGTTAGCCAGGAGCAAAGGCCAGTGTGACTAACAGCTCGAATAGAAAATCTGTGGCGTCTTAAAATGAGACGAGGACTTTGAGAGTGAAAGGCGGGTGATAACTATTTCCTGAGCCTTTCAATTCGGCAAGGTCAACAAAAGATTAAAAGACAACGTGCAGAAAAGAGAAAACAAACTGCTTTTTCCTTGGTACAAAGGAAATCTTGGGCGCCGGCATAATTATAAAGTTGAATTAAAGTACCAAGAGCCAATGAAAGGCCCGCACGCCTACTTGAAAAAACCCTGCCACTATTTATGACTGGAAGTGCTTTAAATTCAACCCTGTAGCTGTATAAATAAATTATTTGTCGTTTCTCCCATATCTGCAAACGAGTGATAAACGAGGCTTGGCATTGAATAATGTTTATTTGTACATTGTTTCCACATGGTAGAATTCCATTATGATGTCACAATAGAGTAGTTCTCATGCTCGGTCCTGGGGACGCAGTGTGTACGCGGGGTTTCTTTCCAGCCAGAATGGCAAACTCTGAATTGTAACAAGCTGTTAATTGTTTTTTAATTAGACACACTTAATGCCTATTGAAGGATTTACTCTCTTAAGGTAACATTGTATCAGAAATAGCTATGCCTGCTATGAAGAATTAACATCCAACATTAACAATTCTCAGACAACCGCTTTCATCTTCTGTAATACGCTATATGGCAAACTATTATTTTGGAAGAAAAAAAATACCCCCCAAATACCCAAATGTATATGCTTCTCCCCACAAACACAAGACACAACTGTACAACTAGGTATGAGGTGTCTGGACAAAGCTTTAATCAACCAATAACAAGAATAAAGTGGATAATATACCTTTATACACTTTACTGTTAGGATGTTGCAGGGTTTATCACCAGAATTATCACTAACCAATGAAAGGCAACCTTTTATAAGACAGGTTAAGCTATGAGAGTGGGAGTAGGATGTACTGGTTCAGATTCTACACCTTTCTTCTATTTGCCTCCCTACTGAGCTCAGAGTAAACTCTTTTGAGTTTGAGCTCAGAGTAAACTCTTTTGAGTTTGAGCTCAGAGTAAACTCTTTTGAGTTTGAGCTCAGAGTAAACTCTTTTGAGTTTGAGCTCAGAGTAAACTCTTTTGAGTTTGAGCTCAGAGTAAACTCTTTTGAGTTTGAGCTCAGAGTAAACTCTTTTGAGTTTGAGCTCAGAGTAAACTCTTTTGAGTTTGAGCTCAGAGTAAACTCTTTTGAGTTTGAGCTCAGAGTAAACTCTTTTGAGTTTGAGCTCAGAGTAAACTCTTTTGAGTTTGAGCTCAGAGGAAACTCTTTTGAGTTTGAGCTCAGAGTACACACTTTTGAGTTTGAGCTCAGAGTAAACTCTTTTGAGTTTGAGCTCAGAGTAAACTCTTTTGAGTTTGAGCTCAGAGTAAACTCTTTTGAGTTTGAGCTCAGAGTAAACTCTTTTGAGTTTGAGCTCCGAGTAAACTTTGAGCTCGTCTGATTGGCTCAGTAATCGCTGTGGGACTTTTCCAGACACTCCTGCAAATGGGAGGTGGATCCTGTGCCCCGTTCCCCTGCCCTGGCCGGGGGGGAGGGGGGGGGGGGGTGTCCCCTGAGCGTGCTCTCACTCCTCGGACACTTCCCGCTCACACTCTCCTCCACCCGACAGGAACACGGAGCTCACGAGTTTATTTTAAGCCTTTAATCCCCCTCCACTGATCCCCATGTACCTCACCTTCTCACAGCACATGTTCTTTTTAAAGGAGGATTGGGGGAGGTGAAGGGGAGTGTAGTGTGTGTGTGTGTGTAGGTCTGTAAGTGTGTGTGTGTATTTGTCTGTGTGTGTGTGTGCATATCTGTATGTGTGTGTGTGTGTCTATGTGCGCGTGCATGTGTGTAGGTGTGTGTTTATGCAAATGTGTGTGTATGTCTGTAAGTCTGTATGTGTGCGTGTGCGTGTGTGCGTGCATTTCTGTGCACGTGTGTGTATCTTTAGGGCCCATTTCCCTGACTGGAGGCAGCTGAGAGACTTGGCCACAAAATTGGCAAAGGCAAAAAATGGACAGGTTTAAATTTATTTATTTATTTATTTATAACAGAGTTTATCTGAGGTGAAATAAACACATCAGCAGTGGAGGGCACTGTGGAGACGCACATCTACATAAATACCCATATTCCACTCTAGCGATGTGTCTGACCTTTAAACTTAATTAACTACAAAGTCCCAGATGGTACATGGAGCTTCTGGGGCTGGATGCATTGTCACTCTCACTCTCACTCTCACTCTCACTCTCACTCTCACTCTCACTCTCACTCTCACTCTCACTCTCACTCTCACTCTCACTCTCACACTCACACTCACACTCACACTCACACTCACACTCACACTCACACTCACACTCACTCTCACTCTCACTCTCACTCTCACACTCTCACACTCACACTCACTCACTCTCTCTCACACTCTCTCTCACACTCTCTCTCACACTCTCTCTCACACTCTCTCTCACACTCTCTCTCACACTCTCTCTCACACTCTCTCTCACACTCTCTCTCACACTCTCTCTCACACTCTCTCTCACACTCTCTCTCACACTCTCTCTCACACTCTCTCTCACACTCTCTCTCACACTCTCTCACACACTCTCTCACACACTCTCTCACACACTCTCACACACTCTCACACACTCTCACACACTCTCACACACTCTCACTCTCTCACACTCTCTCACACTCTCTCACACTCACACACACTCACACACACTCACACTCACACACACACTCACACAAGAGAGTGCTCAAAGAACTAAGAGAAATAATTCATAAAGCACTGACAGGTGTTATGTACTCTCTAAACACTGGATAAATAACCAGATGGCTGGAACAAGGTAATATAATACCAATGTACACATATACCGATGCAGGAGACTACAGGTTTGTCAGTTTAACTTGTAATCTCATGTAAAATACCAGAATCTATCATCATGTTTTTTTCCAGGGGAGATCATGTCTACCAACCCTCCTGGACTTCCTCGAGGAAGGTACAAAGTGTTTATTTCTGTTACTCTACATGATATTTTGAAAAAAAAAAAAAAAATAAAATCCTGTACATTTTTACAAATATCGTATGGCAAAATACTGTTTTTTTAAGTGTAGGTAAAGTTGGCACAGATTCTAGTATTGTAATTATGAACTACTTTCATAATTTTACCAACTTTATATGCACAAGTGTGCAAACATCCCCAGTGCCAATATAGCAAATATGAAGAAGGAGGCCATTAATGTCAAGGTGGAGGTTAACAAACCGAGCAGATGTGCAGTACGTGTCCGCTCAAAAACCCACAGGCTGTCTGTGACATTGAGGTTCTCTTCATATTTAACAGATTTAACAAAAAGGCCTTGGATCAAATGACTATAACTCAAAAAAAAAAAAAGTCAAACACATTCCCTAAAGCAGTTGAAGTGTCGAGAGGGAATCCGCATAAGGCCGCCAAGCCAACGAGGTGGAAATTTTGTTTTTCGCGGTTGCGTTTGGCTGATATTTACCTTTGCGCAATCACTTCTGATCAACGTGATGGTAATGAGTAAGTGTTGTAATTATAACGTACAATGCAATACCGGTGGGATACCGGCAACAATTAGAGGGAAAGCTTTGGTATTGATCAAGTGCTCAGTACAACACAAAGGCATGCTGATGAAGTAATAATCTTTAGATCCTACTAACCGCTGCCAGCTGCATCCAATAACTAAACTGCCATCTTAAAGAGGAACACCCTCAAATGCAGCTTCATTATCGCCAATTCTAGAGCACAGCTCGCGTGTCTGAATCTCTGTTTTACATTACATTACATTACAGGCATTTAGCAGACGCTCTTATCCAGAGCGACTTACACAACTTTTTTAGCATTTTTTACATATTATCCATTTATACAGCTGGATATATACTGAAGCGATTCAGGTTAAGTACCTTGCTCAAGGGTACAACGGCAGTGTCCTGGGAATCTAGGTTCGAATCTGGGAATCGAACCTGCAACCTTTTGGTTACAAGGCCAGTCCCTTAACCATTATACTACACTGCTGTTTTAGTAGAGGTCTACGGCTCCAAGGCGTATCACACTGCATATAAAGCATTCGGCCCAGCCCATTCCCAAGGTCCTGCGTGCCTGTTGTTGAATATTGATGGTTGTAATCCTTCCTTTCCATGGGGTCGGGGGTCAAGCAACTACGACCTTCTTGGTAATCTGATCTCCATCTCGAATTTAAGAACTTAAGCAGGTACAAAACAAGCGGAAGAGGTACGGCCAAGCGCCTATAGACAGAGCCTCCGTCCCCCCCCCCCCCCGCCTCCAACATGCAGAGAGGCCAAATGCATTTCCTTTTACCACCAGCTGGTTAAGGGGAGTTTCTCAGAGCCAAGCCACAACCAGAATTGTTGATCATGTGACGGCACAGCGGTTTAACATTGTACCACACAGAGGAAGCCGGAACTCTCTGGCACTTTGCTCAGAAGTGCATCTGGTGGGAAATCTACAAATAGCACACTAACCCTTCTCCTTTTCAAACTCAGTAAATATAGGTAAGAAAAACACTTGAAACTAAAATGTCTGTTCATACACGCCTCGGTCCACAAAAAAAAAGAAAAAAAAAGATGTACGCTCACACAAAGCTGTAACTTCACAAATGTTGCAGAAGTAAGCGAAAATGTCATAGAGCAGGCAACGTATAAAGAGGACAGCTACTTCAGCCAATGATGTATTGGGGCCTTTCCATTTGATGTATTGGGGACTGGTACCATTACTGTGGGTCACCCCAGCCAGTGAGTGAGAGAGTGTGAGGAAACTACCATAGCTGAGGTAATAAAATGCACATCTTAACAGTGATAGTGTTAGTGCCATCTGTGTTAGTGCAGGGGTAGGCAACCCGGGTCCTGGAGTTCCAGAGATGGTCCTGGTTTTCTCTCCATCCAAACCTATAACTGGATTCATTTGAATTAATCAGGTGTAATGAATGCAGGTGACCAAGTGCTGGAGGCACTCAGCAGTTCCCCAACGTCACCACCACTCCAGGAACAGGGTCGCCTACCTGTGTGTTAGTGCAACAGGGGTAAGGTCTATTGCTGGATTCTAACCACACCCCCTGAATGGTTGCCCCGCACAACAAGAGATGCGATTAGCCCACTAAAGACCAAGATCCCCAGCCAAGGGAACTAATTACACACTAGTTGCTTCTCAAGGGGTGATGTAATGGTCTATGGGGGAGGTTCTCTAAACTTCACTAAACTAGACAGACAAAACAAAGACGGTAATAAGAAAGCCTGCACACTTGTAGCGGTCCCATTGTGGTAAAATTAAAAGGAAAACCACTTTGACCTAAAATTGGTCTTTGTTAAGTCCTGAAGAAGCCTCCTCAGGGCCTGGAACGTTGTCCGTCTTTATATTAAACCCACATTGGGAATTTTCCACATAACGTGTGTGCAGGCTTTTTCATTACTGTCTGAGTGAGAGAAACCACCCTTAGTCGCAGTCAAAAGGTTGTGATGACAGTTTTGAATGCATCTGAATTCAGAATATCACATTTTGGTGATATCCTCTTTTCTGTTTACTAATACCAATTACTAATGTGAATTTTTCTGAACATCCCTCCAGCATCCTACTGCCTAGTGAGGTAAACTCAGTCCTGAAACATCTGCAGGTCCGTAGGTTTTGGTGGAACATAACATATCCAGTGTAAAACAGTCTAAGACCTCACTCTGCGGAAAATACAGGAAGTCACATCATATGAAATGTATTGTTTCCATGTCAGTAATACAAATGTCGGGGGGTTTTCTATTTCCTGCGGAGGGAACACACGTACAGTAGGAGAGACAGGAAGCAGGGAAGGTCGCACGGGAAGTAAAAGTTCTGGGCTCCAGCGGGGGTTGGGCGGTTGGGCGGAAGGAGTCCGGGAAGGGGGGGGACCAACCTGCAGCAGTCGCCCGACAGCGAATAGGGCGAGAGGGGGCCGCTTTTCTCCGACAGCGGGGAGGGGCAGCGGTCCAGGTCGCTGTCCTCCTCCAGCGAGCAGATGGGGGCCTGGAGGCACCACTTGGGGTCTTCGTCGAAAACGTCGTCGTCACCGACGTCGTCCGGGCAACCTGGCTGGCGGCCCTCCTGCAGGACGCTGGAGGACTTGGTCATGTGCAGGCGCGAGGCGTAGCTGCCCAGGTCCGAGCCGCGCAGGCTCCCCGCGGTGGACGAGCGGGAGAAGGGGAAGAGGAAGCGGAAGAGGTTGGAGCTCCGCTGGAGGTCTGTGGGAGGGACCCGGACGCCCACGTGGTTTTCGGCCCCAGAGCCGGAGAGCGGGGAGGGGACGAGGGCGTGGGGGAAGGGCGGGGCCGAGTCGTCGGGCTTGCCGTCGGCCGTTCTGGCCCAGCTGCCCCTGTCTGTGTTGGCCTCGGTCTCCGGGCCCAGTTCCCCCTCTGAGCACGTCCTGTCGATGAAACGCAGGCCGCTGCACAGGCCGTCCACCCTCAGCCCCACGTCGTTCAGCGACTTGGAGAACGTGAGCGTGCGTTCCGGCCGGAGGTTCGCGGGGGGCTTGAGGAGGGACAGCCATTCGCCGCCAAAGAGGTTTCTGCATTTGGACCTGGGGCCAGAGTCCGGGCAGAGGGCGGTAACGGTAACGCCCTGTGACCCTGGGGCCTTGCCGTTGGTGGTGAGAAGCACCACGGCGGTCTGCTTGGCATTCTGGGAGCCCTGATCTACAGTGCCCACGTTTGAACTGCACGCGAGATTAGGGGCGGTATCGGATAGCGGGGAAAGAAAAAGAAAGGAAGAAAGAAAAGGCAAGCATGCATTAAAGACAAAAAATAAAAAACAAAGGACAGAACCCAAAGGGAAAAGAGAGGTGCCGTATCTCTGTGACTGACGAGAGACCAGTGTGTCTAAGCATCATTTTCCAGCTGAAAAGTTTGATATTCACCACAACAGTCAGAAACCAAATACAGGAAATTGTATGGATCCAAGAGAAGATGGGCCTCTCCACTGGGATGTTTGGATTACTTACAAACGTCAAACACAAAGTACACAAGGCTTTTTAAAATCCCTATAACAACCTGAAGGATGGACGTCTGATGCTGCGTGAGACCTAACACTGACACGCTGAGGTGTAGCATGAGGTGCTGTACGGTGGTTTGGCTGAAACTAACCTGCAGATGTCCTGGTTCGAGGGCGTGACGGACGTCCTTGAGAAGCTGCAGGGGGCGTTTACGGAGGTAGGGCTTCCCGCCTGAAAGTCAAAGCAAACACTCTGGTTGGTTACTCAATGTCAAAGGACACCGTATTTTGGCTGCCAAAGAAAGATTCGGTCCATTTCAGTTTATACATCGAGAGACAAAGACCAATGGGGCCGCATTGCCCGCAATTTTGACCTCAGCTGTGGTTGGAGCAAACCCAGGTTCGAGCCCAAACTATGTCTTTAGCAAAGTATGACTGGGAGCCAACACTGGCAGGCCACATTCAGCTTCCTCCCAACAGGATTAGGGTGGTCAGTGAGTCAGCCAGGGTTCCTCAGGTCACACCAAGATGACTTCCTCCCATTAGGTACCTACAGACTGTTGTACTAAGAGATACACGTCTCCTATGTCCTGCACATACTCTGTGTGACCTGTAGGGTGTAAAATAGTCACTGGCTCTCCTGTAGTACTGTGTGACCTGTAGGGTGTAAAACAGTCACTGGCACTCGTGTAGTACTGTGTGGCCTGTAAGGTGTAAAATAGTCACTGGCCCTCCTGTAGTACTGTGTGACCTGTAGGGTGTAAAACAGTCACTGACTCTCCTGTAGTACTGTGTGGCTTGTAAGGTGTAAAACAGTCACTGGCTCTCCTGTAGTACTGTGTGGCCTGTAAGGTGTAAAACAGTCACTGACTCTCCTGTAGTACTGTGTGGCCTGTAGGGTGTAAAACAGTCACTGGCTCTCCTGTAGTACTGTGTGGCCTGTAAGGTGTAAAACAGTCACTGGCTCTCCTGTAGTACTGTGTGGCCTGTAAGGTGTAAAATAGTCACTGGCTCTCCTGTAGTACTGTGTGGCCTGTAAGGTGTAAAATAGTCACTGGCTCTCCTGTAGTACTGTGTGGCCTGTAAGGTGTAAAACAGTCACTGGCTCTCCTGTAGTACTGTGTGTGGCCTGTAGGGTGTAAAATAGTCACTGGCTCTCCTGTAGTACTGTGTGGCTTGTAAGGTGTAAAACAGTCACTGGCTCTCCTGTAGTACTGTGTGGCCTGTAAGGTGTAAAACAGTCACTGGCTCTCCTGTAGTACTGTGTGGCCTGTAAGGTGTAAAACAGTCACTGACTCTCCTGTAGTACTGTGTGTGGCCTGTAGGGTGTAAAACAGTCACTGACTCTCCTGTAGTACTGTGTGGCCTGTAAGGTGTAAAACAGTCACTGACTTATGAACGAGTGCTGCAATGGTTCACATGCAGGTGTCAGAGCTGTGACTGAAGAGGTACAACAGCCAATTCCAAACTAGAGAGGGGAATAATATTTAAATAAAAATAAGTTGGTTGCATGTCTCCTAGATACCAGAGTGTTCTGTTCTTCATTGATCAGTAAATGTAAAAATATCCAACATGACCAATTGATAACCTCGTGAGAACCTCAGAACACTGTTTTCCCCAAGTCTCTCGTTAAGCCCTAAGACTAATTACAGATTGATTTTGTATACTGACGGTGAATTTGCAGCACAGGGCTCCTAGGAAACTGACAAAGAAATTCAATCTCCATCTTTGCCTTTTACACAGGAGTCTTTCGGGAGGAATTATACCCGAGTCGCTGCAATCAGCTGAACAGCCACACGAGAAAGACGATGTCGAATAACAATACGCAGAAGGCGAACCCGCGTTTACGCGCGTAAAATCACGAATGACAAACGAGTGCAGGAGAAACGTGTGAAAGCCGTAAGCCGCACTTGTCCGACCAACAGGGGAAAAAAAAAAAAGGCGACCTGATCGATGACAACGGTTCGCGTTTACGTTTATTAGCATTTACGCTAGCCACGAATCAATGTGCAGCCGAACTGTAGAAGGCAGCCTTCGGGGCAGAAATGTCGGCGGCGTTTATTCTGATGAACAGACGCCTCACACCTTCGTTTCAGGCGCCATCATGCAAATATCCCCTTTTGTATAAAGTCTGATATTCCCCTGTGGGGGGGATGATGTGCAAAGGTTAACCGGATAATCATACTGGAATCGCATAGCGCACCACCCAGAGCGCTGACTGGAAAACGCTATGGAGACGTGCCGGAGGGGGTATGCTCCCTGGAGCCGCACAGTGCGTCTCACCACTGGCACGCCGCTTGGATGAGAAAAAAAAAAAAAGACGCTAGAGCCTTGAAGCCACATAAAATTTGAAAAAAAAATTGCTACAAATGATTTCCATGGATTACTGTGAATTAGCCAGTCCTACACCCTGCGCATGTCATGCTGACACCGAGTACTCCGGTTCAGAGAGGATTGGCTTATTAGAAAAAAAAGAAAAAAAAAGCCCAAAAATAGAAATCCAACCCAATTACAGTCAATGTGCTTCTGAGTGAATCTCTGTGGGTGACATTGGCCCAGGTTCCCGATTAGCATAAAGCCGGGAAATTATCTCCTGAAAAATATCATGAAGATGTGCACCAACTTAATCACCCAAAACTATCAGGAAGGTTAGCATTTTGGCTCAACCCCTGCTTTGCACACAATTTACATACAAATGAGAGAAATGGAGCCTAACTTACCACCAGACTGATGATCAAACACATCAGTAATGAATTGCATTAAAGAAATCCACACAGTAAGGCTCACACAAATAGATGTTAATTCCCCACGTCCCACAAATGGTAATGCGATTGTTTATTTTTAAGTATGAGAGTGATAATGATCCTATACCAATTAGAGTGATAATGATCCTATACCAATTAGAAATGGTTAATTATCATGCAACTGTAATCCACTTCCTGTCGTATATGCAACAGAACCTACAGACTAACAGACCTAAACTGTGCATTCTATTTTTCAATACATTTTTATAGATTTGCATTATTTCTTTTTTGTAGAACCAGGGAATTATATTGAACATTCAGTTCATGTCTGAATGAAGATTCATACCTGTGATTATAAACACATATATAACTGTATTTCTCCCACAACAGGTAATCAAGTCCCTAAATAAATGCATCCAATGCATTTATAATAATAATAATAATGTTTGTGGTCTCATAATAAAGACACATACTCATGGCAATGAATAAAACTGAATTTGAACATCTCCAAAAACCCAAAGAATACAGGAAGATGAATAAACAGAGACACGTATCCCTTCTTTCTCTTCGCATCTTTTCCCATAAAGAACTCAACTCATCAATCACCCGAGAGGAAGCGGAGGGTCATGGGAGGACAAAAATCGCCGCACAGTAAGATCTCCTGCGTTCTGAGTCACCGCGAAGCGCGAAACGCGAGAATACAAATTCAATATCCGGCCTTGCAAAGGTCAGAAGGTCAAATGCTGTTGCCAGGTTGAAGCCAGCCAATCAGAAACAGCAGCACAACAGAACATGAAGAAGCATAAGCCTGTAGCACAACGGCTACTGCAATACCCCTTTTTACACCACCAGAGTAGACCCAACCTGGCGGGCACGGCTCAAATGGATTTTGCAGTATACTCAGTGGGCAACCATGCATGTCCATGGCTATGTTAACCTATTTTTTATCTCTGGTGCTTGCGTTGTTGCTTCCTTCGAAAGGAAGAATACATTTGGCAACACTGACTGATGAAATATTGATGTGGAGTTGTAGACCATGTAGGTGTCCAATAATCACCAGACAAAAGAATGGGTTTTTGTTTGACTTGGCCTATAAAATCATGTCTTGCTTTGTGTTTAGTAATATTCACGCTGCACATGCTATCGTCAATTACGTAAATATAGCTTAATCTCACAAAAATAAATGATCAGGTCAGTTCAAAATTAATCAGGCACAAATATTGGCAAAAACAGAAGATTTCAATAATTGGCAAGGAGTCTATTTTTTTTGTCTTCTCTTTGTTGCGGTACCCTTAGCCAGTTTTGTCTTATGCATTTATTTGCTGGCTGTGCTACCTGCAATAATCTGTTCCATGGTTTACCGGTATATCCTCGTGTTTACATTCTGACGTGACTGTTGTTGAAGTAACTGCTAGCTCCGAGCTCGATTTTAATAGCGCCAGGACAAGAAATGAAATTGGGACATTTCTGGAATGGATCTCATTGGTTTGGACCACATTTGAAGTGAAAACTTTCCAGCACGGGTCCGGTTTGGCTCAAATGTGCAAATGGGGTATAAGTGTCTCTGGTGTTGTCATCTATATTCGCTGAACACTATGTATGGGACCAATTCTCTAATTATTCATTTGGATCATTCATGGATTAATCATTTGAATTTTTAATGATGGAGCAGATAAACAGAAGCATGCAAATATAAAAAAATGCAAGATCAAACAGTGGTTTGTCATGACAGTAATGCAAAGGGTAATAGCGTGATAGGCTGCTACTATACATGGCTGATGCACTCAACCAAATGCCATCTAATTTACTGTAGTACAGTTTAATTCTCTTAATATGGATAGGCATTTTGATTTCATACCGTAACCAAACCACACGTTGAAAGTGGTGGTAGGGCGCTGTTAAATGCTGATCACAAGTGTAGATTAAGGGCTGGAATTCAGTGTAAAAAATAATCTCACTGGCTAATTGCTAATTATTATCGCCCAGGTCTGTTAACCGCTATATTTATTGCCCCGTAGGCAGTGATAATACAGACCGTGACCACACCTTCTATGTGGCAGACTCATGTTTCATAATTAGCAGAAGGGGCTTCGGTTTTATCTGAGCCCTTTCCCCCACCCCCCGCCCCAAAGGTTGAGCTTCCTGCAGAGAGGACGCGATGGTAACAGCTGCCGTGCTAACGTGCTAATGCAGGGGCTATCGTGGGACAGAGGTTATGTAGACTCCACAAATCTCTCAGCATACCACGTATGAACGTACTACAGTGGGGAGTGATGACACTGCAGACTAGGTCTGTAGCCTTGATAAATTCAGTGTCGGAATCATTGGTATGATGATAATAATAATAATAATGTTGTATGCACTGTTGTGACTTGTTGTGAGGAACACAAACTAAAATGTTCTGGTCACCCTAAAGCCTTTCAACAATTATTGCCACATTAAGGAGGTAATTTTTTCAGTGGTCATCTTGTGTAATTTTTTTCCCTACTGATTGCAATCCTTTATATATTGTGTGTGTGTGTGTGTGTGTGTGTGTGTGTGTGTGTGTGTGTGTGTGTGTGTGTGTGTGTGTGTGTGTGTGTGTGTGTGTGTGTGTGTGTGTGTGTGTGTGTGTGTGTGTGTATTCTATGCATATGCATGTGTGTGCGCAAGATTTTTATCAAGTGGCTAATCGCACATTATTATTAGTCTCCTACTTCTTGCCTTAAAAAATTTATTTGGCCTGATTTGTTGAGTTGTATTAGCATAATTTGGACTGTAATCCATAAATACGCAAATGTGAAACTACTGCCATGGAACAGAAAAACGGCTGCGACTTCCACTTCACTGTGCCGATGAGCCATATAGCCAGGCCACCATCAATCAACAGTGCGACACATCTAGTCCAGTTTTAAAAGCTTCTTGCAGCTTTTTGATTGTTAAAGAGTAGAAAACTGGTGCTGGTTGTTATAATTGAATGAGACGATGGTTGCTCCTTTCTAAGGTATCAATGAAAGCTTGCTAGGGGATACCAATGAATAAGAATGGTGATAAACTGAACAGTGAAGAACAGGCAATGACAATGTTAGTGCATTGCCTGTACTTGAATTTACTACAGTAGTCACTTTCCATTGGCTGCTTATTTTATGGTGCCACTCAACCAAATAAGCTACTCCCATTCTGAAGTGCCAGAGCGGCTTTCGACCAGATTACAAGAGTGGTGAACTACGAGAATTAACCCTTTAATGGCCGCTCAACCGTTTGGTAGAGCACGTTTTGAGTCTTGATATCTTTTTGAAAAATATGTTGGACTTAACTCCACCTGATTGAGCCATCTCTATTGGTGTACGTGGTAGAGATGGCTCAATCAGGCGGAGTTAAGTCCAACATATCTTTCAACAAGATATCAAGACACAAAAGAGTGCTCCACCAAACGGTTGAGTGACAATTAAAGGGTTAAAAAAAAAGGTAAAAAGTTCAATTCCACAAAAAAGATAACTTTCTCTTACTGGAGATCACATAGTAGCTTTATTTGTTCAACATTTACTAAATTTAATACGCAGTAAAATAATTTAGGGCTGTGCAGGGGGCAGGGCCTCCTCCACAGGAGAAATTAAATTAAATTCATAGTGCTTTTAAAGGATACATGGTCACAAAGATGCTTTACAAGAAAACAAGAAATTGGAAAGTTGGCGAAGGCCAAATCTGAACCCCTCCTTGGGAGGGACCTGGCTATAGAAAGGGAGCGCAAACTCAGAGGACATCGGAGCATGAAAGAGATGTTCACGGGGCCCTTTGTCTGTTTCAAAACACAAATGAAAAGCACAGCGAGAATTAAAATAAAAGGTTTTGGCAAATTGGTCCGTCCATGACCCTCGTCAGTTAGGGCAGTGGTTCCCAAACTCGGTCCTCTGGGACCACTGTGTATGCTGGGGGACCCCTGTGTATGCTGGGGTACCCCAGTGTATGCTGGGGACCACTGTGTATGCTGGTTTTCGTTCCAACCACAATTGCAATACCAGAATTTTAACAAGATGTCAATTGTTCTTAATTAGGTGTTTGTCATATTTAGAGGGATTATTTACCCTCTTAAGCCACATTATTTTGTTAGCAATAGCTATGCATGTCATGAATAATAAAAGTACAATATTCTCATTGTGCTATATTGCAAATAATTACAAAAAGGGGCAAAAAAAAAACATTTTAACTGACCAAATTTATTTTATTTTATTAAATAAAATTAAAGACTGAGGTGAATCAATAGGCTCCTAATTGGTGAAATTGTGGATATATGGCCACTAAAACTAACCATTTGATAAATAATGAAAAAAAGACAAAGAAAATGATAACGAGCCAAACTTGCAGTGTTAATACATTTAAGAAAAACTTGATGAGGGAACTTAAAAACTCACGTTTTTTCCTAATTAGGAGCCAATTGATTCACCCCAGTCTTTAATTTGATCAGTTTAAAAAAAATGTTACCTATTTGCAAAACAGCCCAATAAGCACAGTAGGAACATGGGAATTTTTATTCTTCGTGGCATGCATAGCTACTTCAGACATGATGTGGCTTAAGAGGGTAAATAATCCCTCTAAACATGAAAAGCACCTAATTAAGAAAAATTAACAGCTTGTTAGGATTTTGGGATTGCAATTGTGGTTGGAACGAAAACCAGCATACACAGTGGTCCCCGAGGACCGAGTTTGGGAACCACGGAGTTAGGCTACAACCCTTTCACCATTCATCTCTGCAGTAAATTTTCTATGCCCTCAGAAAACACATTCACGTCAAAATTTGACACTGAAAACATTGAAAACTCAACAGAGCACCATTGGAGATGACGCCTTTGCCCAGATTGCGTGCATAAAGTCCTCTATTGCCACTCATTCCATAATGTGTATTGCCTATAGCAGTGGTCCCCAACATCTACCGTCCTGTAGGTTTTCACTCCAACCCTAACAAAGCATCCCTCAGTCAACAGCTAGAGATCTACCATCCTGTAGGTTCTCACACCAACCCTAACAAAGCGCACACCAGTCAACAGCGAGAGAGCGTGTTGAGCTGCCAATTACTGGAATTAGGCGTGCCAAAATAGGGTTGAAATGAAAACTTACAGGACGGTAGATCTCCAGGAACAGGGTTGGGTACCACAGGCCTATAAGATAAATACTAACCACCACAGCAAACAAAAACAAATACGATCATTGACCATTATTAGGTTGAGCTGCACACTGCAAAAACCAAATCTTAAGTCCGTCTAAGTTTACACACAGTAAGAAGTCAAGACACTGAGTCCTCGTCAGGAAAGCACTGAGACACTGCAAAAAAGAAAGTCTGTCTTAACAAGTGTTTTAGTCTTATGAGACTTAAAATCTTTTTCTCTCAAATAGAAAATATTGGCTTGCTTAAAGTACATTTTTTCTTCAGAATTGAAATTGTCTTACCCCTTTGGCAAATCTTGAAATGAGTCAAACTGACTCACCTCACTGGCAAGAAAAAAAAACTAGACTAGACATGTCTAAATATAAAACAAAAACACTTGAGACTGACTTACTTTTTTGGTTTCTGCACTGCAGTGACACTGCTTGACCTCAGGATTACAGACTTCACAGACGGATAGTTGTTCGGCCAGCCAGCCAGTCGGAGGAAGTCACAGTATTAGCAGCCTAGTGCTTTATCAGCGCCGTGACAGCAGAGCCGCTACTTACTGCTAAACAGGCTTGGAGAAAGGCCTTCAAGCATGGAGGAGCCATTCGCCTCAGGCTGTAAGCTACATCTATGTAGTGAATGTAGCAAAAAAAGAAGTGAATTTACTCATCAAACATCATTCTGGTGATGCGGAGATGTACATTACATTAATTTAGCAGATTCTCTAACCCAGCAACGTAGAAACACACATACCGTGAGTGCAGTCTAAAAGGTCTAAAAATCTAAAAGAGCTTCAGGAACCACAAATAAAGCCTGCGTATACCAACAGCGTGTCTCATGGACATGAAGAAAGCCCATATCAGCCTTCTGCTTTGAGTCAATATTTTTACATTCCTTCCCTTATTTGGAATGCCCTCCTCTGTAAGTACAGGAGGGCACACAACCACTGAAACGCAAGCGCTCACCCAACTATTTACTCTGCAATCCCAGGTACAGCGTGGAGGTAAAGGGACCCGCAGGCCGCTGGAGATGAAAGGGAACATTCCACAAAAAAAAAAAGAAAAAAATGCAGAGGTATAGAAAAGTACAAAAATTTTATTAGCCAGACGTCAATCTAAAGCAGGGGGTCCTCAATCTTATCCAGAAAGGGCCGGTGTGGGTGTAGGCTTTTGTTTCAGCCAAGCAGTTACACACCTGATTCTACTAATCAAGGTCTTTAAAGCAGAGAGTCTAGTGGTTGATCAGTAAAATCATCTGTTTTCCTTCTTGGTTGGAGCAAAAGCCTGCACCCACACTGGCCCTTTCTGGATAAGATTGAGGCCCCCTGATCTAAAGTGTAAGGTAATAAAAAGTGAGCTAGGAAGCAAATGTTTCAGTCTCATAATGCTTTTGAGAATGGTACAGACCACAAACCTTTTCAAGACAAAGAACCCACTCAGATAATTACAAACAGCTGATAGCCATAATAAGAGCAATTGGAACAATGACATAGACAATCCCACCAGCTGAAACTCCAAATGATTGTGCCAGATGACCACACAGCTGGGGCAAACAGATAGCAGGCACGCGATTGGCCAGAGGAATCAGCCCTCCATCCAATGAGCACTGTCTTAGCCCAGTCAAGGGGTGCGTCCCAATAGTCGAAAAATGCCACCTTTCCTCCTCCACTGCCACTCCTCTACTCCGTGCCCCGGAAACGGATCTTTCTGTTTTAATCTATTGTCACTGATTACATCTTCATTACGTATTAATGCTTACATATTAATTAATGTCTCGACGCAAACTGCAATGTCAGGTACATTGGATACTGTACATGCAAATACTTGTACTCAAAACTTTCAGGCAGTTTTGCATATTTCCGGGTAGGAGAGGAGTGGTAGTGGGGGAGTGGAGGAAGGGAGGTGGGGAGTGAAGAATATTGGGACGCACCCAAGGCCAACTCTCGGAGGACAACAGTCCCAATACTCGAAAAATGCACCCTCCTTTCCTCCACTACCACCTCCTCTCCTCCGTGCCCCGGAAACTGATCTTTGTGTTTTAATCTAATGTCGCTGATTACATCCTAATTACGTATTAATGGTTACATATTAATTAATGTCTCGACACAAACCGCAATGTTAGGTACATTGGATACTGTACATGCAAATGCTTGTACTCAAAACGTTCAGGCAGTTTTGCATATTTCCGGGTAGGAGAGGAGTGGTAGTGGGGGAGTGGAGAAAAAGAGGTGGGGAGTGAAGAATATTGGGACGCACCCAAGGCCAACTCTCGGAGGACAACAGTCCCAATACTCGAAAAATGCACCCTCCTTTCCTCCACTACCACCTCCTCTCCTCCGTGCCCCGGAAACTGATCTTTGTGTTTTAATCTAATGTCGCTGATTACATCCTAATTACGTATTAATGGTTACATATTAATTAATGTCTCGACACAAACCGCAATGTCAGGTACATTGGATACTGTACATGCAAATGCTTGTACTCAAAACGTTCAGGCAGTTTTGCATATTTCCGGGTAGGAGAGGAGTGGTAGTGGGGGAGTGGAGGAAAAGAGGTGGGGAGTGAAGAATATTGGGACGCACCCAGGTACTGTATTTGTGGTTGCCTTTCAATCAGCAGGTAATTAAGGCCTTGAAAAAAAAGGTGTGTGGATTCTTAAGCCAATCAATGACTTCAATGAATCACATTGAAAACCAGTGGACACTGTGGCCCTTCCGGACTGGATTCTGGCATCCGCTCGTTAGCAAATCACGGATCACTACAACTACAAAGTACAGGCCACAGCCAGCCCTGGTAGAGCCATGACTCCATGTGAACCGCAGGGGGCGCATTATACACAAGTGCTTTCCCTGATCCATCCTTATACAACGCCTGGAATTAATTAAAGACAGCCATGCTTCAATTCATCATGACACGCTTGCAGGTGAACCCACGACCTCAGCATAGTTTCACGTAAACGGGTGAGTAATCTTATCGTTTTGGCCTGACAGCGAGGTACACGACCCGGATAACTTCCTCAGAATCCAATTTAAACGATGCAACAACCCCCTCTAAATAAGGAAGTGGAATTGAAAGAGTGTTTGTACACAAGGCATTCATATTGACCAAAGTGAACGAGACAAGATTACAGGGGTGGACCTATTCTAACAGCTGTGATTGTCAGGGCGTTGAGAACCCAATGATTGGAAATAACGCTGACGGGAACTCTCGATGGTAGGGACTGTGTACTTTGTGTTACTGGCAGATGGCCAATCTTCCCGTCATAGACGAAAGGCTCGAGGTTGGCTGGGGCTAAACGAATAACACGCGTAATGAGAACATTTCTACTCCTTATCGTGTCACTGTCAGAATCAGCCTGATGGGATTGTTTTTTTCCCCACATGAGATGCACGAACGCACGCCACATTTTCACTAGCATTCTGAGGCCGGCGTTGCCTATACCGCAGTGTGGTACCTGGACAGAGAGCAAAGAGCAAGCTCTTTTCTGTGCCAAGTACGACAAGTCACACACAGCACCCCCAAGATACACTGAGGATCGTCAAGATACGTGACACTAACCGGATGGGAAAAACTAACTACAAAATGATTCTGCAACTTATTTCCCCAATAATTTCTTGGTAATTTTTTTTTATTGGAACGCCAACTATGACACGTTACGCGATAACAAATCTGTCCTCGACTTGCAGCAGGCAAAAAGATAAGTTATAATGATGTAGCCAGATGTGCGAGCTTGGACATTGAGACCGTGCATGCAGTGTGTGCTGGGCCAATGAAAAATTACTGTAACACTAAATTTCATGGTTATCTGATACAGACGCAGCTTAAGTTATTTTTGGGCACGGGGGGTGGGTGGGGGGGGGGGGGGGCGGAACAAGACATCATTACTCCAAGGGCAGCCAAAGCCAGACACGTGAAAACAGCCTGGGAACGTGTACAGCATAGTACAACTACGGCACAAGATTTACAACACGATGAAATGACACTAAGAACGCCTCTGCACACTGTAAAATGTTTAACATCGATTTAACTTTAACGAGTGTTTACATGAGGTCAAAGTTTGATGGAACAGTAAGCGTCTGCATCTCAACGTTCATCTGGGTCTGGATGGTGACGGGCAGAGGATCTCCAGCACGCGGTGATCTGCGTTCAATAATCTCAATAATTAAACCAATTATGTAGCTGAGGGCTTGGTTGGAGCAAGACCCAGAAACAGTTGTGATACCCAGGGCCAAGGTTGCCTCCCCCTGGGCTACAACAGGGCCAGTTCTAGGCAGAAGGCAACATAGGCAGTCTCCATCCATCTGGTGGGGTGGGGTGGGGTGGGGTGGTTGGGGCTCCAAAGGCTATCTCCAGCATACCCCCAACCCCCCCCCCCCCCCCCCCCCCAAATCACACAGAGGGCAGCAGAGAGGCTAGAGCCATGCTTGGGCTACAGTAGGCATGTCCATCAGTATTAGGGGAATGATATACACCACAGAAGAGATTACTACTCGTTTTGAAGCAGTATCTGTCCTTTATAATAGGTTTTTTGCACATTATCTAGCCCTATAAACCCGTCTACACACTTAGTTTAATATATAGATGGCCAATATGCAAAATCTTAAATGGTGTTATTCATGTTTTGACAATAATCAATAGAGTAGACACGGTATGGTTATGGACATTATTTTTTAATTCATGTTAGCTTGAAGCGGACTAGTTTATTTCTTTTTTTTAAAGGGTACTATTGGTCAATCTGTTCATAATCTGCAAACTGAATATTTTTGTGTCAGGACAAGAATTTGTTCTGCTGAAAGAGTGCAATTATGTCATTATGTGGTTTTTTGTCACGGCTTGCTTTGTCTGTCTTTCCTGTATACGTGTCAGAGCTTTAAACAGATCGATCGACAGATATTAATGTGAAAGTCTTGTCTGCATTCCGTGCCTGCTTACAAGCATGTTCTGCTGTACTGCAATCTCAAGAAAGGTAGAAATATATGCAATCCAGAGATGGAACCTTTATTTTCTCAGCAGGAGGTACCGAAATCCCGTGGGACCAAGGGGAACCGAATTTAGTGCACAGTTTTCTACAGAATTATCAAGACTAAGCAAGAAATCTGCATTTTTTTTTTCTGGGTAACAGTAAATTAATGAAGTACTAAAGATGGAAAGAACAGAGGAAAGATGGGTCAACATCATATTAGGCGTAAAGTCTACAAAGTGTAGTCTCAGAACTTGTTACACTTGCCTGCTAAATTTCCCTAACGTAGCTCAAGTGAATATCACACTATTAACTTCTCTATAACAAGGTCTGGATATAACAAAAGTGATTTTACATTCCCCCTGGCAGTGAGTACCTGTCTCTTTACGCTATGCAGAGATGCTTCATTTCATCTGAAATAGGTGAGGGGTGGGGGGTGGTGAGTGAGGTTAAAGGCCTTACATTTACTGTAAGTGTAATGAGCTTTATCTGTTCAAAGCCTGTGCTCTCAAGAAGAATAGAGCTAAATCTTCCTTAAAGGACAGAGATAAGCGCTGAAGTGACAATGGCTCTTCCCCGTGAAGCAAACTCACGTCGCCCTGACAACATACTGAACTCTGAGTCTCCACCCAGGAAAAAGGAACAAAAACGTCAACTACAAGGATTAGGTTCACAGAACCCTGGGCCAAGACACACACATAAACAAATCATTATTATACTCTACGAATATACTATAATCATTGGAATAATTCAGCAATTAAAACATTATTTAAACCCATTCTATATATTATTAGGTACTCTTAATGGAAATTATCATCAAGATTAATCTTCAGGGGTTTAATTTGCTTCCCTTATTCTTGTCAGGACATTGGTATAAGACCCAACTTTTTACGTAGTATTAATTTACATAGTTGGATATTTACTGAAGCAATTCAGGCTAAGTACCTTGCTCAAGGGTACAACGGCAGTACCAGGAAATCGAACCTGCAACCTTTGGGTTACAAGCCCAGTTCCCTAACCGTTATACTACACTGTCGCCCTTTTTCCCCAGCAGTGGCTCTGCCGTCAGGAAAGCAGGGATTCGGTGTTAAAGTGCGCCGCTTTAAACAGCCTGAGGAGACGCCACGTGTACTTCTGACATATAACCCACGGGCAGCGGGAGACGGTCGCATTTCCATACCTTTGAAATGTTGCTGGACCGGCTTGCAGAATGACCCACAGTCTTCTCATTCTGTGGCACAGAGGAAGATGGAGGGGGGAAAAAGAAGGAGAGAGAGAGGGAGAGAGAGAAAAAGAGATAAGTGATGGTGAATTTCAATCTCAGAGAAGATGGGGGGGGGGGGGGGGGGGGTTTGTTGTAGTATCACCATGTGGCTTTACTGATATGGCGTGCGCAAGCCATAACCCTTCACAACCATGCCGAGTTTGGTGAGTTTTTGATAACCTTTATGGATTTTTATAGCCATCATAACAAGTGCAATAGGGTGCCTGCACACCAACAGCCAAAATAAATAACAGTAAAAAAAGGTCGTCCATCATCCAAACAGTCATCATCCAGTTTCTCATTGCATTGTCTGGACTTGAAGCAACAGTTGACAGCATTCTTCATTCTTGGCTCAGTCTGCAGAGCATTGCCATTGATTTGGACGCTACTCAATTTGGACCACCATCATCTGGCATCTGCTTTACCTAGTTCATCACGTCAGACGTTTTAAAAAAAATAATTCTCAGAACTCACAAGAACTTCTCAGGAAGTGAAAATTATAATTCGTCAACGCCCAGGTGTGTGTTTGTGTGTGTGTTGATATGCATGTGTGTGTGTGTGTGTGTGTGTGCGTGTCCGTGTGTGTTTGTGTGTGTGTCTGCTGATATGTGTGCATGTATGTGTGTGTGCGTGCAGCAGTTCTGTCTGCAGGATTGTAATTATTTGTTTCAAGTCACCAGAGTGGCTCCTGTGGTGTATTGAACACCTCCAGTATCCCTGTTCCAGGAGCATATATATCCAGTCTGCCTGTTCCAGGAGCATATATATCCAGTCTGCCTGTTCCAGGAGCATATATATCCTGTCTGCCTGTTCCAGGAGCATATACTGTACATGTATATCCAGTATCCCTGTTCCAGGAGCATATATATCCAGTCTGCCTGTTCCAGGAGCATATATATCCTGTCTGCCTGTTCCAGGAGCATATACTGTACATGTATATCCAGTATCCCTGTTCCAGGAGCATATATATCCAGTCTGCCTGTTCCAGGAGCATATATATCCTGTCTGCCTGTTCCAGGAGCATATACTGTACATGTATATCCAGTATCCCTGTTCCAGGAGCATATACATGTATATCCAGTCTCCCTGTTCCAGGAGCATATATATCCAATCTGCCTGTTCCAGGAGCATATACTGTACATATACAGTAGCAGGAGCATATACTGGATATACATATACATGTATATCCAGTCTCCCTGTTCCAGGAGCATATATATCCAGTATCCCTGTTCCAGGAGCATATATATCCAGTTGGACTGAATGAGCAGCTCAGCTTGTGGGCTGAGGAGTATAAAAACACCACCTCAGAGGAGAATGAGTGAAAACCACTATAGCTTATCTCTTCAGGATCAGCAACTGGCTCTATCCAGGAGCAGAAGAGGATTTGGTACAACAGCAACCACTTTCTAGTAACAAATTCATTTTCACAGAACATGCAGACACCACACATACCGAAAAAAGATTACGAAAGGTGGAATGGGTTTTCCCGTTAAGCTTTCACTGTAATGGGGTGGATTAACATTAACCAATGCCCGAACGCCCGTAGCAACCAACCGTTTGCTTGTTAAAATTCGACAAGGGTGGCTCGGGCGGCCTGGACATATCAATCACATTTAGGATAAAAAGCATAAAAATGCTCCGCTTACTTTAGAGAGACAAAAATTAGCTTCCTCCTTTCCAACAATTGCAATGTTATGGGAATAGAACGGGGGACAGTTGGTCAATCGTTTTGCCGTGCCTAGCAATTACGGCTTGTTTTGCCGTCTAATTGGAACAGGGGGTTGGGGGGGGGGGGGGTCGGGGGGGGGGGGGGGGGCAAGACAACATTGTGAGCTGGCCTGAGCCTGAAAATCCAAACCTCATTTCATGGCACGTTTATGCCGTAAAAAAAAAAAAAAAAAAAAAAAACGGCAAGCAGAACTAATGAAAATGGTTGGCAGCTGTAATCTTTTGGGGCAGTTCACGAGGCGTCGTTTGAAACGAAGAGGCAGTTAAGTAACTTGAGCGGACTTAAAACTGTGAGAACAGCACGGGGGCGCACTGGATGAACCGCAGAGGCAACTGAAGTAAAGAAGCGTCTCGGCTCTTTCTCTTGGAGGTTATAATTCAACCTGAATTGCTCATTCAGAGCTGAATTTGGTCCACTGAAAAACCAAATTAATCATGCGAAAGGGTGGCTTTTCCTCCCAAATTGGGACGCCTGATCGTATTCGCGATCCGCTGCAACTACCGCTAACGATTCGGGAGGGCGTAGACAAGCGTGATATCAGCCGCCGCTTCCCATCACACCGTAGCCCACGTTGGGCTCGCACAGACATGAATCGGAGGAAGACCCTTCCTGAACAGGCGAACCGCGGGTGCCAGATCGGCCAGCAGGGGTCGCTAGACTGCGATGAGAGGCTCACTGAAATCCTCCCTTCCTTGCGAAATGCTAGTGCCAAATGTGATTTGCCCTGCGGTGCTACCGGCCACAGTCCAAATGTGAAACCAGTCCACGAGGCCCATTCAGGCAGTAGAAAAGAGGCTGAATACTATAGGGTGGCAGTATAGTATAATGGGTAGGGAACTCAAAGGCTGGGATTCCCAGGTAGGACACTGCCTTTGTACCCTTGAGAAAGCTAGCTACTTCACCTGCATTGCTTCAGTATATATGCAGCTGTATAAATAAAAACAAAATGCTGCAAGACACTCTGGACATGAGCGTCTGCTAAACGTAAGGTCAAAGGTTAAGTAACGTTAACAGGGTAGGGCACCCAGCAACCCTCATAAAAAGGTGGCTATTGCCGAAGTTCACTTGTCGACATTCGTCGATTTGTGTTTACAAGAGACGGTCGTTTCTGCCTTGTTCGTTTAGCTTGTTAGCCTAATTTGTCCAGCTTTTAAAAGTAACTGAGCCAGGGATTCAAGAAGACAGTAAAGCTGAAATAGCAATCTAAATATAGATATTATAAACTAGCTATCAAACTCCTTGCAGGAGAAGCACACGGTGCTCCTGGGTATTTTGCATCCAATTTTGTAGCACAGTAATCGTTTATCAAGTAGCAAATCATAACAAAGTGATGTGAATAAATGTGATGATACATGGTTTGCACAAATTTGCAACATGTTTTCTTGACACTTTTTTAAACGGTTTTCTCTCATGTTAAACATGCAGTACTGAGGCGTATAAGCACAAGAAACATATCGAGACAATTGAGCGATCAGATGTGCGTCTAATTTCCTCCAATTTCACCTGCTCAATGCAAATATCAGTACATATACACTACTGATAATGCAGGTGTTGTCTTCAGAAAGTAAGCGCACACACAAATGAGAAGAAGCTGGAGTAAAATGGAAAGCTATGAGTATGGCTGCTCACGTGACATTGGGCATTATTATTATTTATCAATGGTAATACAAGTAAAGACATAATATGCCAAAGAACTGAAGACTGCTACCAGGCACTGCTGCATTACAGGATTATGCAGAGTTGCATGAGAGTGAGGTGTAGAAGTTGCAGTCAATGCTGTAGTCAATGTCTTCTCTTTAGTTATATGAGCTTGAACCACAGAAAATGCACAGATCATACTCCTTTTATGGATAAAATCAAATGTATATTAGACCATGAAAGACATATTGGATAAGGCATATCATATGAATCATACACTGTGGTGTTATTTCAGATTTTTCTGGAAGCTTCATATAGTCATGGTGTCATTAGTCTGACTGAGAACATGCAAAAACCAAATTCCAGCGCTGCCGTGAATATTATTTAGGGCACACTGTTTATTTTTTTTTATTTTTTTTGGGGGGATAGCTGTGGACCCACGTTCAATTACTGCACCATTTACTCACATCCCCCGGTCCCTTCTGGGTTGCCTCGGCAACGTGGTTGATGGAGAGCTGTGTGTCAAATCACGCGAGCCCACACATCGCTTGCCGAGGGGGCTGCAGATGTCATTTTCCAGCGTGATCTGTGACCGACAGCAATTGGATCAGCCGAACAGATGTTTTCCTTGCTCAATGGTCAATAAGTATGGCGTTCTACCGTGAACTGGACAAACCACTCACGCGGACGGTTCCACATGACCGGTGCGGTCGCAGCGGTAGCAAACCTTTCACAAATTATTACAAGGCTAGGGTTCCCCAACCCTGGTACTGAAGAGTCACCGGTCAGCTGATTTTTGTTACTGCTCAGCGCTTCAATTATAACAGTTGATTACACAGAAAATTCAGTGTACCTGAGGCCACATGTATAAAACTCTGAGTAAAAGAATGCGTAAAAGAATGCTCAGGGTGCAAGTCAGAAATCTGCTTAAAAAAAGTTTTGTTATTTTCTACCTCTGCCTTTCTGTCACGGTGTCGCCATATAACACGGACTCCAAACAATGTGTACATATGCTGTCCATCGTGTGCAGAGGTACGCAGATTCTCACAGCACGTGTTATATTATACATCTGAATTTCTGCGTGGAAACTCGCTTACGCGGCTTTCTGAGGGAATTGTTCTGCGCAGCACGGTTTATACATGCAGCCCCAGGATTCTTGTGTCTGTATTGGTTTGGATTTTAAGGTGAAAAGAAAAACCAACGCACCCTGTAGCCCAGGGATCTCAAACTCAAATCCTGGAGGGCCGCTGTGTCTGCTGGTTTTCGATGTGTTCCTGCACTTAAGTGTTTAATTTAAGTCATTGATTGGCTAAAGAGTCTGCACACCTTGTTTCCAAGGCCTAAATTGGCTGCTGATTGAAAGGAAATCACAAAAACCAGCAGACACAGCGGCCCTCCAGGACTGGAGTTTGAGATCCCTGCTGTAGCCTAACCAGGACCAGGGCAGGCCAGCCTGCACTATATTCACACATAAATTTGTACAGCATGCGAACAGAAAACGCATTCAAACTAAATAACAGAACAAACTGCTACGCAGTTACATCTAGAACCTCAAAAAACACACCAACTGCAACTAGAACCTCTAGTCACACTGTCATATACATTAAAATATATGTAAAAATGTTTCCTGTATTTCGTGTTTTATGTTAAAACATATGTAACACTATAGGGCAGGGATGTTCAAATCTGGCCCTCGAGGGCAGTAGTTCTGCTGGTCTTCTCTTCTGCCCGATAGTCCACAGTCCAACAATGTCACTGATTGACCAGAGATTACACTCGCCTGGTGCGTCAGGTTTAAATCAGCCCCTGATTAGAGGAGAGGAATGAAAACCGGCAGCACTTCTGGTGGCCCCAAGGGCCGGAATCGAGTATCCTTGCTATAGGCGAGTGGCTATAGAGGAAACACAGCTATCAGTACACAATTAGAGGAAAAAGAGAGATATCTTTTGCTGGCCCGTTGTGATACCTTAGGCTCTGGCATTTCAGAAAGGCCTCTCACGGCTTCGCACACTGCTAAACGGTGCAGCCTTCATATCCTCTAGCACCTGGACCGGGAGCATGGCCAGGAGTGTGAAAGGGATTAGCGTAAGGACTTTAACCTTGACCGCAAAAGTCCGCTGGAGCCTTATAACGTAGCATTACAATGGCGTAACATCAGAGCGGATTTCAGCGCCGCTGTGAAGTGACAAAACGGGGAAAAAAAACAAACCTTACAAAAACGGTATCACGACGTTCTGGGTCACGGTGCATTCTGGCTTACCTCAGCGCTGATAACATGCTGTAAACATATGACCTAAATGCATACAGCAGAGTGCGGGAACCAGCTCATGTTCATATTAAAGGGGAATAGACAACATCAGTGGTTCCCAAACATCTCCTCAGGTAACCCCAGTCAGATCCAGCTTTTTCATGTGGTGTGTTCCATCTCAAGCACACCTTCATAAGTTGTATCTGGTGTACTTGAAGGGGAACACAGCAAATACCTGGATCCAGCTGGGGGGACCCAGGGAAAGGTTTGGGAAACCACTGACTGGACTACATCATACTCATGCTAATGGTGTAAGGGAGATGTTAGATATCTTGGAATGTATACCATCTTGTCTCTTAAAGAGACAGCGCGCTTTATTGGGCTTTAGAGTCTCACTCCAACAGTCAATTAGAGAAAGCCAAAGCGAATAAGTCACGTAATTCCAGTGGAAGGGTTTACACGTCCTCCTGAAGTTCGGTGGAAAAAGCTGTCTCTCTTGCAACATTAAAGGTTACAACACATAATGATTAGTACCCTACTGCTTCGCCAGATATTTCAGGGATAATTCCTACGCGTCTGACACATTCAGAAAGGCAGAACCAAAAAAAAAGCACTGCATTTGTGTCAAAACAACCTGTTGTATCTGCAAACCCTCGCTGGTTTAAATGACTACCTTTCCTCAGACCTCAATAGCAATATCTATAGTGGGAGGAAAAGTTCTGCTACCTAATATCACAAACACATCACTCGTCTGTGGACAATATTTGGAAATGTACAGTATTAAGTCTATGCTCATGTAGAATATACTGGTAGAGTGAAAACCATGAAAAGATATGAATGCAATTATTATGCCAGAACTGAAGCAGACAATTACCAAGGCAGCAGGTGATCGCCAATCTGTTTTAATCTAATGCAACCACAGCCAACAGCCATCTTGTCAGCAGTAGGCCTACAGGAGCGTACCGGGACCAAATACGTTGCATCTCCTGACTGAATACGTATACCTCCACAAAGGCTGCTATATTACAGTATAAATCAGAGTGACTAAAACAATAGAAAGTTCCGGATCGTTTTGCGGCGGTGTTGTGCGCCGCCCTACAACAGAATGCCCTGTGTGGAGCAGGGAGCTGCGGTGTCCAGGCGTCTCCCCGTTAATAAGCGTCGCTGTTTTCATGTTCCCCGCCATAATGACTAGACCATGCCGAGGCTGTGTGGCACCAAGACCTCCGGCGGGCTGTAGTCAAGGAACAATCCCGCCACACAAGTCTCATTACGGACACAAATGGAGGCGCCGTGCGACGTCACTGTGGGCGCTGACTTCGAGCAACGGCGCAGCTAACAGACCGTTCTCATTGCGATGCTGATTTTGTGAGTGTTGTGTCTGTACCTTCTGCACTCATGATGACAAACAGCGGCACAGATTAAGAATGAAAAAATACCAGAAGGGTGTTCAGTGATCGGGTCGTACCACCCTACAGCCAACAGAAAATGGCCGCTTTGAAATCTGAACCACTGTCTGGAAGTCTTGGACCCAAAGTAACCAAAGGTCTAACAAGGTAGGATCAATGTACAGCGGGTACTGGTCAGCAGTTCTACCTTTTTCAAATCATTTACGCGCTACAGACTACACACCCATACAGGACTTAATGACTATTTTACACACTACAGAACACACTGTACTACAGAAGAGCCAGTGACTATTTTACACCCTGCAGGCCACACAGTACTACAGGAGAGCCAGTGACTATTTTACACCCTACAGCCCACACAGTACTACAGGAGAGCCAGTGACTATTTTACACCTTACAGGCCACACAGTACTACAGGAGAGCCAGTGACTATTTTAAACCCTACAGGCCACACACAGTACTACAGGAGAGCCAGTGACTATTTTACACACTACAGACCACACAAAGTACTAGAGGAGAGCCAGGGACTATTTTACACCCTACAGGCCACACAGTACTACAGGAGAGCCAGTGACTATTTTAAACCCTGCAGGCCACACACAGTACTACAGGAGAGCCAGTGACTATTTTAAACCCTGCAGGCCACACACAGTACTACAGGAGAGCCAGTGACTGTTTTAAACCCTACAGGCCACACAGTACTACAGGAGAGCCAGTGACTGTTTTAAACCCTACAGGTCACACAGTACTACAGGAGAGCCAGTGACTATTTTAATTCCTTACTAAAATGTGAATAACCAGCAGTGTTGGTGATATTCCTCATTATCGCTGTTGACTCACTTAAGACCCTGTTTTCATAGCTTCACACCAGTATCTACCATGAGGTCGTGTGTCAAAGGCTTAGGCCGCGATCACACCGGATCCGCTTTAACAGCTGGGGGCGCCTTTTTCGAATTGTTTTCAATGAGTTTGAAGCGTTTTCCACGCTGCTTTTGCGCCCCAGGCGCCTCGCGTTTATCCGCTCCAGGCGCCTCGCTGTTTTTCGAAAAATGCTCGGTGCGCACAGGGTTGAAAATATCTCAACTTGAAGCGCTCTGAGGAAAAATGCGCGCCACGTCACTGTCATTCTTTTCTCCTGTCCAATCGCACGAAAGTAGAGGCGGACCTTGATTCTCCCTGTCGGTTCCGTGTAAACGAAGACGATTGAGGAAAAAAATGGTAACGTTAGTTGCCATTTCAGCCTACCAGGAGTTATATGATTTCAATAATCGTGAATACCATGATAAAAATAAGCGATCCAAGGCACTCCGCTTATTCGCGGCTTTTTAAAGACAAATAACGAAGCAAACTTTCGGGTAAATTTAGTTCGCTAACACCGTTAACAACGTCAGCTAAGTGATTGACAGGAACGGAGTTCGGTTGCCTAGCAACAGCAAAAAAGACGCCTCCAACTGCTTTTTCAGAGTAGGCTTTCGTAAAATCAAGACAGGTAGTGCTCCTCGCGTTTTCAAACCTACAAAGCGCGTCCGGTGTGATCGCGGCCTTAGGATACCAAAAAGAAGAGAAACGGTTAAAGACAGAAATGGCAAACCAAAGGCAAAAGCATTCAGGAAAAAACAACTTGTATTAGATTCCACTCTGCTCATCCATCCAAATCATTAAAATACATTCAAGAGACCTAGACAGAGGAATGATACTGGATAATAGGTAACGTAGAACATTGACCAGCTGATAATATTGCAACATTTGACACCAAACACGCAGTCAAAGTTGCTTGTAAATGCTGCGTATAGTTTTCTTTTCGAGAAGAAAATCTCTTATGTTCCCATTCTGGACGCGGATTGAATTCAGAGACTCCTCAGAAAAGCAGGCGAAAGGGGGAGAGCGCAATGACACATGGCTGTCTCTCTCTCTCCCTCTCCCTCTCTCTCTCTCTATCCCCCTCTCCCTCTTTGCTCTCCCTCTCTCTCTCTCTCTCTCTCCCTCTCCCTCCCTCTCCCTCTCTCTCTATCCCCCTCTCCCTCTTTCTCTGTCTCTCCCTCTCTCTCTCTCTCCCTCTCCCTCTCTCCCTCTCTCTCTATCCCCCTCTCCCTCTTTCTCTGTCTCTCCCTCTCTCTCCCTCTCCCTCCCTTTCCCTCTCTCTCTATCCCCCTCTCCCTCTTTCTCTGTCTCTCCCTTTCTCTGTCTCTCCCTCTCTCTCTCTCTCCCTCTCCCTCTATCCCCCTCTCCCTCTTTCTCTGTCTCTCCCTCTGTCTCTATCCCCCCTCTCCCTCTCTCCCTCTCACTCTTTCTCTCCCTCTCTCTCTATCCCCCTCTCCCTCTCTTTCCCTCTCTCTCTATCCCTCTCTTTCCCTCTCTCTCTATCCCCCTCTTCCTCTCTCTCTCTCCCTCTCCCTCTCTCTCCCTCTCTCTCTCCCTCTCTCTCTCCCTCTCTCTCTCCCTCCCTCTCTCTCCCTCTCTCTCTCCCTCTCTCTCTCCCTCTCTCTCCCTCTCTCCCTCTTTCTCTGTCCTCTCCCTCTCTCTCTATTCCCCTCTCCCTCTTTCTCTGTCTCTCCCTCTCTCTCCCTCTCCCTCTCTCTCCCTCCCTCTCCCTCTCTCTCCCTCCCTCTCCCTCTCCCTCTCTCTCCCTCCCTCTCTCTCTCCCTCTCTCCCTCTTTCTCTGTCTCTCCCTCTCTCTCCCTCTCTCCCTCTTTCTCTGTCTCTCCCTCTCTCTCTATCCCCCTCTCCCTCTTTCTCTGTCTCTCTCTCTATCCCCTCTCCCTCTTTCTCTGTCTCTCCCTCTCTCTCTATCCCCCTCTCCCTCTTTCTCTGTCTCTCCCTCTCTCTCTATCCCCCTCTTTCTGTCTCTCCCCTCTCTCTCTATCCCCCTCTCCCTCTTTCTCTGTCTCTCCCTCTCTCTCTATCCCCCTCTTTCTCTGTCTCTCCCCTCTCTCTCTATCCCCCTCTTTCTCTGTCTCTCCCTCTCTCTCTATCCCCCTCTCCCTCTTTCTCTGTCTCTCCCTCTCTCTCTGTCTCCCTCTCCCTCTTTCTCTGTCTGTCTTCTTCTTTCTCCGTCTGTCTCTCCCTCTTTCTCTGTCTGCCTCTACCCTTTCTCTCTCTCTATCACCCTCTCCCTCCTTCTATTTCTCTCTCCCTTTCTCTGCCTCTCTCTGTCTCTTTCCCTCTCTCCATCTCTTTCCCTCTCTTTCTCTCTTTCTCTCTCCCCCCTCTCTCTCATCCCCCCCTCAGCCGCATGTCGGGAGGAGGGGAGGGTGTGTGTGCGCCTGCGTCGACCTCGCCTTTGTCCCCAGGCCTCCGTTCTGTCGCTCTGGCAACACGGAGAACCCGCCGACCCGGCCGCACGCGAACACAGTCGACGTCAGCGCCATTACAACCAATCAGACAGCAAAATATATTTTGCTCCGGTATAATGAAACAGCCGGACGTGGCCTCGAGCGCAAAAATGAATCAAATAAATAAAAGAAAAGAAGGACACGGAAGAAAGACCGGGTGGAGATAAAGACTCTTGGAAACCCCGCTGTGAAGTGGCAGCAGGAAGGCCCAATGTGTTGTATTCGTACACAATTACAGGAGACGGGAGCTAGTTCAGAGACCCAATCCGGCAGGAAGTAGGTGCATTCACATAGCCCCAGGCCGCAGCCCTTAAGAGAGGCTCGCTTGCACACGCAGGTCTGATTAACTCCCTCTAGAGTTACTCCGCACAGCGGAGAGTAAATAAGCCTCATTACTGTTATAGGCCACTCTATATTTTATGAGTTACGCTCTGTCCTTGAGTGGAGTAACAGAGCAGACATCGGACGCCGCGAAGTAACCTGTAATGAATACAGCGGCCATGCGTGTATACGTGTACATGCTTATATTATACGCGGATTATATGTATATTTATTTTCATATATACATTTAATAAGTGCGCAGTGTAGTACGAGTTGCAGATCCTGTGTTAAGGCCATTTTGAGTGGAATGATTTCTCAGGATGAAAAAACTGCACTTGAAAAAGAATTAGTGTGTGTGCGAGCTTGTTTAGAGGCGGCATAGCACGTGCAGAGACACCTCTAGGTCTCAGGTCCTTTGGGTATACGGGGACACTGACCGCGTTCACAGGTAGGTCCTTCCTGTTGGCAACAAGCCGTTCCGTGCGCCTGGCTCATATTCCGCATATCGCGACAGGCCTCAGGTTTTGCACGGTAATGAAGCGGATGGGAGACCAGCAGACCGAACGCGCCTCCTCCCCTGCCCCCGCCCCCCTGCCCGGAAGGGTGTGAATTACCGCTATGATTCCAAAGCGCGGCGTGGGTTGTGCGCCCAGCATTAGAGGTCCATTCCAACCCTGCCGCTAATCGGCTGTCAGCCGGTGGTTGATTACCCTCCGTGAGCTGGAGTCGTCATATAAAAAACGTGGCCGTAATTAGACTGACGTCTGAAGCGCGCCGGTTCAGAGACCCTTGTGGAACTCGCTCCTGCCCTCTCTCTCTCCCTCTCTCTCTCTCTCTCTCTCGGCAGGGCAGATTTTCTCTAACGACCCCTCGCGGCATCCTCGCGGCCGACGTGCGTTACCGTTACACGCTGTGCCAGTGCCGTCACATCTATAAAAAAAGAAAAGAAAAAAAGTATAAATAAATGACAGAAGGTGGTTTTTTAATTGGGCGCAACGGGCCGTAACCAGAGCGAACCGTATCGATTCTGCTCCCCGACGCCGTACGTGTCACAGGTCACACGCTGCGGACGCGCGTTTCGTCACGCCGGATGGCGCAGGCTAGCCCCGAGCACCAGTCCCACAGGGCGAGCTTTAAAGGGCTTCTCACCTGAACCTGTCTGTCAGTGACAGCCACAAACAAACATTCATAACCGTGCGTAGCTGAATCAATGTCACTACAAAATCCTAATGCGCCACGTGAACAACTGCTCTAGCTACATTCCCCATTCAGGTACATTTCTGTTTTTTTTCGTTTTGAAAGGGAAGCTAATTACTGTATAATGTACCGTCTTCGAGAGTATCTGCTTTAAAGAAGGACTTAGGAGGCATGAAGTGCATTTTACATAATTCTGTACTACTATTACTACTGCTACTACTACTACACACACGCAAACAAACAAACACACACACACACACATACACACACACACACACCGCTTGTCCATAGGAAAGCTCTAAATCTCTAAAGGTCTAACGCAATAAGTAAGCAAAGAGAAACATTTAAAAACAGAAAGTTAAGGAGTGTCAACAGTGTTATCTGGCTGTTGTCATGTTTGGACATCAGCTAGGCTAGTTTGATCCTGCAGCGTCGTGACACGATTGGGACAGAATCTTTCAGGTCATGGAGGTATTAAGCAATGTAACAGCACTAATTAAGGCTTGCGTTCAATCAACATTCATCCTTAACTTTGGCTCTGATGAAATAGGTGAGGCAGTTATTAACAGTTGCAGAAGATTTTAGGAAATTCAAGATGCAGAAATGTCAAAGAAAATATTCTGACAGTTGGCAGTGAAGTGAACCAAGGAAAAGCAGAGGCTAATCTAAAAAAAAATGCATGCATGCGTGTGTGTGTGTGTGTGTGTGTGTGTGTGTGTGTGTGTGTGTGTGTGTGTGTGTGTGTATGTGTGTCCTTAGACACTCAAATGTTTTATCTACATGAAAGCAGTTATACAATATTTTAATCTTTAGGTGCGAGACATGGTCACACTTTTAAAAATAACTATGATAGATTGCAACATAAAAAAGGTTTTCTTGGTAACATCTTCATTCATGTAACAGTCCTCTATTAAAATAATCAATAACCATGAGAAGAAGCTCTTGAGAAACAGGCATTAGGCCGATTTTAAATTAAATTAAATTTAATGTAAATTATATGCATTTTAAATGTATTCAATGTGTATACGTTAAACAGGAATAATAACTCTAAAAACATACATTTCCTTAAAAACTATCAAAATAAGAAAAAAGAAAATGATTTAATAGCTGAGCTGAAGCTCCGCTTCTACAGAGTGTGATAAATTAAAAAGACCAGTGGAGCTATAATTTTTATTTCATATTCATATTCCTAAAAATATCCTTCTATTTATGCCCCTTCATAGTGCTAAGCAACACTAATTATAAGTTCGCCTCAACATATTTACTAACCTAAGTGCCTTAAAAATCAGGCTGTAATTAAAACCTTCTTGAATAAGAAATTATCCAAAAAGTGTATACATTCATTTAAAAAAAAAACAAAAAAACAACTTAAGCTATTGAGTAGAGAGCATACCCTGCATGTTAAATGTAAAATGAGGTATGGTATTTCACTGTAAACTGTGAGAGGGAGCTGGGGACTAGTCGGCCAGAATGACTTGTGGAAGCAGTTTTCTGGAGTCTATCTCAGAAGGGTCTCCTGTGTCCGCCCGCTGTCTCGGGGTGCTGATCGAGCAGATTAACATGGGCTGTTTCTGCACAAGCTCCCCCCCGCCCCCCGCCCCCCGCCAAGAAATGTGTTTCAAAAGTCCCGGTGATACAAACTGTGGGGTAATTCCAAAACACTCCCAGCCCACCCAGGATATCAAATCAAGGGTGCAAGTTATTTGTCATTTTCTTTTACGGATTAATCATAAAATATAGATTTTCAGACTCAAAATATCCCCGCCTTATTGCGTAATGTTCTCTCCTGCTACCAGCGGTCATACAGTGCAGAAGCTCGTCCATTTAGAAAATCTACATTTCTTGATTAATAAAAATAATCACATCCCTGATAAATCTTAAAAGTTACAGTGCATTTTTGGCAGAGAGCAGACCAAATAGATACCGAAGCATGTAAACAC
Source organism: Synaphobranchus kaupii (assembly GCA_029718625.1). NCBI lineage: Eukaryota > Metazoa > Chordata > Actinopteri > Anguilliformes > Synaphobranchidae > Synaphobranchus > Synaphobranchus kaupii. Next base: position 111,145,692 of record CM056380.1, read on the forward strand.
ACATGCAAGTATACATGTACACACGTGTGCATGCACACATCAGACATAGTGTAATGATGACGGAGGAAAAAAAGTGGCTACTACCACCACCGGTACATTATTTCCTTATTAATGAATGAATAACAAACAACGATACTTTCACACTGGTGATTAATTAACAGCTGTCTGACTGGGGCTTCAAGAAACACAAACACTTCTTCACGGAATACATTTTCATTGTAAAAAAAATAAATAAAAATGCATTCAAAAAGCATACATGTCATCATTTGATATCAGTTGAAATGATGTGATCCTGTATGAAGTAGCCCTGTATAAAACACATTTATTAGAGGTTTGTAGGTAAAGACATATGCCACTGCCAACCAATCAAATAGCAGAATTAAAGAATTAAAAATCACTTGTGAACTGCAGATGTTCTTAAACTTGCTGCAGATGTTCTTCATTCAGTCCAGTACTCTAAACCAGATATACAGCACTGATCAGGTACATAGGCAAAATAAAAGTGAATATAAGTCAAATTTTTCAAACAATAAAAACCATGAACATTTCACAGTTATCCTACAGTGAATTTGCTGGGGGGATTCGTCCCTGTACAAGGAACACATCGCGGCCTAAAGGACCCATAAGGCCTGCCACGGTTTGCCCTTATGTGGCTGGCCCCTCTGTCATTACCGCTTGCAGCTGTTATCAGCAACGTTAGCATTAGCATTATTGTGGTTTAAACTGCCTTGTTGATCGCCTTCATTATTCTGGATGCGGGGAGACCTGAGAGTGCATATGTGATGCGGTATGTCAAAACCAGGCGGAATTGGGCAAGAGGTCAATTTTGAGTTATTGGTATATTAGTAAAACATAGACCTTGCACTTTACAACTCCGCTTTCTTTTTTCAAATCGGATATTCCAAAGCGAAGTTATTAAGATTTTAAATTGGACCGTCTGAAACATCGAAACTGAGAATAGCCCTTTAAAGTTTGAGTTTAAACAAAACAAGTTGGTTAACAATGTTAGCGTACCGAACCCTGTTATCCGACGGAAACCAGACATTTTTGTGATCAACATACGATACTGATATTATTCTGGCACATACCATTGAACATATTATATTTATTAGGTTCACAAAACGATAAGCTAACTTTTAAGCCAATAACCATGTAGATGTGACCGGTAGTTTTTTTGTTTTAACGTCTTTTAGATTAGAAAGTACTGTCAAAAAAAGGGGCGCCCTTTATCGGGCGGCTCTTGTAGTGCATAAACAAGCTCACGATTATTGTTGTTTTAATAATCAATTAATAGTTTATTTCATCAAGAAAGATACGTTTGAATAACCAATATGTTGGCAAAATAGCTGGCTAACTGGATAGTTTACCTGAACAGTCCGAAGATGTCGATATTGGGTTTATTTCTTCACAAAACGATAAACTAAGTTTTAAGGCCAATATTAAAACATGTAGACGTGACCGGTAGTTTTTTGTTTTAACGTCTTTTAGATGAGACAATGTCAAAAAAGGGGAGACAACTATCGTTTATTGGCTTAAAAGAGATAGGCTCAATCGCATTGGATTTATTTCTTTACAAAAACGATGTTAACTTTTAAGCCAATAACGTGTTTTTTTTTTTTCGTTTTAACGTCTTTAAGATGAGACGAGACTGCCAAAGAAAGGGCGCCCATTATCGGGCGGCTGTTGTAATCCATAAACAAGCTCACGATTATTGTTGTTTTAATAATCAATTAATAGTTTATTTCATCAAGAAAGATACCGTTTGAATAACCAATATGTTGGCAAAATATCATCATGCGATTTTACGTTAGCAAGTGAGCTAGAAGTTACGCTAAATTTGGCGTCATTTCCAAGCAAAATCTCGAACAAGGCATCATTTTGTGAAATGACATGCCTCTCTAAAAGTGCTTAAAAAAATACTTGGTCGATGAAATTTGAGTTTGAAACTTTTACAGAACATTTTTAATATTTGTAGCATCATAAATGTTCAAAAATCTCAAAAACGCTAAAATTCACCCCCAAGGCATTTTGCAGCTTTTCCTCTGTTCGTAGCTCTGCCCAATTCCGCCTGCTTTTGACATACCGCGTCACATATGGTTACCATTTTTTGAAATTGAAAAGAAAAAAGTAAATTAATTCAACGAGCGCTTTGGCCATCACGCCCCTCGCACAGAACGAAGGCCTCAGGAGCAGAAGTATGAACTCTTTAGGGCCATTTGTGTCTAAGTATCAAAGGGCAGCACTGCCCTGCAAGCTGCTCATGCGCTAACTTCCGCGGAGCAGTAGGCCCCGATCGCCCCCATTCATATCAGCAGGAAGCCTGCAATGCTGCCTCCGCTAAACACTGTTCTTGGTTTTGCCCTAAAAAATGTTATTTAAAAAAATAAATAAATAAATAGCTGATGTCATTTCCTTATACATATACGGCAGCTAGGGCTGGCACAGAGACCGGGTCAAAGTTCACGCGGGTGACGCGGTTTCCCCAGCCCCTCCGCAGGATGATCATGGGAAAAAAACAGACGGAGGAATTTTAAATGTTTTTTTTTTCTTTTGATGCTGAGGCACGGATGATCATTTAAAAAGAGACCAAGGGAAAAAAATTTATGGAATAATAATAATGATATTTTTTTCCCCCCACTGAGGAGTTTTTAACCTCGTCTGCTTTTTGGAGGTTCAGGCCTGGTTTTTATGGGGTGCAGGCCTGGTTTTTTGCGCAATTTTCCTTCTGTTTCCCAGTACGGGGTCTTTGTGGCAGTTCTCAGAAAAAAGCGAGCGAAATACAAATAAAGTTTTCTCAGTTTATTGAGACGGGGGGAGAAGCAGAGAGAGATACAGATGGCGGTCGGGTCTCTGTACAGAGGGTGCCGAGGTGATTAATCGAACCGTCAGCTGCACAGAAGGGTCGGCGAACGGCCCGTGAGTCAGCCGCCCCCGACGGTCTGTGCCACATGTGCTTCCTAACCAAAATTATTTTGATCTACACCCTCAGAGTCCACACCAGACCCACGTCCCAGTCCAAGGAATGTCAGGCCCATGAGCTGTAAACAGGACGATAACCATTAGCTCATTAAACCACAATTCCACCGAGCACAGCCATAAATACACCCTTAGTAAGCAGCAGGGAAATGGCTTCCCTTTTCATCTGCAGGAAGTGAGCGTGTGGCTTTGCGCTATCTCCCACAGACCAGGTCATCTCTCCTGGCAAATTGCATCAATATGTTTGTGCAGGATATGAGCACATTGCAGTGACCGGCTTTCTCTCTCTTGACTTCCCATGCACCTGTAAAGTGGTCCTGTAAAACATAATGGACCATTTTTTTTTCCCGTTTTGCAGGGTGTCACAAAGGTTGCTCACGGGAAAAAAGCCTGCCGTTTGCCATTTTGTTGCGCAGTGATCAGTAGGAAACCAAAATGGAGGACCTTGCTTGCACAGTCGCCAGAATCATACTGTTGGCTTGCATGCTTATGAGGATAATGCTCCACCATCTCACAACCTCTAAGCGGGCTGGTCACAGCGAGCTTTAAAGAGCAACTACACCCACTGTCTCAGCCTGTCTCCGCCTACTACACAATTTAAAAAAAGGTGCATTCACATAGCCCAGGCCGCATTTTACAATAACGCAAAAATACTTTGTGGGGTGAGCGAGGGAGAGGGGTGGGGGCAGAGGAGCTGTGTCCATCGTCATTTGCATAAATGAACATACAATGTACAAAATGATTTCGTATAACTTGGATCAAACTGTCAAACTAGACATTGCGCATCAAATATGAATCAAGATTCAGCAACCGCATGGCCTATTTCTCACCTCAAACATTTTCAGAAACTTATTTTAGTGGACTATTTAACTATTTAGGTGGAATAAGAGAATTGAACAGGACACCACGTTGTTCCGGTTTAAAAATGTGGAGGTGAAACGAAAGTAACGTAGCAGGTCTAACCAATCAGGTGCCGGCTGTTTCCGTTGTAGGCGACAACAATTATAGCAGAAAGGAAATTTCAACCATTAGGGGCAGCACAAAGACGCTTTTCTACCAGACGTTTCTTATGATATACAATACTATTTCAGAATTGTTGAAATAACGGAATGCATGAATAATTTTCATTATAAGGTAGGCAAAAAAAACACGTTTACAGCAACAACAAAAAAAAAGTGATCTAGAGTGTAGTTACCCTTTAAAATAAGACGCACCGATTGGCTGGCATTGTCATATTTTCCAGCAAATCAATGAGTTTCATTTTTGTTTAACCAATCTTTTCCCCGTTCTCCCATAGATTTGGAATGTCTAATCAGGAATGCCGACTCATATTCATGACCTTTCCACCCTGCTGTCCACTAGCTGAGCCATCACCACTCCAGCTGGGACAGGACGACCGCAGTCACCTGCTCTCGCCCAATGGGATGGAAAGGACCCTGGAAGCCCTCCCAAAATAACAACCAATAACATCCTTCTCCTGCCTGGCTGCCAAATACAGTCCACATTGGCCTGGCCGGAATCCAATACCAGACCACGGGGATTGCCACTGCCCTGAGAACCAGATGACCCGATAACCCCGACACTTTTGATTTAGTTTTTTATTTACGCCATCATACATTCACCGCACGCTCAAGACGTTTTCCACAACTGTGTTGTGCAAAAAAATAAAAAATAAAAAATTTCAAGTTAAAGGACAATTTTGGCGACCGAGACGCTAAAGCACGCATTCCAAAACGCGAATAACGCAATTAAATCACATTAAAATGCCTTTGGATTGCACAAACTCCATACAATGACGGCATTAATTAGCTATGCGCCATGTCCCATTCTTACATCAAGATCAAAGCATTGCCCAGGGTTACATAGCATGTATGTATATAGCATTGCCCAGGGTTACATAGCATGTATGTATATAGCATTGCCCAGGGTTACATAGCATGTATGTATATAGCATTGCCCAGGGTTACATAGCATGTATGTATATAGCATTGCCCAGGGTTACATAGCATGTATGTATATAGCATTGCCCAGGGTTACATAGCATGTATGTATATAGGATTGCCCAGGGTTACATAGCATGTATGTATATAGGATTTGTTTTTAAATCCATATATAGTGGATTTAAGTGTGAGAGTTCACATGTTGTGTACATCATGGTACCAAGTGTAAACACTGATGTGGAAACACCAGCCTGAATGGGATATTTGCTCATTTTTATCCTCTCCAGTGGCATGTAGTATATAGTATATGAAGCTAACAGGCTAAAATATCGCTCTCTACATTCAAGGTTACTTCACTTTATTCTGTTTTTGCCATTAACATACAACTGATCAACTCAATAATTACCTGTGCTTGGACCGTTTTGATGATTTGCACTTGTACAACACATGCCCACATCAGCAGTAGATATTAATGGTGATGATAATGTGACAAAATGCACAGTATGCATTAAAATTGACTGTGCCATTATCCCATTTGCAATTATAGGGAATAGGCTATTGTATGCCTCTTTTCAACAATTAATTGATTCTACTATTATGCATCTTTGTGTTACACAAATATATACGGCACTCTCTAACTTATGGTAGTAACACTGATATCACAGTCAGACATTCACCAAAGCATCATTCATTATGTGGACACACAACTGGATGGCCAACTGTACAGGGAAGCTATCGCCTTCCAACAATCACTGGTCACTCAATCAACCCATCTGTTCATTTCTGTTCATGTATTAGTTGTTTTCTGCCTTGGATACAAAATTACACTATTGGTCTATATCTATGGAACAAGCATTAAAACTCAATTGAAACATGCAGCGGGAGAGTCTTCACAGTGACTGTGACTTCACAGTTGGCGGGGCGAACAGCGCGTGTGCGACGCGGGGATAATGGGTAATTTATGGAGGGATGTCAGCGAGAGAGACGAGCCATTCAGTCAGGTCCCCGGACGCCTCATTCATCCACGTCGGAACGGCTGTCGTTTCACCAGGAAGGGTGAGAGGATTGTTCCGTCTGGGAAGCCGGCAGACTCTTCCTGTCTCCTCCTGGCGTATCCTCAACAGGTCTAAAGCCTGCGCAGGACATGTGATCCTTAATCTCCACCCCCCCCCCACCCCCTCCCTCCCTCCCATCCCCTGCTTAGAGATTTCACACAAAGCCAGAGCATTTGCGCGTCGGCCAATGATGCAGGTTGCTAAGCCTCGGATGCGGGGGTGGGGGGCCGGGGGCGGGGGAGGAGCATTTCAGATCAATCTCAGGGGGGGCCTCCAGTATTTTGTTTGTAAATTTAGAAGTAGAAACATTGAAGCATGCAGGAGATTAATCACCTGCCATTTTGGGCCTACCCCAACAGCTCAGTAACATTTACTACATTTATTTATTATATTTATTATATTATATTATATATTTTTCTTACTTTTTGAGGGGAGAAGGATGGGAGAATGACAGTGACACGTAGGAGCAGAAAGCTTAACACGACCAAATCTGATAGAATTACACGAGGAGAGAATAAAGTTGTGAATAAAGCTCCCGTTTATCACCGTGCAACGGAGAAACGTCAGAGTAAGACCCTGCGATTTCAACACAGACTGAAGGTTTATGAATCTGGCGACTAAAAGTCCGATACAGCGGACAGCGACACATCACACAAATAAACAACGTCCATCTTTAGATAAACTACCACGACCATGTTAAGAGAATGAAGCAGTGAGATGAGGAAAAAATATGTTTTTTTATTTTTTATTTAACACAGCCATGCAGTCGTTGAAAACGTTTCACCCACCACTTCCCCTGTCAATGTTTAGCATGAAGGGAAAGGAGAAAAGGTCAGATGTCGCTCGGACCTCAACTCACCAGCAGCACAGGCAGGAATTAGAGGCCGCTGTGTACCTTGCACAGGGCGGACAAAACAAACCTGTTCCTAACCTTGGTGGACTCAACCCCCCAGCCCCCCCCGACCCACGTATAGCGGCACTCAAAGCCACAGCTGATGTCACATTGATGTGGTCAGCAGGGGTCGAGCTGAGGTACGCTTCCCTTCGGCAAAAAAGAAATGAGCCAGCGAGCCTCGTACACAGTGTCTCCCGGGGGACACAGCGCTACAGCCAGTATACCCTGGAGGATACATCCTCTGAGCAAACACACAAGCATACACATGTACAGGTGACAATACCCCTGCTCTCACAAACGCCTACAGATGTACACTCAAAGGCTACAGGCGAACACCAAACCGTCTTACCTGCAGCTTCATTTTCCAACAGGAATGCATTGGCGGAGAGTTGACGGAGGATGACACCTCACACGCTCACATGGAGAAGGGTCTTCCTAGCGGAAGGAAGGGTTACATGCCCTGTGGTAAATCCTCCGGACGGTGGTGTGGGGTGGGGGAGGGAGGGGGGAGGCGGGACTGGCAGGCGCTGTGGAGGCGCCGTGGAGGCGCTGTGGAGACTGCAAGCGGCTGCCCTACATTCGCCCCGACCGTGCGCAACGAGAGCGGCTGCTTGTCTGGGCATGCTCTCGGGCTCCAGAGCTGCCTCCTCTCTCACCCCCCCCTTCCAGTCCGCCTGCCTCCCAGCCATCCTCATTGGACGAGCCGCTTCCTCCGGCAGGCTCCAATCCAGGGAGACCAGCTCATGCATAATTCATGAGCGGGGGGGGGGGGGGGGCCGAACGCTGGCCTAATACAGAGCTTAAGGAGCTGACATGTTGCTGTGAATGAAGTGGCAACAGCATTTTCGTCCCACCCACCTAACCAAGCCTCTTTTCCCTACTCACTGGCTGTCTAACACACTAAAAGCAAACACATTTCTCTCCCTGTGCATGCAGTATGCCCTCTATCTTCCTAGGCCAACTCCCTTTGGAAAGAATAAACATGGCGGGTTGCCACCCTCAGAAATATTAATGCGGAGGGGGGGTCCAATGAGAGAGGCAGGTGCTGGCCCCAGGGGAGGGGGGGGGGGGGGGGGGGGGGCAGTGCTCGCGGGTATATAGACAGCAAAAGCTAATTTGCGAGAAAGTAAATCTCACAGCTGCTCCAAGTGTCTCTTGCTGTTGATTTATAGCACGTTAAATCAACACATTCAATGCTACGCTGGTCTTGAGGACTTGAGGCATGACGAGCTGTGTTTTTACAGACGAGATCCCTTGCATGTTTTACGCACCGAGGATGAGAAGGGAGCATATTGTTTTCGTTCTCACATAAAACCGGGACTTTAAAACAAATGTTGTTTCTGCGTCTCTATTAAATGCTGGTTGGGGGCATTCTTCAGCAGTGAGCGGGTAATCTCTTTTTCTTACGTTTCCACTCATTTATTTACCCTGCACCTGTCTACAAGTTTTAAATGTGCGCACATTCTATCCTCTTTAAAACAATCCCCCAACAGACAAGCGATGGTAACCATCTACTCCCAGTCAAACATACTACAACATGCTATGCTTCGCTATACTATACTATATCCCCCCGGTATATCTCGGAAACATTCATTGCTCGTTTCTTCTTCTTTGAAATAGTTCACTAGCAGGAAACGTCTCACAATTTCAAGCGGCTAAAATGGCCATTCGCTCATGACGCAACCTCCGGGCGCGTGGTCCTATTTCTGGCCAGTTGAATTGAAAGGATTTACAGTTAAACTCGTTAGGCGCTGTATATTCTGGGGGGCTGGGGGCGTGAGAAATCACCTGTTACCGTCGACCCGTAACCATGGTACAGAGTGGACCCGATCGTTCCAATGGGATTAGCCTCGGCTGATCTGCGGCCTATAAGGAGAGCTCTCCTGCCCCAAACCCATCATGCACTTGGGGAATCATGCTAAACGCAGAGGCTAAGCCATTTAGCCGTGGTGTTGGACTAACTGGCTCCTCCTTTCACTTACCTTAAGAGCTGGTAAACAGCCCCGTTAACTCAATTAGACCCCTCTAAGTGGACTTTGGTTGGTCAACACATGCAGGATTTACTGATTAACAAATTTTCCACACCAGGAAATTTTCCAGGCATCTACGTGCTCAGGGAGGGAGAAAAAAAAAATCCTTAAGCCAGAAAATGAATACGGCGTATTAATTATTTCTATAAGGATTCCATTATTTCTGATATTGCACTATAATTATAGTGTAAAAAGTAAATGTATTATGGAGAGAGAAAGGCAGTTGTGTTGCAGTTACAGTGGCAGCTAAAAAAGACAGCAGTTGCTGTGTGTGATATTGGTGTAAAGATGCCATGATTGTGCATCCATCACTGAAGGGAACATAACCCCATGCTGCCCTGCAGTGCTTTTACCACATGAGGCCCTTACACAGAACACAGCGGTGCGACCCGTGGCCTGTAACGGACCAGGACTGCGTTTGTAATGGACCAGGACTGCACCAATAACAGATCAGGAATATATCATAATGATTCAGGACCGTGCCTGTAAGAGACCAGGATTGCACCCGTAATGGATCAGTATTGAGCCTTAACGGATCAGGACTGTCGCAGTAATGGACCATGACTGCACCCATAATACAAATAAAAAACGGAGCCCTAATTGGATCCGGACTGCGGTTGTAACTGATTGGGACGGCACCCAGATCGGGGCTGCACCCTTGCCAAGTTGGGCCACAGTTCACACTGTGTGAGAACAATTCAGCCATGATGTCAGCCTGATAAAAAGGGTTTCACTGTACAGGAAGCCCCCCCCCAGTCTTCTTCCTGTCCTCTGGGTATCTGGGTACCTACAGTTCGACTGCTCCAGCTGCATTCAGAGTAAAGACAAGCGGTCACGCGTGTCAGAGGAACGAGCTGTGCGGTGTTCTCAGACCGACCCAAGATTTCAGAGAGACGGGGCAGGTCTGCAGGCGTGACTGGTTAATTGGGACGGAAGACAGGAAAGCAAAAAAAATTTTTTCCGTCCCGTGAGCTGTCAGAGTTTGGACCAATCAAAACGGTCTCAGGGGGGTAAGAGCAGGGTAACAGCGAACAGGGGTAGAATAAAGTTAACATCAGTTTTTGTCATCAAACTAACTGTGCAAATCATAAATGAATATATCCACCTTCTAATAATAGCATAATCTTTACAAATGATCTAACAAGCGCCATACAATTATTACTGGCGTTGATAAGCTGTAAATAGATGTTTACATCCTACACTTACAGTAATTGTGCAATTAACATCATAATCAAGTAATTGTAACTGAATGATGACTAAGAAAAAAATTTAAAAAACATTGACTAAATAATTAGGGAATTATTTTCACCGGGGAGAGCAGAGCCATTTAAATTGCACATGCTCAAAAGCGCATGCATTGAGAATGTATTCATGTATTTCAACAAAATATCTAATTTGCATTAGGGTTGAATTTCAGCAGCCATATGAGATTGCACTATACATATCACTGTATTTTTCAGGTGCATAGACTGCATAAACAGGATCCAACAACCGCCCTGGGATCAACAAGGATGTTTATTAGCCCGTGTCTTTAAAAAGAAACGTAGCTCGCATACACACAAAAAAAATTGAATAAAATAACTTCAAGAATGATGCTTTGTCAGTTGTCAAACGGGGACAATAAGTGTGTCAGTTTGTACAAAAGCCTTTGATGTTCGCAAGTACTGTAATTGCTTTGGCTCGGAAACGTTGACTAAACTAAAAGCAAACGGCATCTTTCTGGCGTCAGAAAACAGCTGGCCGTAAAAGGTCCTGAGAGAGAGAGAAACACCAGCGGAAAGGAGAGAGAAACAGGAGAGAGAGCCGCGGAGCCGCAGCCAGCAGGAGAAAGAGTCGTCACGTAACCTCTGAGGCATGAAGCAGCACAGCGACAGGCCTTTTCCACTTCACATTCGTGGATAACGCGCAGCAGGGGGGCGAACGGCTCTCTCTCCCAAACATGGCCGCCGTCCACAGAAACGCCAGCGTCAGATCTCGGGCAGTGAAGGCCGTAAGCGGTGTTCACACAGAGCCAAATTTCCTTACTTGTGCCGTATACCCTTTTGGCGCAAACAACAAAGCTACAGTGTACGTTTTTCACAAAGCTACAGTGTACTCGTTTTTTACTTCTTTATTCCTTTCAAAGGAAATGTTCTTTGATCTGAATGTTCCCTGTGTTCCCTGCTCAACTCATCACTGTACATCTTATTCCTCTCGTTGTGGATGGTTTTGAATATTTTATTGCCAAGTGCAAAACACACGCCATGACAGGCAGTCTGAGGGACGGCAAAACTTTATTACGACCCCTTTCTGACAGCCCCTTTTCAGGGGCGCTCTGGTTTTCCCGCCATTCTATTTTGAATGCAATGCACAGGGCGAAGCACACAGCAGGCCTGTTCCGGGTTACCTACATAAGACTGCATGTGGACAGGGAAGCATCAGGGAAACAAATGGCACAAAGGCAGCAATTCAGCATAAACCCGCATTTGAGACATGAGTCCGCATTTGAGACGAGCCCGCATTTGAGACATGAGCCCGCATTTGAGACATGAGCCCGCATTTGAGACATGAGCCCACATTTGAGACATGAGTCTGCCTTTGAGACATGAGTCCGCCTTTGAGACATGAGTCCGCCTTTGAGACATGAGCCCGCATTTGAGACACAAGTCCGCTTTTGAGACACAAGTCCACCTTTTAGTCCGCCTTTGAGACATGAGCCTGCATTTGAGACATGAGCCCGCATTTGAGACACGAGCCCGCATTTGTGACATGAGTCTGCCTTTCAGTCTGCCTTTAAGACAAGAGTCCGCGTTTGAGACACGAGCCCGCAGTTGAGACACGAGCCCGCAGTTGAGACACGAGTCCACAGTTGGGACACGAGTCCGCAGTTGAGACACGAGTCCGCAGTTGAGACACGAGCCCACAGTTGAGACACGAGCCCGCAGTTGAGACACGAGTCCGCAGTTGAGACACGAGTCCGCAGTTGAGACACGAGCCCGCAGTTGAGACACGAGTCCGCAGTTGAGACACGAGTCCGCAGTTGAGACACGAGCCCGCAGTTGAGACACGAGTCCGCAGTTGAGACACGAGTCCGCAGTTGAGACACGAGTCCACAGTTGAGACACGAGTCCACAGTTGAGACACGAGCCCGCAGTTGAGACACGAGTCCACAGTTGAGACACGAGCCCGCAGTTGAGACACGAGTCCACAGTTGAGACACGAGTCCACAGTTGAGACACGAGTCCACAGTTGAGACACGAGCCCGCAGTTGAGACACGAGTCCGCAGTTGAGACACGAGCCCGCAGTTGAGACACGAGTCCGCATTTAAGTCATGAGTCCGCCTGGGTTAATACAACGTTAAACTGCTCCATGTCAAATGTCTAAGTAAGTCATGATGTTTTTAAGGATGTTGGGGACATATATATATATACTGTATATATGTGTTCCAAAACAAATAAAATAGGCTACTGAACTTGGGAGTTGAGTGAGGGCTGGATTTCAGTAGCTACATGCATACATTTACAAGGTGGTTTGGCAGTAGATTGGCACAACATGCTCTTTAGCAAGCACCTCCATACAAGAGCTGAAATAACAGAATGTAAGACTTCTGCTGTAAATCTACATCAGTTTCAAACGCATTTCATAAGAAAAGCTTTGAGGCTTCTGCCTGCAAAACTGCACTAGTTTTGGAACATTTTCATAGGGCTTGGACAAAAATTCAAAGTCAGATGACTCATTGACTGCAGGATTAATTCACAACTTTCATTTCTGACAGCGCTTTTTTTTTTTTTTTAAATCATAAAAATCTTCAATATCCAAAGTGCCATTCAGGCATCTTAAAAAATTACAAGCAGTCTGGCTAGCACAGCAAACCATGATAATAATAAAATAAATCTAACTAATGCAATCATGCACACATTGCATAAGGGGCACAGCCATTACAAGCATAGAATACAATTATTACGTTAATATGAATGAAAAGGTTTTAGGTGAGGTCTTTCAGCATGTTTCAGAACATTTTCCTACTTCATCTGCAACGAGCTTATCATAAGATTAGTACTCACACACCTATTCTAGTGAAACCGACATTAAACATTAAATGGGAAGCAGCAACTGTTGCCAATTCATGGCAGTGGGATCAATGAGATATTCTGAACTTCCAAATTCATTATTTATTTTCCATATAATGTAAATTTCAGGTGAGGAGCATGGAAATGTATTTAAATATGTGCAGCCTCTGAGCCAGGGGTTATTGATAATAATTTATGTCTGTTAACATGAAAAAATATAAAAAAATATAAATCTTGCTAGCATGAGTGACCTTCCGCTACGCAATAGCGCACAGTACAAATGACAAAAAAACATCTAACTGTTGTAATAATAATAATAGCATTGTCAATAAGTCATGCAGGGCAAACAGAATGTCCTTGGAGCATATAGCGGAACGTGTAGTGGTTTCCCACGCTATGTGAACTGAACACATGGTTTACTTTGGCAGAAATCATCTGTAATGGCAGTAGGGAAAATGGCAGGACTTCAGGCCTCCCCGCAGTGTAATGCATTTCACAGGTGCATTTCCACAGAAGTGGATAAATAAAGTCTAATTCAACTTAATCTAATCTAATTATCCTGCTGTGACAACCTACACTTCGAATCAAAGGGAATAAGAAAAATGTCTACGGTTAAACGGCTCCTGCACGTCAGGAAAGTACAGTAAGTTTCCAGGCTCTAGGCCCTCTGTGGGCTCACTGCCCGCACTTCTGGTTAAGCTCCCTGGCGTTAGTTTTGAGCTGGATGAAGATCTGCTCTGCCTACACCTATGTAGAGGCGGATGGGTGGGAGGTCCTATCGAAACCGTGTCTCCCCCCCAGTCCATGCAGTCAGCCGTCCAATCACGTGACAAAGGGGCAGTCAGCCATCCAATCACACCATGACACCGATCAGCAGATGGTGGCCAGTCGGTGAACCCTGGCAGATGGGTCATATTTCGTGCCAAGCCTCACACGTTCACCAATCATGGTCGGAGAGAGAGAGAGAGAGAGAGAGAGAGAGAGAGAGGGGCAGTCCCATGTATCGCCTTGACCGCTCCGGTAAAAACGGGAGGCAACTGGTGTTCATGGACCAAGGAGCATCTGAAAATGCCAGTTCAGCATATTCGGTCGAACACTGGTGAGCAAAGTGTGCGATTGGTAACATAAAGGAGTGACCTCTTTGTACGGGCCTTTGAAAACGAGCCAGTTCGTTGATTGGCCATTCATGTTAAAAGGAGTGACACACTATGCAACTCAATGCGCGAGTGCTTCCTGTAAGGTAGTTAAATGTGAGACTTCTGTATTATCATTAAGTATGAAGTATTCAGGATTTGTATTTTGGGTCCAGTGGTTACCATAGTTAACCTGTATTTGTGCTCTAGTGATGTCACACATACTCTCTCTGGCCTGGGGATACTGTTAGCCAGGTCAGGCACCACTGAATCAGGTGAATGCACTCATGTTTGCTTATATTGGAAGTATAAAGAGCATCTGCTTAGTAAATGTAATGTAAAAGTACAATGAATAACCACAAACGCAGAAAGCAACGTGATAGGTTATTCTCACGCAAAGCAAACTTGGACAGACTCAACAGCTACACAACAAATTTTAAAAAAATTCCCTCAAAATGAAATATCATACATTTATATTAGAAATGAACATGAATAATACATACATACTGTATGTGAAAGTATGAACAAGGCTTTTTAATCCCTGGGGAACACTGTTATAGTAGTTTTTTTATATATAAGGGCTGGCTTTGAGCTTGGGGTCATCTATCATAATTTGTGGTAATATTAAAAAATATCATCTACTAAGAAGTTTTACAGCTTATTCTGGAAAACAGCACCATATAAATGTCAAAAATAGCCAATTTTATTATTTTTATATGAAGAATAATAAAATTATTATTGGCCTTCAGAGAATACACTAAAATATGTCAGGATGAAGGGTATTTTTTCCTGTTTGTTTTAAACGATCAACCTGTGATCACCCCCCCATACCAGCCATTGAAAAGCCAGCAGGTCATCAAAAACATATGTAAATAGCTAAAATATCACTCATTGCACACAAAAACCATCTGGGCCAATCAAAAACAAACACTAAAATAAGTGATTGTGTGACGAGCCCAAAAACACCACAAAACAGCGGAAAAAAACAAAAATAAACGGAAAAGAGAAGGGGAACAAAAGAAACAAAGGATCTAATCCAGAGGCAAGTCAAACCCACATCTAATGGGCCTGGCCTTCACAGGCCCTACAGAACAGGTACTCAAAATTTTAGGATGGATATTGCTGCAATATGCATACGGATTTCACATCATCTTATAAACATAAACATTTAGTTACATGTTTACGTGTAAAAGAGTTCTTTGATTATTACAATCTAGTCAAGTGTGGAACATGACTTGCCATCGTCTTCGTCATCCATGACAACGTTAGAGACGAGGAGGCTTTCCATTGGCCAGCTATAGCTATATTTTTTCTAGTTACAAAGCGACAAAGATTTCTTTGATAACAGTCACCAAGTTACCAAGCAACCTGAAGCAAGCACAAGAGTGTAGGAATAACACTCCGTTCCAGGCAGGGTGACATGAAAGAACATGTTTCTTTCCAGAGGTGGACATGTACTACAGGCACATAACGTACGCAAAGTGGACTCTTATTGCCTCTAACACATCCACCACAGAAACCACATCCGAGCACATTGCTTTCAATTTCACAGGCCACTGGCGTGCAATAAGGCGATAGGAATCATTTTAAACTACAAAAGCATACGTTTGCTTTATCTGAAAACCTATACTGTATATTCAAAAACTAATTCTTTGTTCCCAAGCAGTGCTTTGTTGACTCAGTAAAAAAATCTCTTGGTCGTGAGATTTTGCTACTTTCAGTTTCATAGTAACGAGTAAACCGCAAGGAAAGATATAATTCTGGGCAAATGCATTCCAAAACACAATTAAATAAAGCAGCATTTACCAGTCTACCCAGGAGTATGTATGAGATATGAACTTGTGAATAGTAGGAATATTCCTTCCTTATGGGATATGCAGTTTTCCATATATTTTTCACCTTGGCCCATTTCTTTTAGATACTCAATGTTTTACACATGTTGATGGTTGTTTCCTCGAGCTCTATCCAGCTGCTGGTTTAACTCACAATTAAAAGTTGCCACCCCAGAGAATAGGCCTCTGATACTGACCCACCTTCTGTGAATGAACTTGGGTTCATCATTATTAGGGCAGTAGCAGTTAAAATATTTTTTTATTTCTGCATGTAACAGGAGCTATTTACTAGTAAAAAAACAACAACAACCATTTGGATCAGTAATTGTTTCTTCAGGGTTAAAATGTACCCCTCAATTAAAATTACCACCATTCTCAATCTCCAATTTGAGTTTGAGGATGAATAGTCCTCCCCACTAGTGAGTTTGTTACTCTCAACTGTAGAGAAGCGAGTTTCTTGTAAAAAGCATACATTGGCTTTAAGCTTTCTAAGATATGACAAAACACAACTTAGCCGGCTGATTGACACCTCTAACACCCGTGAAATAAGGGCCATAATTACTTACATTCTGTCTTAGGAGTGGGCTTCCAGTCTATATTCAAGGCACTAAAGAACAAATACCATTCAGTAAATAAAAGGAAAGACCAAATATATCTGGACCGAATAGGCCACAGCTGTAAATAAAATATAACAAAATAAGCAATGCATATCCACCCTGCTCTCCCCCATAATACCCCTTGATCCTCTGTACAGATGGGAGATACTGTACAGATACCCCGCCCCCGGCTACCATATATCCTTATTATTCCTATTATTGTAATTTTCAAATAAAACATAATTAAATAAATCTACTGTCAGGTCCAAGAACCACGGTATTGCTCAAATTAGCTCTGTGGAAGCAAAAATCCATAAATATTTAATACCTTACGGTATTACAAGGACTTTCTCATTACATTACAGCCATAAAGTCATAAATGTGATCTGACTGAACATCAGACACTCTTATCCAGAGCAACTTTAATTTTTTTATTTTTGCATACAGTAGTATCCATTCATACAGCTGGATATATACAGAATCAATTCAGGCTGAGTACCTTGCTCAAGGGTACAACGGCAGTGTCCTACCTGGGAATCGAACCTACAACCTTTGGGTTACAGGCCCAGTTCCCTAACCATTATACTACACTGCCACCCAAACACACAGTGTGTTTAATATGCACCATGATAATATGCACCAGTGGAAATTGTTTAAAATCCTCCAGATTAACTGGAGAGAGACCAGGGGCTGGCTGAAAGCCGGGCTGAATTAGCTGTCCTAGGATTTTAGCCAACATTAGACAAACTAAACCAATCTTTTTTTTGGGATTCAGCATCCGAATCATAATTCACCCAAACCGGTTTAATGCGATCTTACTGAACAGTAAGCAGTAGCTTAAATAATAATTTTTTTTTAAAAAGTGGTCTGTTCTGGTTCTCCCATTGTTAAAATGTGCATAAGATTTGGCGTGCTACAACAGACATAAATGTTCCAGCAGTACCAGACAATTTCTTGGAAATGGAACAGCATAGCGGGGGATTTTTTTTTGTTTTTGCCAGTTCCACCAGGCAAACGCATGCAAATATAGGCAACACTACAGAGGAACGAGTGCTTCACACGCGGGATGGTAGTAACACCAAACGGCGATATCGCTTTCACAAAAAGATAAAACCGTTGGATGTCACTTTGGAAAGCGGCGCTTTTATAAACGCGCGAGCGCTTGGCACGTGCTGCAAGTGGACTACCTTTTCTCTAACCGTCCAAAAAAAAAGGCGTCGCCAGCGACCCAACAGATGTCTGGTCCACAGACGGCACGCGCGCAGGCACGCGGGCTCAGACGGGCGCACACACATGGCCCCAAACTTCTGAGGGGCGCCATCTGGATGAAGGTTTACATTTTTGGCATAACTTGCGATTTACTGGCGGGTGAAAGAATTCTCATGTCTGCCAGCAGAAAGCTATTTAATTCCATCAGATTTTATCATGATCGGATGCCTTGTTTCTGTGAGAACACTGCTCTGTCCTCCAAAGAACATAGGAAGAAATAGGGTAATGTGGGATGAGTACATGGAGACTGTGCTGTCAGAAACCACTGGCGAGCTTTAGGAATGTTGTTATTAGGATAAAATAAGCTGACACATAGATTTCCAGTTGTCAATTTCCTTAAAACATTTCCTTTGGTACAATTACACATTCTGTCATTTACTTTTTGGGAAACACTGGCTGGTCAACAATAAATAAATAAAAGTTTTAGTTTATGAGGTTACTTTGCCAGAATGTCTTGACATTTGACCTTTGGAAACATCCATGTTTGCATGCACGGCACATGAATAACTCAAATATTATGACTTCTAGAATGTTTTATCAGCGAATGATTAAACGTTGCTGCACTTCAACCTTGGTTTTTTTTCACCTGTTCAAGACCGGCTCTGGAGCTTTAAGCCTAAGTATAATATTCTAGCTAGCCAGATACAACCTGTCAATCACAAATTGAAACACCACGAATATTGCTATTGGTCAGTATTTTGGCCATATTATGGTTGCAATTCTGGTAATGTTTCTGGTTATGGTTGAGATTATGGAAGGGAAGCTAAATGGTAGATTTTGAACACAAAGGCTACCATCAAGCTAGTGTGAACAATTATGCTATATGTTCAGGGATGCAGAAATTTGTTGACAAATCTCTCCTCTCTCGTTATTGTACATAACCTGTCATTACACGTGTCCTGTAGGTAATTACATGATTATTAATATGATGCTGTGCAAACCAGAGCATTGTAGAAAGGCTAGCTAGTATGTACTGTACCCAGGATGCTTTGCAAAATGTATACAGATTACTACCGATAGTCATTATGACATCACGTTACCATGACATTGATGATTGACATTCAATGACATTTCCCATTTGCTCAATGATGTGGTACAGGTTTTCTGCCATTTTCTGCTGGACTGAGTAGTAAAATAAGATGAGGATGCAGCTGTTCTGTTGCATTATGCCTGGATGAACATATTCGGCATTATTAGCAGAGAAAGCAAGACTTGATTTGCAGAAATGTAACGTATATTGTCTGTGATGTCCATAACAGCTGCACGCATCAAACAAGATGCGCGGAAATGAACACGTGATTCTAGAAACTGGAAGATAAAAAATGGCGATTTAACGCAGGCAAAAAGAAGCTCAGTTTTTCCAAGAGGGGATTTAAAACAAAAAAAGAAATCAGACCCAACTACTGCACCAAAATCCAATTTTAACAATGAAGGGTAAGCTCTTGACTGACAGTCTTTTGATGTTTTTATGTTGAGTGGAAGTAGTCAACTGCTGCTGCACTGCAATGTGCATATTAATATTTCTATGTGATTTGAAAGAGGTTTTTGACTGGAGCAAAGACCCTGAACTCCTGTGTCTTGTCACATCATTACTGGAATTGAAAGAACTCAGCTGTTGAATTTTCCACAGAAGCACTGTGGACTGGCCATTCAAGGGGACAAGACTTCAGAGTTGTTTTTATTCCACAAAACACGCTGCACAACTTCAAACACACTTACAGCCTCTGGCACGCCCTTTACAGTACTGGTTGACAAAGTAATTCTCAAGGTTAATTTTATTCTTCCCGAAATACATGTATATGGTCTGCTGCTTGTGCATTCAAATGGTAGTAACTTCTGTATTTGAATATGAGGTCCTCCCTTTCATATTTTTGAATACTTGAGTTCAAAACTTCAAATACCAAGCAGTGCTCATAACAGTGTCTGGATTTCAAAGACTTGGCGAAACACCCTTCATCTCTGCAATGCACATGGGTATTTTCAGAACTGAGCAGGTAAACAACATTCTCTCATCTTGGCGTTGTGACCTCAGACATCTACCAAGTTAAAGAAAGATATCTGCCAGGTAAAGGGCAATACATGTCACTACACCACAAAATAACTACCAAGCTATGCAAAACTGGTAGACTGACATTCTATACTTTATGCCTCCTGTGACCAAGAAGAGACAGGTTTGATGTCCCAATCCAAGAAAAACGTTGGAATATACAGCTTCTCTTGCTGCTGTTTGCCAGATGTCTGAATGATTTGTTAAAAGAAGACCCAAGGAGAGGTCAGATTCAGTGAACTATAAAGAAGTCTGGGAAGCCAATGGTGCTCCGAAAAAGGAGCTTGTCTCAACATTTGGCGCATTCCGCAATGATGCTTATTTTTCCAAGTTAACTGGGATTTAATTTACGGAAAAAAGGACGTGTGTCTGACGGACACATAATGCTTTTGACAGACTGTGAAGATTTTCTCATTGAATTGTTTGCCTTTTCAGGGAAGTTCTGTGAATGTTCAGTGAATTAATTTGCCTTTTCATTTTTTTTTTTTTTTACCAACTTCTAAAACATTGATAAAATTTAATAATATGTACAGGTAAGTGCAGCTCAGTGCAATCTCCTTCCCTTACCTGCCCAGCAAGAGAGACATGGTCAGGTGGTCAGTGTCAAATAAACCGCCCTCCCCCTTAATAAAGTGAACTATTAATATGTGCATTGAATTGAAATCCAAACAGGGCATTTAGGTGATAATTACAACCACCTCAAACAGAGCTACCTGATGTCCTATACCAGCTGGCTCACATTCAACCCCCCTCCGATATCAGCGGTGTCTTCTCCAAACCATGTGGTCAAGTAACCATCATGGAAGAAACCCAGGCCCCCAGTTTAACCATTTCTGTTCCAGCCCATTGGAACAGGGTATCCCATTCAAAATTATATATTATATGTAATTGCCATGGCGATGTACAGAGGTCACCGCCAGGGACTTTTTGGGCCCCAAGAAAAGATCTCACATTGGGCCCCACCACCCCAGAGCACCACATCCCTGCACAATTACAGGACCATTTTTTGAGGGTTCCTGTCAGTCAGGGCCGTTGAATCATCCCAACACCCCTCCCCCCTCTCCATAACAGCACCGCTGAGCGTCATCCACACAGCAAAAATGTTGCTGTCAATTTAACACTGCAGGTGTACATTTAGCACCCTATGGTGTTTATTTAACACTGCGGGTGTACATTTAGCACCCTATGGTGTTTATATGTGTCCATGGGTGTTAAATGTACACCACAATTTTTGCTGTGCAGGGACTGGAGAGATTCGGTCCGCTGCGATGATCGCCCCCTGCTGGTCACCTGGGTGTGTGCAAGGCCTGCCTGTTGAGCTGCTGAGCATGAAGTGTCTTCTACAACTCATGTCTGTGCAATCCTGACTTGCGAACGGAGGTGTGATAAGAACCTCCCACTGACATCACATACTCCAGGAGAGCACACGCTTGCCTGTGCTCTTGATAGCGGAGGTTGTAGCAATTAGCTTTTTTAAAAAAAGAAATAAATAAAGAAATAAAATAAAAATCAGGTGGATTACTGTAAATTTTACTGCTCATAAAACATGAAAATTTTCACAACTTCAGGTGTCACTGACAGTTTCCAGAGAAAGAGTGCTGAGGAGGTAATTATGTCTATGTTTGAGACTTTTCAGTTAACATTTGATTGGCTCTTTGACAATTCCACAACGATACGGAACGGGCACGGTTCTCTGAAATTAATTATGAGGAGCATTTCACTCAATCAAATTCACCATTACCCTCCCGTAAGTCCAACTGAGTTCAACTGAATGCGGGAAAACAGTGCTTTGCGCTGTACCAGCGCTGTTGCATACCAATGTGTCTCTGAGTCCCGATCAGTGGGCTGTACAAGGAAGCCTCGTTAATTAAATAGAACCTCAGGGGGTTGCTCCAATTAGCAAATCAATTGTGAGCAAACACGTCTCAGATTAAAATGGGCTTCTGTTCCTTTTTACCAGCTCAGAAACTGCTTCTCGAAACAATGGTCAACTCGTCGAAAACCATGTCTAGGAAGGAGGCGTCTGCCAGCCCCTGATTGGCCGCTTCTACACTGGACCCCTCACAAGAACGTATGATTGGTAGGAAGATGTAGGCCACTTCAAAATGACTTTGTTTAATGATTGAAATGTTATTAAATGTCCTAAGGGAACATGTCTTCCGTTTAAACACATTCTAAATCCAGTCGGTGTTATATACTGCTTGTAGTCTCAGAAGCTGTACCTAAAGGGAAGCCATTTTGTAAGAAGCACGGTTGAGTTATTTTCTGTGCAAAACCACAGTTTCCCTTTGTGTTTTTCTTTTTCCAAAATAAATGCCCTTTTGTAATATTACCCATCTCAGATGGACTGGAAGGAAAAGCAATGGCCAGCCTTGTCACAATTAGCACAAACAGTTCTGTAGAAGGGTTCATTTAAGGGCGACCGCTCCGAAATCAGAGTAAAAATAGTCCATGTATTCCAATTAATTTTCCGGTCACTATCAAAGTCACAAACATTCCTCCATGTATCCATGTGTACGCATGCACGCACACATTACATTACAGGCATTTAGCAAACGCTTTAATCCAGAGTGACTTACAATGAAAAATATTTTTAAAAAGCTGTGTATCCATTTGTACAGCTGTATATATACTGAAGCAATTCAGGTGAAGTACCTTGCTCTAGGGTACAATGGCAGTGTCCTACCTGGGAATGAAACCTGAAACCTAAAACCTTTCGGTTACAAGTCCAGTTCCTGACATCCTTACACGCACGCACGCAAGGGCTGCTTCTCCTGATTAGTGTGAAGCTAAATTCAGAAGGCCCAAACCCCCCACCCAATTCTCATTTCTCCCCGACAGCTTGCGCAAATATCACATCTAATTTAATATTCCCATCAGATGTCAGCGCAGATTATTAACTGACAGTAAGAGTAGGGTGACATCAGCTGGCTTGCAAGACCATCCGTCTGCCTAACGTTGTATGTTTATTTTTTCAGGAGCATCCGGGATGGTCCACGGTTATATTTCACACACACTCCTGCCCCCGAACACACGGTAGCAGCCATACTAAATCACATAGCACCCTGAGTGAATGACCAGCTGCGCCCTTATCTAATACACTATTAACACATTATTAAATACTCAAAAGGACTAAAGTGTGTAGTCACTTTCATTGTAGAGTGTGGAAGATTTATCTCAAACAAGGTACAAGCTCCATGCAGATTGAAGCAAGATTATATTGCGCCTCATTAAGAGGGAAAGATTGCAGATATTGAAAAATACCAACAATGCTATTGAAACGGACTTGGCCCTAGGGTAATGCAAAATCCATACAGTTAAATGGAAATAGCGTATTATCGCATGGTACAAAGCCAAAGCATTAATTACTTAGCATTGTACTCAAACTAGCCATGATGTGAATTCAATCTTTCTTACTTTACTTGTGCATGTTGCAATATGACGGCTTGTGTACCCGATGTGCAGTTATGATGTGCACAACAAGTTAAATGCCTTTCAGTAAATATTTGCCTGCCTGTAAAGCTAAACGTATAAATTATTGTGTGTAAAACCTGCGATCACGTCTCATATTTTCAGTTAAAGGATGATGCGGTGAACCTTATCTGCCGGGCATCCTGATTTTCGCCAAGACAGCTGTCAACACTCGATAACAGATCGCATGCATCACCAGCCAAGCATAGCCCTGCGACTCTGCTTAGTAATCCACATGCAGTTTGTGCTTTTCCAATTAACCTTTTAAATGAATACATTCATGTTTTATTTTCATTATACATTACAGGCATTTAGCAGACGCTCTTATCCAGAGTGACTTACACAAATTTTTTCAGCATTTTTTTTTTTTTTTTTTACATTTATCCATTTGCCCATTTATACAGCTGGATATATACTGAAGCAATTCAGGTTAAGTACCTTGCTCAAGGGTACAGCGACAGTGTCCTACATGGGAATTGAACCTGCAACCTTTAGGTTACAAATCCAGTTCCTTATACTACACTGCCGCCCAACATATATATATATATATATATATATATATATATAACATAAGGTAATAATGTAGGCCTCCATTATCTCAGTCTAACTTGAATTTGACCTCTTGCAGATGTGAAGTGGCAATATTTACTTTCAATAATCATTTTCCTTTTCATTTATAGTCAAGGGTGTTTACAATAACGTTAGCTGCAACGGAAATTGCAATCGAACTTAAATGAGCACTCTAGGTAAACACACATGTCCAATAAACTACAGAGTAGAATCTTAGCAACCTAAAAAACTATTAATATCAAAAGCACACTCCATCAGTGTCAATCATCCTGACTGGAGAGCAAACACACAGAACATGAGGTTAGCCACATTTTCTTCCGATGTCTGCCTTACAGAGGAACATAGTCAACGTGCGGCTTTCTAGCATTATTACCTGTTCTGTACAAAACAAAACTGAGCATGTTAGAGCTGCATCAACTGTGACCCTTTTAAAATGGAATTTTACAGATTAAATTTTACATTTCTTTATTTTATTTTTTTATTGGCCCAGTATTTAAACCGTCTGCCATGTCTCACAAATGTTATGCAAATACTACACCTCCTTGTTTTTATGGTTCTCTCATTTAACAGATAATTCGCTTATCCAACGCATTTTAGTTGACAGCTGCTATCTAGCGATTGCGGACCAGGACGGTGGACGCAATGCGTGCATTTTTATTTATTTTCATCCCCCTTCATTTGGTGCCCTCACAGGCTCTGCTCTGATGTCATTACTCTGTGACGTTGGCAGGGTTTGTTTAAGCTGTGCTCTGATGTCATTACTCTGTGACGTTGGCAGGGTTTGTTTAAGCTGTGCTCTGATGTCATTACTCTGTGACGTTGGCAGGGTTTGTTTAAGCTGTGCTCTGATGTCATTAATCTGTGACGTTGGCAGGGTTTGTTTAAGCTGTGCTCTGATGTCATTACTCTGTGACGTTGGCAGGGTTTGTTTAAGCTGTGCTCTGATGTCATTACTCTGTGACGTTGGCTGTGTCTCAAACGGAGACAGCATTTGAAGGCAGGAAGGCATTGAGGCGTGTCTCATTCCAAAGTTTGCATAAAATGCGGCCTTCTAAGGTGCATTAGAGCATTTGAAGACAGCACCTCATGTATCCTTTTCCGCGTATGGTATCCCAAACTTAGCAGTCTTTGCGATTATATGAGCGTTCTCACTTCCCTTAAATTAATGGCGGCGAAAACAACGACGCGGTATTTGCCACGGCACCAGGGGAGCTTTTTTACAGTCTCAATATGCAGTAAACTCCATAATTTGTTGTAGTTATATTTACAAATGCATTTTAATTATCTAATGCACTGGAATAGTGTATCTGATGTTTTGAAGCCTCTGTGAGCTTTCCAGTAACTAGCCAGCTAAGTTGCTACCAAGCTGACGTAGCGTAATGAACAAACGTAAACACTGATCTCACGTGTCATCATCCTGCCTCCGAAGTGTGCCCCAAATTCATTGCCTTTTGAGGTACCTTCAGAGGGAACAAGACAGAAAGGCAGCAAGGCAAAGAGGCAGCTGCCTTCAGTTTGAGACACAGCCGTTGGCAGAGTTTGTTTAAGCTCTGCTGTGATGTCATGACTCGTAGGGTTTGTTTAAGCTGTGCTCTGAGGTCATTAGGCTGTGACATTCGTAGGGTTTGTTTAAGCTGTGCTCTGATGTCTTTACTCTGTGACGTTCGTAGGGTTTGTTTAAGCTGTGCTCTGACGTCTTTACTCTGTGGCTTTCGTAGGGTTTGTTTAAGCTGTGGCCTGGAATAAATCTGACTCTTTTTTTCATGATTTTTGCTTCTTAGAGTCCCTCAGAAAGATTTGTTGTTTATTCTTTATCAGCTGCAGCAGGGTTCCTATGCAACTACAGAAAAGACTTTGTCAGCTTTACATTTTGAGAAAGAGAGATAGAAAGACAGAGAGAAAGAGAGAGGGACAGAGAGAGAGAAAGAGAGAGGGGGAGATAGAGGGAGAGGGGGAGAGTGAAAAAGAGAGAAAGAGAGCGAGAAGCCTATACAGGAGAACGGTTTCCAAGGTGATCCAGCACTCCCCCTCAGTAGCACCTGAGTCTTGCTTGCCGTCGACGCCCCGTGTCTCTGAAAGGCAGCTGGCTGTGCTGGTTTCCCTGCTTTCTCACACAGCCAACAAATCCTTACAGGCTAAAAAAAGGCCGGAAATAAGCAGAGGAATTTGTGCTGCCCGTGCAAGATGACT
The DNA here is from genome assembly GCA_029718625.1 of Synaphobranchus kaupii. Taxonomy (NCBI): domain Eukaryota; kingdom Metazoa; phylum Chordata; class Actinopteri; order Anguilliformes; family Synaphobranchidae; genus Synaphobranchus; species Synaphobranchus kaupii. The sequence goes on from CM056380.1 coordinate 111,171,746, forward strand.
TACAGACTGCTCTTGTTGAGGGAGCCCAGCCATCCCCACACCCAGAGGACCACCTGCAAACTAATTCAAATAAAGTTTTCTGGGACAAAAGCATAATACTAGTTCCTGGAATGCCAAAATAATGACCCCCGTTGCTCAGTGTAGCCAAATTCACATTAAACACACACCTAAAATACTGTATAGTAACTCAGTGATCGCTACTAAAACAGTGCTTTACATTCTCTGAGTCATCTTCCATAGTACACATCCCTGTTGGCTGATTGATTTTTCTGGAATGTCCGGGAGTGTATGTGCAAACATGATAGTTAAACTGTCGAAAAACGTCCACAAGTCTACGTGGCCAATGAAAATATAAGATCCACAGGGCTATGTTCCAGCATGCGATATTCCTGCACTTTTCTCCGGTAGGAATGTGGTAAGTATGCGTTTTGTTTTCTCTCTCCCTTCGTCTCTTACACGCTCTCCATCTCCCTCTATCACTCTCACACACTGTCAGTTACTAACGCTTAATTTCAAACAGAGTGCCATAGCATCGTGCCAGAACGAGTCCATGTCACTTCTTCCAATAGGGGCTACATGGGGCGGCACGGTGGTGCAGTGGTTAGCACTGTCGCCTCGCAAGAAAGAAGCTCTGGGTTTGAATCCCGGTCCTGGTCTTCTCTGCGTAGAGTTTGCATGTTCTCCCCGTGTTCGCGTGGGTTTCCTCCAGGCACTCCGGTTTCCTCCCACACCAAAGACATGTATGTCAGGTTAGGTAAACTCATGCCATTGCCCTTGACCAATGCACTGGCCTCAGCACTGGAGTTGGTCCCCGGGCGCTGCACTGTGGCTGCCCACTGCTCCTAAGCAGTTAGGATGGGTCAAATGCAGAGGATAAATTACCCCACGGTGTCAATAAAGTACAACTTAACTTAATGCTAGTTTAGCTCTAAAAGGGGCTCTCTCATTTACACACACTCCACATACACTATTCTTAATTCAACAACATTTAATTTAATTGAAGTAGTAAATTTTCTCTTTGGAGAAAGCATTCACCATCCCCCAGAGCCTATACTTTGTAGATAGGCCTTTGGCAGCAATTACAGCGGAGTCTTCTGCAATATGTCAGTATTTTTCATTTCCATAAACATAAATATTTACATAACCCCCATACACATACAGTCCCGTACACTGCCAACAGGTCTCCATCAGCTCACAGCCCCGTAAGACACGGAACACGGGAGGCTGGCTGCATGCGTGTTTGCGTTCACTGTGCCTATTCGCTGGATGACGAATCAGGCGGTTTCAGCTCTTTAAGGTCAGCCATAAATAAACAAGAGCTGCGAACCAAGGACTTTGCCTTTGTTTTACTTTGCTACTGTGAGAAGCGGTGTAGAAAGAAAAACGTCCGGTCAAAGTTCTTGTTTGCCTTGGCAGGAGGTGGAGGTAGGTGCACTAAAAATAATGTGACAGAGCGCAATCATTTAACCTCCTCATAAGCAGGGGCCGGTTACTCATTCCTGCCTGTTAGTGGGCCAGGAGGGGGGTGGACTTCCCTCTGGACCAAACAGAACATCAACACTCCAGCGCAGTGATAGGGACACTGTGCTATAAGAGTGTGAAAGACTCAGTGATAGACTCAGTGATAGGGACACTGTGCTATAGGAGTGTGAGAGACTCAGTGATAGGGACACTGTGCTATAGGAGTGTATATTAGAGACTCAGTGATAGGGACACTGTGCTATAGGAGTGTATATTAGGGACTCAGTGATAGGGACACTGTGCTATAGGAGTGTATATTAGAGACTCAGTGATAGGGACACTGTGTTATAGGAGTGTATATTAGAGACTGTGATAGGGACACTGTGCTATAGGAGTGTATATTAGAGACTCAGTGATAGGGACACTGTGCTATAGGAGTGTATATTAGGGACTCAGTGATAGGGACACTGTGCTATAGGAGTGTATATTACAGACTCAGTGATAGGGACACTGTGCTATAGGGGTGTATATTACAGACTCAGTGATAGGGACACTGTGCTATAGGAGTGTGAGAGACTCAGTGATAGGGACACTGTGCTATAGGAGTGTATATTAGAGACTCAGTGATAGGGACACTGTGCTATAGGAGTGTATATTAGAGACTCAGTGATAGGGACACTGTGCTATAGGAGTGTGAGAGACTCAGTGATAGGGACACTGTGCTATAGGGGTGTATATTACAGACTCAGTGATAGGGACACTGTGCTATAGGGGTGTATATTACAGACTCAGTGATAGGGACACTGTGCTATAGGAGTGTGAGAGACTCAGTGATAGGGACACTGTGCTATAGGAGTGTATATTAGAGACTCAGTGATAGGGACACTGTGCTATAGGAGTGTGAGGGGCTCAGTGATAGGGACACTGTGCTATAGGGGTGTATATTAGAGACTCAGTGATAGGGACACTGTGCTATAGGAGTGTGAGACTCAGTGATAGAGACACTGTGCTATAGGAGTGTATATTAGAGACTCAGTGATAGGGACACTGTGCTATAGGAGTGTGAAGGGGCTCAGTGATAGGGACACTGTGCTATAGGGGTGTATATTACAGACTCAGTGATAGGGACACTGTGCTATAGGAGTGTATATTACAGACTCAGTGATAGGGACACTGTGCTATAGGAGTGTGAGAGACTCAGTGATAGGGACACTGTGCTATAGGAGTGTGAGGGGCTCAGTGATAGGGACACTGTGCTATAGGGGTGTATATTAAAGACTCAGTGATAGGGACACTGTGCTATAGGAGTGTGAGAGACTTAGTGATAGGAACACTGTGCTATAGGAGTGTGAAAGACTCAGTGATAGGGACACTGTGCTATAGGGGTGTATATTACAGACTCAGTGATAGGGACACTGTGCTATAGGAGTGTATATTACAGACTCAGTGATAGGGACACTGTGCTATAGGAGTGTATATTAGGGACTCAGTGATAGGGACACTGTGCTATAGGAGTGTGAGGGGCTCAGTGATAGGGACACTGTGCTATAGGGGTGTATATTACAGACTCAGTGATAGGGACACTGTGCTATAGGGGTGTATATTACAGACTCAGTGATAGGGACACTGTGCTATAGGAGTGTATATTACAGACTCAGTGATAGGGACACTGTGCTATAGGAGTGTATATTAGGGACTCAGTGATAGGGACACTGTGCTATAGGAGTGTATATTAGGGACTCAGTGATAGAGACACTGTGCTATCAGAGCGTGAGAGACTCAGTGATAGGGACACTGTACTATGGGATCCTATATGAGAGACACAGCGTGGTTATTAAAGATCCTATAACCTTAAGAGTATGGAGTATAGGGGCCTGACCCTCCAATCTGTATGACTGCCCCTCTCCAAATCAGCTGAGAACATTCCTCAACCAATACAACGGGTTTCAGTCAACCTAGCTCCCGTGAGGACAACTGTACCCAAACACGTTCTGAAGTTCACAAGAGGTAATGTGCTGTTTGCTGCATCCCACTAATGGCTGGTGCATACGCACGCACATACGCATGCGAGCCGCCCTTTCTAACGACCCGGAGTCGACAGGGTCCGCTCCTCCCACGCCTGACTGAGGCCCAAGGCAAGCGCAGTCTGAGGCTGCCAGGTAACTATGGAAATAGAGTTTCTGACCCGGGGAACAACAAAATTTATATTTTTCATGCTTTCTATTGTGCCTGGAGCTGCAAGGCAATTTTATTTATCATTTATATTCATACATTTGTGGTAAATAATTCACAATTTATATTCATTGCATATACACTACTCACAAAAAGTTAGGGATATTTGGCTTTCGGGTGAAATTTATGGAAAATGTAAGTTCACGCTACAGTGATATTATACGTATCATGAAAGTAGGGCATTTAAGTAGAAGCATGCAATGGTGATTTCCTCATCTCAAACAATTTATTGAAACAAAAGCCAACAACAGTGGTGGGTATACCACAACAAAAATGTCAATGTCTCAATAACTTGTCATGTGCCCTTGAGCATCAATTACAGCTTGACAACGACGTCTCATGCTGTTCACAAGTCGACTTATTGTCTGCTGAGGCATGGCATCCCACTCTTCTTGAAGGGCGGCCCTCAGGTCATTGAGGTCCTGGGGTACAGAGTTACGAGCCTCTACACGGTGAGTCAGCTGATCCCATAGGTTTTCTATGGGATTCAGGTCTGGAGAAAGTGCAGGCCACTCCATTTGAGGTACCCCAGTCTCCAGCAGCCTTTCCCTAATGATGCGACCTCGATGAGCTGGAGCATTGTCGTCCATGAAGATGAAATTAGGCCTGTGTTGTTCATGCAGGGGCACAATGACTGGATTAATGATGTTATTCAGGTAGTATGGGCTTGTCACTGTACCATTCACAAAGTGTAGGGCAGTTCTGTATTGACTAGACACACCTGCCCACACTGTAACACCGCCACCACCAAAGGGTCGTCTGGTGACAACAGTGGCTGATGCATAGCGCTCTCCTTGACGTCTCCAACATCGTTGGCGGCCATCATTTCTGCTCAACGTGAATCGACTTTCATCAGAGAACAGCACTGAGGCCCACTGGTCCCTCGTCCAGCGTAAATGCTCCCTGGCCCATGCAAGACGATGACGCCTGTGCCTGGTGGTGTGGTCAGGTACCCTTGCAGGTCGTCTAACACGCAGACCACGCTGATGTAAACGGTTTCGAATGGTCTGACGTGACACTTGGGTGCCTCTCACCTCCCTTAAATGTGCCTGGAGTTGAGTGGCATTCATCATCCGGTTCCGCAGGGCACTGTTCACAATGAAGCGGTCATCAGTGTGGGATGTGGCCAAAGGACGTCCACTTCTATGCCTTTCTGTGACTCTTCCAGTCTCTCTGTATCTCTGTTGCAACCTGCTGATGACACTCTGTGACACTCTAAGCTTAGTGGCCACTTCCCTCTGAGAACATCCTGTTTGAAGCCTCGCAATGGCGAGGTACTGTTGATCAATTGTTAGGTGTCGTCTTGGTCTCATGATGTCAAAATGTGAACAGCATGATGAAGAGGACTGTTTAAATACCAATTCTAATTGAACCAGGAAATTTATTGGTCGATTCATGGATCAAACACCTGTTGTGAATTTTGCCGTTCAGCTCCTTGTTAGAGAACAGCAAGTTGTGCAAAAAGTACTGAAACATTGAATAGTTGGACATGTGCATTCAAAAGTTTAGAGAAGGTCAAATTAATTTCACCTGTAAAGGTTATAGTGCATTTTAGGTTCATCCTGAAATTTCACCCGAAAGCCGAATATCCCTAACTTTTTGTGAGTAGTGTATGTTGCCTCCTGCAAATAATTGACTGTATCGGTTGTTATTGTTCGCAATAAATGTTAATATTTTAAGGCATTAATACAGTCCTTCACATAAAACATAAAAAGCATACTTTTTAAATAAATGACCTTGGGCAGCAATAAGTGATTCTGAGGTGCTGAAGATAGTGTTCTGAGCCTCTTCCTGCCTCGGTAAAGAACATTCTTTTATGGGAAAGTTGTGGGGAAAGTACATCCGCCTGGACCTTCACCAAAGATCGTGCACACACACATGCCTGTTTGTGCGTATACAGAATTTATTTTCGACTGCTTTCATGACAATGGACGTTAATGGCCACTATTGGAGCACTATGCATTTTACTGCTACGGGGTTTTGAACACATAGCGCTAAGGATAAAACAGCACGGTGTTGAATCATAAACAAATACATAGAGCAGGTGGTTAGCATATTCTGTAGGGCGCGTAATGCAGTTAGGGGCTAATCAATAACGCTATAATGGGAAAAATGTGGGTCGAGGTCAGGCATACGGTGACCGAAGGTCGTCATGGAGAGAAGTCGTGCATCGTGCGTAACCGGGGGGGGCCGCGCCAACTGCGCTACATCTCCCAAGGCCCCCCATGGGACAGTCTGTTCACCAACGAGCCCAGCTGTCCCCAGTGAGCTCACACACAACCCACAATGCATCTCACCCAGCCTTAATCAGCATAAATCAAAAGCACACACGTTTGGATTTTACGATAAATGGTGAGCATTCACGCGTTATTGAGCCACTTGGATACATTTTCCAGTTTTGTGTTATGAATATTATAATGGCACTTCACTCTTGGTATTTTTATGTTATGGATTGCTTCACAATTGGTATGTTTATGATATGGATTGCTGGCAACCCCTTCACAGTCTCCTCCTTGTTTTTAAAGAAGGGGAACAGACAGCCCACCCACCGTCCTCTTGTATTATTCGCTATATTCCGACAGGCTGAAGGCAGACAGGGTAACAGATAGAGTAAGGGTCACAAGTCAGGAAGTGGCATGGCGGTGCACGGAAGCCCCGCCCACAAGCGTGGGGACTCAGACGCGGCTCGAAAGTCGGTCGCCCTACAAACTGCGCCACACGTCGCCTTCACAGCCCCCTTCCGCAGAGACATGCAGCTAAATAACGTGCAATGCCCTACGACGACGGGACGTATAAACACGGCCGAACCACAACCCTGCCGACACCATGACAACGATGAGAAACGCCACTCACCCAAAACCAGGCAGAGACAAAACTCTTAAAACACATACAATAAAGGACAGAAACCCACCAGAAGGCAAAGAGAGGTATCCCTGATGGCAGCGTGAGAAAGATTAACACTCGAGAGACCAGAGCTGCAATGATCCTCAACCAATGATTCTGGCCTTTTCAGCAACTCATGCTGCAATGATCCCAAACGCTGAGTTCACAGACATGGGACCAAACGGCTTTCATAAGAGTCTGTGATTAAGCGCTATGTCCTCGACAGCCAATGAGAGCACGGGCACAGGTTAAGTCATTGCCAATGAGAGCACGGGCACAGGTTAAGTCATTGCCAATGAGAGCCCGGGCACAGGTTAAGTCATTGCCAATGAGAGCACGGGCACAGGTTAAGTCATTGCCAATGAGAGCACGGGCACAGGTTAAGTCATTGCCAATGAGAGCACGGGCACAGGTTAAGTCATTGCCAATGAGAGCACGGGCACAGGTTAAGTCATTGCCAATGAGAGCACGGGCACAGGTTAAGTCATTGCCAATGAGAGCACGGGCACAGGTTAAGTCATTCCCCGCTTCATGCCTTGTTCGAGAAATACGGCAAGAGCACAGCTATGCATTCTATGTCAAATGAATCAACCGGGCAAGTGGGAGTTGTGGGATGGCAGTCAGTACTATGTCACTATTAATTAAGGGCCTTTCAAAAAGAGCCTGTGAAGATGACTCTCTTTGGAACAGGGCCAAAAAACGGTATCAAACGGCCTTTTTCAGACCGACGCTGGAGCGCTTCCAAAGCTGTAGTCCCGTCCCCTGAGATGATAGGGTTGGTGGTTATGTATCTATCCTCAGCTTCAATCTATGACCTTTGACCTTTAACAACGACCCTTGACCTTTACGGGAACCACCAAGAGCGTTTTGTGAAGAATCTGCATCCAATTAGATTTTCCCTTTGTTAATGTTAGCCAGCTAGCTAGCTAACAGGAATATCTACCTTGGAACAAGGAAGGAAAGAAAATCTGTCCCGCGTACTCACAGGATTTATGAATTGGAGATTCAACATGAACAAATGGCCGGAAATAATGTATGCTGAAAATGCTATTCTTTCTTCATAAAAAATAACACATTCAGTTAAGTATTTTGAGTGGCACAAAGTGCAACTCATCAAAAAAATGTAATGAATAAAAATCCAATAAAGGCTTAACCAATTAATATTAAAAAACGCTGGCACAACATTTTAGGCCTGTACACATTGAGAATCAACTGCAACAATTATGGAGTCAGACAACATCCAAAATAAAAACATAACATTTTAAATGTTACCCAGACACACTGAATTAATAACAGAGCCATTTGGCAGTCTATAAACACATTAATAAATCAATTAGTTTCCACCAATGTTCAATTTGAGAGCGTGACATTATCAGCCCATCTATAAAAATGCAAATCTAATATAATCTGCAGTAAAATTATACACAACTGTGCTGGCATATGAGACTAGAGGGGCCAGAGCAATGCAGTTTTGAAGCTTTAAACTTTATTTAAAGTATCTTACCAATGCGCACAAGTGTCTTAAATCGCCGTACGTTGTGCTCTGTATGCAAGATTTAATTACTCTCTTTTTCAACATTCAAATCTCCCATGGCAAAGTGACATCTACAGGGAACATTAAACAATCTTTCAGCGAGTCTGGCTTGCTAAAAATAACAACTGCTAAGGTTTTTTTTGTTTTTTTTTTGCAGACTGACCTCCCTGAGGATCATGGGAAACGGTGTTGCCAGCGCGCGGGTGAACATTGCTGCCGCAGCATCATTTTTTCCCCTTCTCTTCCCTCAGCATTCCAACAGGATACAGACACAAAGAGACAAAATAGTGGATCTGAGGCCCTTCAAAAAGCACTTTTGATAATTCAAAAAAGGTTAATAATCTCTTTTGAAGGTATCTTTGGTCTGGAGAGGCAGCTCAAAGAACTGAAATTGATCCGATCTTCCTGGAAATGTAGCCGAGACGGGTGCATCCTACAATAGGGCCGTTCCTGATCATGGCCCCCTTCTTTAACAGCATAACGGACCGTGGCCCTTATTTTACAAAATGCACAGCTTTGGAAAAAGTACCATGGCAATAAATATTTTGATTAACACTATTTATCAACGATGTAATCATATGAGAAGAATAATACAACAAACCAATAAAGAAATAAACAAAATTACGAGAATGAGAAAGACAGGAAGCACTGACACACAGAGAAAGCCAGGGGCAGACTAGTTTTGGGCTATAATAGAGGAAAGAATCCCATGTTGCTCTGAATTATTTATCTTTGTTGGCTCCTCTATGGGCCATCTCAAACAGGCACAACTGGATAACATATTAAACCAGAGAGAAGCAACACGGATGTTTTATTAATACACTTTTATTAAGATATTTAGTTTTGATTGCACCTCAGTCTGCTGCACATCCTCCATTTTGAAATAACTGCCTACCTTTCACATCACGGCGCACGGTACATTTAGGATATTTGTCTTTACTCTGCACAAATGTTCATGCATAACTGATACGACTCCAGTCAATGTCTCCTTGTTTAATATTCCAAACCCCTTAAGTGACTGCTCTTTGCAACCGCATTACCATTTCGCGATGTTTTCACAGTACATTCAAATCCAGAATTAATTAGCATTAATAAGGTATGTTAACATGTAAAACCTTTCAAACATCTTTGTGGATATTTTTAAGGCATACATAATTTCCTGATAAATATTACATGGTCACTGTATAAGGCCCTTCAACAGTAGGCGGCTGGATTGTTCGTCAACACAAGTTCCCCTTTTAAAGGAGGAATGTTCAGCATAGCTTTCCCCGCCCTACAGACAATTGCTCGGGTATTAAAGTCAGGTCATGGCAATGAAATATTAGCTTATGAATATTTCAGCCGCGACAGCATTCTTTTGAGCACACATTCATATGCAGGAAAAGAAGGCGCCTTTAATCAAGGCATTTAGCTGGAAAAAACACAGCTATGGTCAATGTCTTTAGCTACTGATGTGCACGTGTGCAAGTTTAATTGAGACGTGACAGTTCTATAAACTGTGCAACTCAAGGTGAAATTCCACTAATAAAATGGTACTTAAGAGCAGGACTGCCAGTTACCCAAAGCAGAGTGTTTGATGAGCCTCTTCCAGTTCATACTGAGCCACACGCAAAAAAATATTTTTTTTAAAGGATCTAATAAACTGGCTGCCAGTAAACAAAAAAATATCACTGAATGATGGACAAAGAAGCGTACGGCAGATGAGGTGCATTCAGTTTCCATCTTAACATATTTGCACATATAATGAGTCTGAGAGCTGCCCTGTGCCAGTGTGTGTGCGGGGGGGAATTCCAGCACAGGAAAGCACACTTTGGCAACTCCAGCACAGGGAAGCGAGCTTTGAGAATTTCAGTGGAGGGATGTGAGCTTTGGCAATTCCAGCACAGGGAAGCGAGCTTTGGGAATTCCAGTGCAGGGAAGAGAGCTTTGGGAATTCCAGTGCAGGGAAGCGAGCTTTGGGAATTCCACCACAGGGAAGCACGCTTTGGCAATTCCAGCACAGGGAGGCGAGCTTTGGGAATTCCAGTGGAGGGATTCGAAGGGAGCGACACTCCGGCTGGAGCAGGTGGGTTGAGACCGCTTCCGCTCACACCGCCAGTCCCGTCGTGGAACAACGGGGGAGGGGAGGGGGATATCAGTGACATGGGATAATGGAGTCATCCCAGTGAACTGACTGAGGTTACATAAAATTCCACAAGCCACCCACACGCTGACTGCTTCAACGCAACGCAACGCAACGCAACGCAACGCAACGCAACGCAACGCAACGCAACGCAACGCAACACAGGCCGGAATAGACTTGCTGGTCTTCACAACTGTTAAGCAAGCGCAGCAGAGTTATTTATTAATCCACTGGTCATTTTGATTTGGAACACATGGATCGGATCACTGTGTAATAATGAATGTCACTGGAGATGTTTGACATGACGGTCCAGCTCGGGGGGGAACAGTCTTTTGCTTTCTGCTTTCCAAGACATGGGGTCAAAACATGACAAGACAGCTGGACAAAGAAACAGTTTAAAACATATTAAGATTGGAACAGTGTGCTAATATAACACTCAGCAGGAAACCAGTACCACAATTCAGATACTTTTGAGACAAGTCATTTTGTGCATGTGGGAGCTTTAGGTATTTGGTCAGAACCAAAAATATTAAATAATTAACAAAAATATTGTCTTGCATACAAAGAAAAGATGGAAGGAAAAAAATAATAATAATCTCAACCAATTATCTAATCTAAAAATAATCTAAAGCCATTATCAGTTCATTAATCGACTGTGTTTTTGAAAACGGAAAGAAATTATTCTTTTTTTAGATTTTATTTCTGGGGTACTCCACCATATGTAGGAGAAGGGGTGCCCTCAAAAACACCTGGGGGATTAGCCTATTGTGATCCTGTGAAAACCGGGCGACCGCAGAACAGATTGACTTAGCACGTCTTTTGTTTGGCCGTTAATTCTGTCAGCTCATGAGAGCACTCACTGCGAAAGGCGAGCCCCAGGGCCTTAGTGTGGCTGAGCCGCTAACTTCTAACAACCGACATTCCCAGCCACGGCGCTCGCCTCTAACGCCTTGCGTAGCACACCAGCCTACACGCTTTTCAAAACCCTAACAACGGAGAACATTTTGCATTTACTGACTGTCTGTAATAAAAATAACTGCTGGTTTTTCCATGCTAGGAACGCTAGATGCATAGTCACAGGCAATGGTCATAGCAGGGTCACACACTACACGAGCCATGCCTAAAGACTTGCGATAAAATCAAATCAGTTTGATATTCTGGCACGAGTCGCCGACTAGCTTAAGACTAGATTGGAAGAGCTGCGATTGAGTCTCTGACGGTCTCACGTTAAACGACCATTGGAAACGGGAGCGTGGCGATCACGCCAAGAATGGGGATTTTCTTAGAATTTTCTTAAGCTCTGGTAAAAAGCACAAGCACAAGAGCGAGAGAGTGAGTTTTAACGCAAGGTCGCTGGTGCCAGCATCTGTGAGAGAGCTACAGCATGAAAAATATTTATCATAAAAAATATTGAGAAATTGCATGTGCGCCATAGTTCAGTCAACTTCAGTGGTAGTGAACTCATATTGGGCGTGGATCAAGACAAAATAACCTGAGGCGTATGATTTTGTACAGCATGAAAATATTATTTGGTAATATTAATATATTTAACATTAAGTATAAAAATTTTAAAGAGGAAATTGTCCATCTACCAAACAAGAACATATTTATCAGGAGATTCAGTATCATTGTAGCTAATGGGCCTACAGGATTTCGCATTTCAGTGCAAAATCAAGACAGACACACTTAAAATCGGTAACAATATACTGTACATTGGCAGGCAGGCTGGGAGATACCAGTGACACAAATCCAAAGTGGCTTTAGTTCTTCAGGAAATGCGCCTGACACCCCCAACATTACAGCATTAAATGTACTCTTTTTTTATTTCTGTCCAAAAAAACCAACAAAAGAAAACGAAGGAATAAATTTAAAAAATCGAAAGAGGACTGGCGGCGACAAGCACATGCTGGCATTCCGAGCTGACGGCTCACCGGTGACGGTGGACGGGGGGTTACGCTGAGTCCTGAGCGCGTAGGCGGTAGGCGGGAGGAGGGACACAGTCGCGCGCTGCGCATCTGGACTGCCTTGCGCGAACAGCGGGGACCACATGCACCTGTTGGCTTCTCAAGTGCTGCCGAATCAACCTCGCTCCCCGTGACCGTAATAACAATAATAATAATAATAATAATAATAATACCACCACTACCGCCACTACCACGGGGGTGTCAGCTGACATAGGGCGAAACTGCAAACTCCTTTCCAGGATTTGCATTAAAAAAATAAAAAAATAAATATTAAATAAATCTCAATGCCATTTACATTTTCCGTGAATGAGAATATGTGACCATACAATGAGAGCCTCACACCTTTTAGAATAGAATGAAGCTGGTGTGTATTCTGCGCGCTTGTAATGCACCGGTGTGACAGGCTTAACGCATTGTGGCCCAGTAATCCCTGTTTAAAGCCCCATTGTGGGTGCTGCTCCACTAACAGGTGTTGAGATTCTTCCCGAAGCTTTGCTCTCGCTTCAAAGCCAACGCCCAGCTTCCGATTTCAATAATCTAACAAACCAACGACAATGTTCCCAACGCCCAGCCTTCGTTTCCCACAAATCCCTGCTCAACGCCCAGCCTTCGTTTCCCACAAATCCCTGCTCAGCTCATCCCGCTCCACTGGCCACCTGCCTTTGGCTCTACCTGCCCAACTGACAGTTACCCTCCCCCCTCTGGGTACCATTCAGGTTCCTTACTGTTTGAACACCAGTGCGTAGCATTGCTATTCATTTTTGACAAAAGGTTTGACAAAAGGACAGTGACTTTATGAAAAGTCCAAAAACATGTTTTACGGTAGCCGAACAGGTCAAATAAAACCAATCTGGAATTATGGTACGACGAAGCACTGTGATAAAACGGTAGAAGTCAGCCTCAACCACAGACTCTCTTCTTCTCAGGACGATTTATGAGAAATGGAAACATAATATTCGCTGAACGGCAGTGTAACGGAAGGCCTCCACGTCAAGGCCAGTGTCCAGGAGGAGGCGGCCATTTCCTACCTGTTTGTCACGGTCCTTCTCTTTGGCCTTCCCGCTGCTCGAAACCCTGGAGGAAGTGACATCGCGGGGGATGACAGAGATCTGGTGCAGTGGCATGTTCATCCCAGCCAGCGAGAGGTGGTCACTCACTCAAGGCCTGTCCCTCCAACACCGTCATGTCGGGCCGCACAGCAAATCCAAACCTGCAAACAAGCCGGAGAGGAGGGAAGAAGGCGGTCACAAACTTGACAGTCCGTTACCATGACAACCGCCCTCAAAGCCGGTTATCCGTTAATCTAAAGCCCCGTTATTCAAAAATCACGGTCCTTGAGGTGCCAGAGAACTGCTAGTTTTCCACCCTCACTTTTACCTGGAAGTCAGGCGTGAAGACGGTCTGGCCAATAAGTAGCACTAATTGTTCAGCTAATTACCTGGGAGAAAGAAAACCAGGGCCGGATTTGGATTAGATCTAAAGCATATCAATATAAGGTTATCACTTACAGTGCCAGTCTCGGTGTCTGTTTAACCACAGTCTCGCTTTAATTATTCACCTCAAGAGGTGTAAAACCCAGGTTAAGAAAGTAAGTCATCCCCAGTATTTTGTTCCAATCACCTGGATTTGCTAATTAGCACAATCCTTCAGCCGGGAGGTAGAACTAATTGGTGAAATTAGCTCGTTGGGTGGAAGAAACACATGGTAGAACTTTCTGACCTCTGGATTTTACACCTCTGTTCACCCCTATAATTAAATCTACTCAACAAAATAAATTCATAACAGCAACAGTCTTTACGGTGTTAGAAACTATATTCCATTGGCTCTTAGGAACGTGAAAAAACAAAGCCCCATCAGTTTTGCAGCCTTGTGTTTTTTGTTTTTTTTCCCCTTTCTGATAAATAACGATAAAAAGAAAAGTAACCAACCACCTGTGGAGGAAGGTTATAGGGTTACATACAAATATATAAATAGCTAATTTCACTTTCTGTTCTGCAACCATCTGGTGAACCAATCACAGCAACTACATTTGCACCCCTTGTTAAAACTGATGTGTGAAACTCTAGTAGCACTAATATCGTAGTTAAACAATATTATGGTCATTAGTAAAATTTGAGGAATTTGTTCGGTTACGATGTTTCCCGGCCCTGGTCCCACACTTATATGATGGTGTTCATTGAACCAGAGCTAAACTGATTAAGGCGGGCTGAGCACTGTATGTTACTGAGCACTTATTTGCGTGTTGATCTGCAGTGTTCCCCCTGTGTTGCTGGAAGTGCGTTTGTGGTATAAACAAAATTCCCATTTGTGCCCCTTAAATAACTGTCACTGATTTGCAGTCAATTTGAGACTCTTGTAGTGAACAGTTCAACTAAATCCGGGTTGGTAAGCTCCAATCCTGTCATTTAAAGAGTGAATGGGGGCATTAATAATGTGTACACAGGCCAAAAATAAAGTAAAAAAAGTTGAAAAACTGCTCAATTTCATCCTTGTATGGGCACAATTGCATCAACGCTATAATCACAACATCCTGCTAAATGCATTTTCCCTTCATGAAAGGAAGTTACAATCATGGAAAAGAAAAGCAAAACTGGAGTGGCTTATGGTTTCCTAATCAATGAGTCGCTGCCAAGTCTAAATGGCACAACTCAGTAGATCCCCATTTGATAAATGAGTTTTGGGGAAAAAATGGCAAGAAAACAGAACCGCAGTGTTGCCAGATTGGGGGAAACCCCCCTAGTGTGTGCGAGAAAAATGAGCCGAAGAATAAACCAATGAGGTGGGTCATTTTTAAATGTGTGGAGACTACTTTGTTGAAGTAGTCTCAAAACCAAGATGGTCAGATCTTACTGGATCTCAAGATGTTCTACTCTAGCAGCCACAGGCACGCCAGGGAGGTGCCGGCTTAGCCATTGGTCAGATTCTTAGGGTGGGTCCCATTATTGATACAGAATGGTGACGCATTTGACACGGTACTTCTCTCACTATTCAACCTCTACCCTGTATATCTGTTTGAAGCTCCCCCTTCACCTTATCCCCGACTTGACCAAGTCGATGTGATTGATAAGAAATTACTGGTTACATCCCAAAATTGGCCACGTTTATTCCTTTCAATTGAACCGATTCATGATTATAGGGTGAGGTATACGTCTGGCACATGAGCTAGGTAGAAGGTAATCATTTTTGACAGGATTTCATTCATCTTTTACTTGAGTTTCCTTGGGCTCAGTACTATATACTTCTTTTATGCTATACCATGGAAACGCATTTTAAAGCTTTCAAGGCGTTGGCAGAAGGTCACATAATTGCATTTTGGTGGCTGCTCGAAAAGAGAAGTGGAGATTTAATTCAAATCTGGCAACCAAGAGAGAATCCAAATGTCTTTAAGCTGTTGGCACACCTCAACCTGTCTGTGAGGCCTTTACCATGCTGTCTTTCTGTGAATACTCCTGCACTGGGACTGCAAACCTCCCCGCCATCTGGAACTGACCCCATTATTGGAACCTGTATACGCAATTTTTTACAACCATTGGCTAAACTGTGTGTTTAAATTCCAAGAGTTGAACTGATCGACCAGCATTGGTTACAGACGGGGCGTATTAATGGGAGAGGTCCTCTGGGGAACAGTACGGATATAACTACTCTGGCAAGAGCTTGTAGAGACAGCGACACAAAAACAGAAATTAGGACCACAGCAACATATGGAGTGCCTCTTCGACCAAATCCACGTGGACAGAATTCAGTTTAGAAGCGGTTTAGTTTAGGCAATTCAGAGCCCTGATTATGACATGTAAAGACCCACATTTCAGAGAGGATTGTGGTCTTTAGAGACAAAACTGCCACCGCTTGCTTGGAAGGTTTGGAAAAGGTTGGAAAAACATGAGCAAGTGGAATTAATCTGAAATGAAGTCACGCCCACAGGCTTTGTGGGTGCCTTGCTTAAACCGTGACACACATACCATATACAGCCATAATTCTGAGAGGTACCTGTTGTCATTCAAAGCTACAGTACAAAAACCAAGCTTGAGGGACATGTTTGGCAGTACCTAAAGGCATTAAGTGAAAACCAGCACCCTCAAGTAAAGTGACTGAGCTGGTAAACGCACAGGCCGGGAGCACAGGTTGAGTCCCGTTGCTGAGACATTGCGCATTCAAGTCAAAGTTTTCAATGTATGGGAAAAAAGGCCACGTAATTGCATTTTGGTTGCTTATCAAAGAGAAGTGGAGATTCTCATTCAAATCTGGCAACCAAGAGAGAATTGAAATGTCTGCCAATTATGACTAGGAGTCCATCACGGCTGGACACAATGGACTTCAATCTGTTAGAGGGTAGGGTAGTTCTATAGGGGTAGTGGTGATATGGTGATATGATGATTTTAACCAATATTACCCTGTATGTACCATTACACCTTCACCTTCAACACCATATCACCCAGTGTTAACATATGTTCATAAAAACTGAAAACTGATGTCAAATCTCAAACCAATGCAACCTTCTGTGCTGTGATCCTTCCTTGTCTTGTTGTACCCTCTCTGCTTTGCCCTGCCCAAAATAAAATAAAATAGAAATACTAAAAGTGGGTCTGCTCTCCTTTTTTTTTAAAAAAAAGAACACAACCCAACTTATTTTTTTTTATTTTTTTTAAAAGAACACAACCCAATGCAAACAAATATATAAAAGTGATGTCTCTGTATGCACTTATTGTACGTCGCTTTGGATAAAAGCGTCTGCTAAATGAGTGTAATGTAAAAGTTTACCTACATATTTATACTGTAGCTTACAGATGGACACTATCACTTCCCACGTCTGCTAATGCTGCCACTTCACAGCAGACTCCAATGTGTCTTATTGCATATTTGCCCAAAATACATAATAATAATCTGCAATAATAATTATTATAATAATAATCCAAAAAATATATATAATTTTCCCAAAAAAATGAATTACCCAACAGACGGATAGAAAGCAGTGTTCAAGGTCATCTCTGAATGTACTCAGCACGGAAATTAAATCCATTCTGTGTGGCATTTTCACGTATGAATGTGGACCAGAATTGTTCACCCTACCGATCCTGCTGTATTGCCAAACAGTGTTTTCTGGTAGAATGTTCCACAGCCTTGCAGTTGGGGTCATAAAGTGGTCATCTATCTCTTTCAGTTTCACTTTAACATTCGACCTTGGGGTGGGTTCCATTTTTAGTTTCTTTTTATTTTATTTTTTACCTCAGACAGCAATGATTCATCAGTGTTATTAGTTAGAGAACAGTCATTCTGAAACTGCCGGCATGTACGTATATAAAGAGACGAGCTCCCTCTCGTATTCACCGTTCCAAGGAGCAAGGAAAAGATGTTATTGGTCTCCTTTTGCTTAAATGTTCAGACGTTTCCTGCAGTTAGTCAATCCTGGAGACTTCTGACAAGTACACACCCATCTCCATGTCACCAACGAATACAATTAAAGTCTTACGGGCTCCAGCAAGTCAGCGACCTTAAGTTGGATTATGGTCCAAGCGTACACGTTTTTACAGGTGTGTCAGGTGGCCGGACAGGTGCACCGCTTATCAAGCGAGAAAAGCAAGAGGAGCTTGTCTGGATTTGGATGAGGCCTCTTAGAGAGGGAGTCCTTGAATGAAGCTGTTTAGAGGGGGAAACACTTCATGCCTCAAGCAGGCTCTTACACTTTCTCACGGCCGATAGCCTGCAAGTGCGATGTGCTAGGCAGGGCTACACTGTGTTCAACCAGATTACCACACTGACATTCCCGCCAAAAACATTTCTGCCTTCAGACTTCTGACTCTGTACAAGTCAACAGTGAATTCTTTGCCTCTTGAAAACCCTGAGCCCTAATGACAAAAAAGCCAAAGCGTTCGTACTTCAGACATTGACAGGCCCTATCCTGTATAAATAAATGTTAAATAAAAATTGAAAGTTAAAAAAAAAAGAAAAGAAATAACGACAGGGTTGAAATGTAGGCCTATTCATCGTGCGCGCTGCATGGCTTGGGTTCTTGTGGTTTGGCTTGAAACCACGTCACAAACTAAGCTACACCTAACAAACAACTCCAGATTACTCCGTAGCTTCACATTTCCGTTGACTGCGGTTAGTTTAGCAGTGCATCACACAGCAGTGTGTTTACCTATCCAAGGTACAATATTGTGGCAGTTAGAATTAGAGTTTAGAATTTCCGCGTGAACTGATAACGGTTTTAACTGTCATCACAGTTCTTTGGCTGTAAGGCAGCCAATCACAGCGTCTCTTCTCAGCTTGACCTCAACACACAACAAAAGCACGACTCCTGAACACGTCTCGGTCACAGGCAGCACACGCTTTTGTGAACAAAACAGACAGGACCGATCCAAAGATCTGGGCGTCGACTTAAAAATCCTTGTCCGCTGAAAGCAACACAAGGGCCACATCTACAAGCACAATGAATCACATTGAAAACCCGCCCAGCGCTGAAGACGGGGAGCAGTAACCAGCTCATTTATTTATTTATTTATTTCGGCACGCATATAGTCACATTTCATCACAATTTCTGTAATATGCCCTGAACAAACACAGTACCTGCCGAAAAGGGATACGGGAAAAAGCAGCCTGCTTATCAAACGTCCCGCCCCAATTCCCAACTCAAATTTAAATGTTCACATTATACATTTGTTTAAAACAGATTTTTTCGTATCACAACAGCATAGCTGAATTTTCTTTATAACAAAACAGACCGAGAAAGAAAAAATAAGCTAAAATAAAATAAACCAAATATTAAAGTCCAAATAAGTCGGATTTAAATGTACATGTCATACATTAGTCAAAACAATTTGTTTCATTTCAACAGCAAACAGTCCAGAATATTGTTCAGATAATGTCCAAATAATTGTGTCCGTTTCTTCGTTTTTATGATGAAACCGCTTACAATGTTTTTTGCACATCGTGACATTGTTTTCATTTCTTGATAACCCACTATTGTTTATATTTGGTAGTTTTCTACCATCATACATTTTATCCTACTCTTGAAGACCTTCAAATTCATAGACGATTTAATCTCATCATGTAAACTGTTCCAAAGCTTAATCATCGCAGCTGTGTGAGTCATTCTTAGGGACCACGTGTTGAAAAGGCTTCATGACCTGGGCCGGTGTTCCTCACAGAAGAAAACGGCGGAGAGGCGTGCAATTTATACCTCTCCTTATCTTTAAAACGGCACGGTGTGAGAAAGGAGGAGAGGATCCCAGCCAGCGACGACTGCAGGCAAGACGCACTTCAGATATCACATAACATTCTAGCTGTTCAGCGGACGCTCGCATCCGGAGCGACTTACATAGCATTCATCCTTTACAGACAGTCCATTTATCCAGCCGCATGCTTGCTGGATTAACAACGGTTAAGTGCATTATACTGAAGACACTGCAAAAGGCAATGCCGGCCTGGGAATGGAACCTGCAGCCCCCCCCCCCCCCCCCCCCTTCGGACTGTCACTCAGGGGGACGGTCGCCACGGAGACGGGGTTTGCCTTCCTGAACCCCACTCCCTTTGAGGATCGGCATGAGATGTTGCCGCCTGACCTCTGACCCAAATACCCTCGGGACTTCGGCAGAAGAATTTATAAATAAATAAATAAAACAAATAAAAATAAAAGAACCATCATGCCAATATGCTTCCTCCGTGCCAGTATACTCCCTTAAGTCGACTAAAGCCAGGCCCAGCAAGCAAATTAATGCAGCCGAGCATACACAAACACAAACAGTACTACTAATGTATATTTGTAAAATGGTAGGATATTAAATGCATTGGTTACCAATGCCTTAGCAACAAGTGCACCGGGTATCACATACTGCTGTTTTTTATCCTTTAGACAGGCCTTCAGCAGCTCTGCAGAACACAGCTGCCAAAAGTCCACTCAGAAATCAGAAACCTTTTATACTGCGTGTGTGTGTCTGTGTGTGTACATGAATGCATGTGTCCACAGTGTGTATGCATGTGTGCTTATGTAGGTGTGGGCCTATGTGCATGGGAGAGTGTGCATGTAGATATGAGTCTGTGCATGCATGCATGCACGCACAGGTGCATATGTCTGTGCGGTGTGTGTGACAGAGAGAGAAATAAACTTGCCTTTTTCTTGTAAATTGAGTTGCACTGTCCTAACTAACCTATTGTTTGTTTAATTTAAATGACAAAATTAAATCCAAGAATTTCCCATCTCCTAATTAATCGGTTTAAATCTCACTGCTACCGCTGCATATCTACAAAGCACAGTCCCTATACTAGCATAACGCTTTCAGGCTGTCCTTTATAAAATCCTACTTATTATCCAACCTTTGTTATGCACCAACCAGGTCTGTTGACAAGCAGAAAGCCAAGAAAGGCTCACCCTTTATTTCATAATCACACACAAGGCCAAAAGGCCATGCTAGTACCTGACCTTATTTTAAGCTCTTTGTTGCTAGGTAACTACAAGAAACGTAAAGCAAGGCCTTGAATATTTCTTAGGGTACAACACTTGAGGTATACTCTATAAGTTAGACTAGCACAGCGGAATAATTTTCAGGAGCAGACATTGTTAAAACACTGCTGGTGTATGGAAAAAAAAAGCCTTCTAAAAAGAGGACAATTGGTTTCTCGCAGACTTAAGGACAGACAATTCAGGCAGAATGAAGCAATCGCGTTCGTTTGAAGAGGCATAAATTGACAAACTCAAGAAGATGACCTTCATGGTGTGTATTGGTCCCCCAATGATAGACTCCATGATTGTCTCTGATTTACTCTCAAATGCAAGCTGTCAAGGACACGCAGGAATATTTTGTTTGTCTTTTTTTTTTTTACTCTTAAAAAACTCTTATTGTGAACAGTCGTTTCCATTATTATCTTCTCAGAAACATCTTAATAACATCGCTAGGGCCATTTATTTCTTCTGTACATGCCATTCAAAACTGAGCCGCAGTCGCTTCAAAAATATACCCTTTTTTGTTTTGCCGTGATGACAGGCTAGCGAAACCCCGGTTTCCATGGGAATGAATCTGCGGGAAGGAGGTATGTTTACATCACTCAATATTCCGTTTAATAGAGGAATCCCCCTGGTCTTTCACTGGCTATGCATAATCCGAGATACTGGTTTAGTCTGGTTATGGTTTTTGGAACCATAGCATAGTCAGAACGCCTGAATACTCAGGTTAACGTTGGATATTACTGAGCATATATAAACAGTGTAGGGTTTTGTCTACATCAGTGGCGGGCAGCTTGTGACCTGTAAGCTCCCTTTATGTGAAATGATGAAATTATAACACTTAGAATACAAAAATATAGAATACATTCACCGCATAAATAAAAACCTTCATATTTCAATATATAAAATATTACACATTTTATTTCCTTTTTTAATAACCCATATAAAGCACCTGCAGGTTTATATGCCAGGGTACTCATTGGAAATTTGAGGAGGCTATGTTATTCCCTCATAAATTATACAAATTCATTCCAAATAAATAAAGCATTATAATTTGTGAATGTATAATATCACAAATGATTTTTTATTCCCCACCTTTATTTTCCCTCCAATTTCCTTCACAACGTGTCACACTCACAAAACATTAAAACAGTAAAATATGGGTTTTTAAAAGGTTTTTTTATGTTAGAATTTTGACGTGTTTCAGGTTTGGTCATGGTCTTGTGTGCAACCTCTAATCCCAGCAGAAAAGTCATTTTACATTGAGATTTAATGCAAACCTTCTGTGTTGATATAATCATTTTCCTTAATATAGCAGTGAATGGTACCACCTAGCAGGTGGGTCAGTCTCACTGTGAGATCACATTACCCAGCTGCTGTCATAATGCAAGGCAGAGGGGAGCCCACGTTCAATCTCCGCAGAGATTAAATGAAAGTCTATGAGTGCTTTGCAGAAGGCCTGGGATTGCATTGCGGACTGAACAGGCCGAGAGTGAGCAAACGTAGCCGCGCTAATGAAACGGTCCTTCCTTCGACAGCCTTACACATCCCGTTTAATGCTTTTCGGTCTTAAAACACAGGTTCAATTTCGATTTTTTTAACTGCGGTTTTTAAGACTACAATTTATTTCCAAAAATCAATAAGATGAAATCAATGCCAGCACAAGATGGATAAAATATTAATGACACTCGTTTGTCCCACCCAAAAGCCATTTTTCCTTCTTCGCACACAGAGCATATTTATACATAAAACACTGTACATACTATTAATTTAACCACATTCAAAGCTTGTATAACAATACCAAGCACAAGTAGGATCAATGCTTTCACAGCATTACTTTTGATATCGGGACACAATAACATATAACAATAACACAATAACAGCTGCATCAGAGGGTCATCAGCTGAATCAGATTCATGGGCTTAAATAAGCTAAAATGAGATAAAATGAACAAATCCATAAATAATTGGGCCAATTAAATAACTATGAGTAAACCTTGGCAGGAAATGGACAGGGCACTCCTTACTCGCCCTCTCTCTACACCCCTCATCCTCAAACATGACCCATGAACCTGGGAATACTGAAGGGTTTCTTTTATACCCGATCACTACATTTCACTACTGATCACTATGCATTAATGCCACTGCCAGAGATTCCACTCACATGATGTCCCAGATCTAAACCAGTCCCTGATTGGAGGAGAGGGGGGGGGGGGGGGGGGGGGGTGAAACCAACAATTCTACTGGCCTTAAGGGCCATATTTGAATATCTCTACTCTACAGCCTGAAACCAATGGTCAGGATCACCTCTTTGGTCGGCGATTAGAAATCACTTTTACACTGGATCCCTGGGCATTGTGAAAATCCTGGCAGAAACTTCATTAATAATGAATTAAGAATCAATCATCGTTGCGTTTTTATGGAGAGGAATCGTTAAAATAAAAACATGGGCGAAGGATGACTCAGAACAGCAAGGCCACTTTCAACACACTAGTTTGCTGAAATTATTAGGCTTGGCCTAATAGTAAAAAAAACGAAATAATTTTGACTGTTATATTTATTTATTTTGACACACAACCTACGATCCCTTACGGAAATGTAATATACTGCAGTATATCTTAAATATATTGTGATGATAATTTTGATGTATTTACAATAGTATATTCCTTTTCCAAACGGGATGTGCAGCTACAGATAAGATAAGGACGCAATAAAGAATGTGATAGCCTGGTGCACCGTGCAGAGCCAGAAAAAATAACAAAGACGTGCCAGTTTGGTACACTGTGTACAGACCGAGACACGCACAGCGATGTTGTACATTTCCGCCTTATGTAAAGACGCGTTGCCAGGCTTCCGCAGTCCGCTTTGAGATGGAGTAATTGTTCCTTAAGTGGCGTATCTGGGGTCCCGCCGATTCATAACAAGAGTTCAACTGGCAGCAGCTCGCATGTAAAACCCCCTGATACCAGCAGCAGGTACCTCGCAGTAAACTCATCACAACGAAGGCCGTCGAAAACAACGTCCACCTTATCACCGCCTTTCAGCTGCCGGTCGATAACGGGGCAGCTAAGTTTAACTCGGCCCTTGAATGTGAATGGCTGTAGTGTTGAAACCGTTATCTAATGGGCTGTTTTCTGACAGGCCCGAAGCAGAGCAGGGACATTATATTCTCTGAGCAGAGGGGGAAAGGAGGCTATAAAAGGCACTCAGCCATATGTTAATTGCCTTAATCATCTAATTGGAACTATCAGCACGGCGGAGGCATGGGTTGCTTTGCAAAGTGGCACGGAGTTAAAAACCGCACAAATCTAGCGGTTCGGTTCATAACATTGGTCACACTCCGATATTCTGTCAGCTCATTAGAAGTGCATTCAAAAATGTCACCACTACAAATGTCAATTAGCGCTGCAACGCAGATGCTTCCCTTCGTATCCAGCCAAATAAAAATCTGTGGTGAATGACTTGGAGCCCTAGTCCAAAGACATCTACAGTACAGCCTTACCGCTCAACACTTAATTCGGGTGCATGGGTTCCGTTTGGAGGCTATGGGTTCTTCCTTTTGCTTAACATTTAGAACTCACCTCCATGCATTCAGTTTATCACAAGTGGAATACTGTCATGCCTGAAGACAATTTCAACTTTTTTTCCCCTCTAAAAATGTTAAAGGAACAATCTTTCTTTGGAGCTAAAATCTGTAATTGGTTGGTTCAGGTCAAAATGGCCCCCGTTGGATAGAATATGCAGTAAAAAAAACCCCCGATACATTCAATGCAAATGGCTGAGCTAGCAGAAACCATAAATCTAGTGTCTATTAAATGGTATACTGCCGTGATAAAAATGAAGAGGCAGCAGCGAGACGACTTGATGTCATCAGTCAACCAGCTGATCTTTCATCGATTCCACTGGGCGGCTTGTTCACTCCGAGGGAAATCAACTTTGCCGTGACCTTTTCAGACTTTAGAACATTTACTACATGCATTTATCCTCTCCATGTTAGCTGCAAGACAGACCAGTTTGCCTAGTGTTGGAATGCCTACAGAACTGGGATTTCAACAGACTTTCTAAAATTCACTAGCTGGTACAATCGAGGCCAGCTGCCTAACACTAGTGCCTAGTGTTCCGCCCGCTAACACACAACCAGTCAAAGTAATACGCAAAATCATAAAGACGATACTTTGACCATGCTCAAAATGGGCCCTTCGGTTCAATCACGCTTGTCATTTTGCTTACTGTCTGGACAGCATTCAGCACTGTGAGAAGACTGCTCCGGGCACCGTGCATTAACAACAGTCAACATGGAAAAACATTTGCTAGTGTCAGTGGGAAATGTAACTGAAGATTGATTCACTTATCAATAGTAAAAACATGCAGCACTTCTTAAGTACTAAGAAAGCAAGGACAGGTAAGTTATTGTCCATTCTCAGTTCCTCAAGGAAATATCTGCCGATTTCAGTATAAGGCGCATCGCCCTTCACGTTTTTTTGCATGGATTTCTCCTGGAATGTGACAATATGCATTAATCAATGTAGTCAGTGTACAGAAGTTAACATGGCTGCTCTTCAGTCTTCCATGGGTCCACAGGAGTATGCGCAAACCCATGGTCATGTTGGAATGGAACTGGAAACTGGTTCGCAGCACCACAGTTTAAATCGGTATACGTACAGAGACGAACACGCAGTCATAATCGCCTTTGTGCTGTCAAACAGTCATTTCTGAGCAGGTTAATGTGTAATTTATAATCAATCATTGCAGAGCATATTTCTACCTCAGAGAACAAAGGGAAAGAACCAACTGCAAATGAGGTATGAGGTACATCAAGGGTACATTTTTTATTTTTTTTATTTTTATTTTAACCAGGTGCTGCACCTGACAATTGTGTCCAATTCATGACATGTAATGGCTCAGACATGTTAGGACCTGCTGAACACATGCCACTGCATGTAAACATACAGATTCATAAGCATATACCATATCATACAACTGAGGTGCATATTCAACAAACATATCAGATAAACTGCATTCTCAGCCTCTAAGACTTTAAAGCCTGCCTGAATTATTTCTCATTTAGACATAGAATATAATGGGAGGAGTCGCACGTAACAACCATAATAGAGAGTAAATATTTTGCCCAAAGAAATGGATGAGATTAATTGCGTGCAGGCCTTTATCTTTGATTTTGGTGAAAAGAAAATCTACAAAACTGGAAGAAAAATAGAACAATGCGAGGTTGAAAGAAACCACGAAAACAACTGTTAAGGTCAAGAGGTTTTTCCAAATGGCTCATTATGTAGCAGTGCTTGCTGCTGATAACCAATTTAAATGTGCACACTTTTTAAGGCCTTGTTTTCTTCAAATCGTGCATTTCAATTTCCAAAACGACCCCTATGGTGGGTATGCACATCTTAATTGCAGATACTCCAAGCACTTGTCATGAATTGTTTTTGTAATGCCAGATATAGTGGGGGGGGGGGGGGGGGGGGTTTTCAATGAGCAAAAAAAGTATTTGTTATTCATTTTGGTACATACTGTGATACTGACATCCTTTTTCTTACACTCAGATTAAATACTGGTGTCATCTAAACAAATGAGCACATACAGGCCAGAGGCCGTACACTCTACACCTATGTAATGAAGGGCTTGGGTTACCCCCATGACGGGCTCAGATACCTGACCTTGTAGAAAAAAATATTCTGAATCACGCCAGCAGCGCATGGTGAGAGACATCTCTGGTCAGCACAGGTGTGTCAGCACAGGTGTGATACAAACATGGGGGTTAAATCCATATAACCGGGCCATTACGTTTGATTTATTTTAACAAACCAAACAAATTAATTCAAACAGATGCATACAAAGACCCGATTCAAAGAACAAACTAAAACGGAGCAGAGATCTCGATGCCATTTGTCAAAAAAGGTTGGGTCATGGATTTTTGCCCACAAATTGCTTTATAGGGCACTGCACATTCATCTTTTACACGCAACCACTACAATAATTATTATTCTTTAAAACTATTTGTTAGTGGAACTCATGCATTTTGCAACACGCTTTGATGTGAGGCCGACTCCTACTGCGGGCGGGGGTTTACTGGATAGGACATGAGTGTTCCTCTCTGGGAAATTAATACGAAGCATTGTGTCAATCACCTAAAACAGGAAGTGATCCCTCAGGTCAAACAGCGAACACTATGAGCGTGGGTGCGTCCCAATACTCGGAAAATGCCACCTTTCCTCCTCCACTACCACCTCCTCTACTCCGTGCCCCGGAAACGGATCTTTGTGTTTTAATCCAAAGTCGCTGATTACATCTTAATTACGTATTAATGGTTACATATTAATTAATGTCTCGACGCAAACCACAATGTCATGTACATTGGATACTGTACATGCAAATACTTGTACTCAAAACATTCAGGCAGTTTTGCATATTTCCGGGTAGGAGAGGAGTGGTAGTGGGGGAGTGGAGGAAGGGAGGTGGGGAGTGAAGAATATTGGGACGCAGCCCTCGTGTCTTATTCTGCAGATCACAATGCATCCACAGCACACCAGAAATAAGCACCAGCTCACAAATATAACAGCAGGTGTGCTCATTTCAGGTGGATTTTTTTTGGGGTCTTATTGGATTTTTTTTCTATTTTGAACATAATTTTTAAAGCTTAAAAGATTTTCAGGTTCTCAACACAAATTCTGTCCCTCTATGGAATTTGAGGAAACTAACTCTAGCCAGCTCTATTTGAGTTGGCAGAAAATAACTCTGTGTTGAATCTCACACATACAACAGTGGGTAGAAAAGAACTATTTGTTACCAGTATAATTAGCTATTTGTATAATTGCGACTTTTTTTAAAGTTCTCCTTTAAATTTGATAGGCATTTTTCTAGGGAACGTTGGCTATGCAATGAGTTGCAAAATTAGCCCTGTAAAACATTCCGTTTGCGCATTCTTCCTCCAACATGTAAATCAATTTAAAAGACAGGTTTAGTGCAATTACATACACCTCAGGGATCAGTGTTAGACCAGTGGGAATACTGTAAAATGCAGGAACAATACGGACACTGACCCTATAGGAAACACCGATACGATACAAATTTAGTTGCAAGAAATTTGTACTACAAAAAGCTAAATCAAAATACACCAATTTTAACAATGTTAATCCTTCTTTCAACTGGCATTATTACTTATGACATAATATAGGCTAAACTAATTTTAGTTTAAATGAACCAATAATTAAACCAGTGGTAATCAGCACCTCATTAGACCATTCATCAATCATCACCATTGGCTTTCTCTATGATACATTTTTATCATTGACCCACTATTTTTTGGAAAGTTATTTTCCCACAATGTAAAATTTAATAACAGTGCTGACATGGCAGGTTGTTTAATTATGATGTTATTTAGAGTTACATATTAACAAGTCATTAAATATTATAAATTGACAGTTTGAATTGGTTTTTACTATATGCTCAAATTTGCATCGGTGATAACAGAGAGCCTGACTTTGATAATGTATAATTATGTATGCTACTTCTGGTTTAATACCCAAGCTTGGTTGAACAGTCTGTGTGTGGTGTGGTGTGTGTGTGTGTGTGTGTGTGTGTGTGTGTGTGTGTGTGTGTGTGTGTGTGTGTGTCAGATGAGAGTATAATTGGAGTATAAATATAACCAAAGCCAAAACCCAGAAGGAAAAACAGAGCAATTTTTGTTTTTACCATTTCTGTGAACAAAAAGCAGTGTCTGTCATTTCAAACCTGAATATTACAGTCAGTAAAATCCCAACTGTTGCACATCCGGCGAATAAGGGGTCAAAATAAATATTTATGGGTAAACTGTGGTTTCTGCAGTCATACTAAAAGCAACACGACAAGCAACTAGAATATTACTGGCTAGTGATGACATCACATCCCCTGTCATTGTGATCTCACTGGATGTTGGATGTTATCAGACCTCCAATCAGAAGCTGGAGGTAAACACCATGGGCCTGATTTACCAAAATCTTTAGCATGCGCAGAAGCTTTTAACAAGCGCAAAACTAATAGCAATAACCAATTATTGGTGCAAAATAAATACCATGACCAATCTTCAGTGATGTCATTGGTTTTTGCGTGTGCTAAAAGAAAAGGATGAATTAGAGCCTTTTTTTTTTTTTTTTTCTTTTTTTTTAACTTGCAAATGTAATTTAAATGCACAGAATGTAAAATATACCCCATGTGTTCAATAGGTTGTTCTCAGGAGACAGACTGTGAACTAAGCTTGGCTGTCATTCACATTCACTTTTAAAAAAGAAACAAAGTCACACTTTTTTTCCAGTAATGCAGACACTCTAATGTTCGGATTATTTTCTAACATTTTTTACTTTCTTGGAAGATAAATGATACGCTTTGCTTTGGATCTCTTTGGAGGCGGAGTTCATGTGTTGGACTGCTTAATGACACTGGACAGCTCAGGACAGTGGGGGCTATTTTTAATCATGACATTTGGCTGTAGGCTATTACACTTTAATTCACTTAATTAATTTGATTAATGCAATTAATATATTGAATGTCTTTGTTTGATATGTTTGGGTTGTTTTGGGTCTGCCCCACTGTCTATGTCTTTTTTTGTTGTTGCTGGGGCTACAACTGAAGTTCCCTAGTGGGAAAATAAAAGTTATTCTATTCTATTCTCAAATGTACATGCATGTGATTTGGAATGAAAATTGTTATAAATGCACAGTGGTTATAAATCAGGTTTCAAGGAACCGAAAAATCTCAATTTTAGTAGAACGGCATCGTTGCATCGCGCAATATTCCAGAGCAGGTAAATGACAGGGATGTGCAAATGAGACTTGCCGTTTACAGCCGTCCCTCCCCAAAATGATGACCCCCCCCAAGGCGCCGTCTGGTCAGCCTGGTAACAAATGAAGGAGATTTGAATTTCCTACGGAGAGAGGCCCAGCTCGCAACGATAAATTAATCTGTCAAGCCCAACTCTCTGACGGCTTTACCAATTCGACAGATAGAATTAGTCCTGTCACACAGATGGTTTAATTCCTCTCTCAGCCAATCAGGTGAGCCTGAATGTTCACACTCAAGTGTGGAAGTAAGGCGGGTCACTGTGCCCCAACGCCAGACCCAGAGAGACAGAAATACACCAGCAGTGGTCAAACAAAACTAAATATGAAACGCACACGTGCAACACTGAATCAGAACTCCACAACCAAATATGAAATAGATTCATACTGAAAATTAAATATACAGGCATATAACTACCGTGAATATGGGCCACTGCAAGGCAAAATAATGAATTCCAAATACATATTCATACATTTAACCACTAAAACATCATTTACATTTTCTTAACCTGTACAAGGTCTGCAAAAGTCATAACTGCATACGAAATGTATTCATGGAAAATGCTCCTTATGAAAGAATTCAGTTCCGCGACATTTTGTGACATGCTCTGCTGCGTTGAGAAGCGTTTTCCAAAAGCCGTTCCACATTATTTTGCCGAATTAACTGATGTCAGATTATTAATTCAGCACTGCAGTTTTGCCTGGACCGAACTGCCTGGCAATTACCTGCCTGAAGGTTCATCGAAAACAAATAGGCTGTGTGGAGCAGAAGCATAAAAGCATATTTCCTGTTATCCATTTGAAAAGCTTCCATCTTTCACACTGGGATCAATGCTGCACTCTCCCAATTTAGTGTGCTTTTTTAGCAGGTAGTATTTTAATGAGCACTTTTACAGAAATGCGTCATTTCTGTAAAACCTGCTACCTACAGCCCTCAGAACTGGGAAATAATGCTTACGCAATGCAAGCCATTGTGAGTCGTAAAGTCTTCTAGCTCAAAAACAGAAGAACAAAACAAAACACTTATATTTAAATCATATTTCCCTTTTCTGTCCAGTGGACCGGAAAACCTACCAAATTAAAGAGTGTTATTGGGGCTGTCTATTGTTAAATTATAATTTTTTTTGTGGTCTCCTCAGAAAAACACATCAATTCCTGTAGTGCCTTTGCATCTGGCTGAATTCAAACTCAAATCACTGGCCATTTATTAGGCTACATCACTTTCAGCATTTAAACGAATGAGCTAAACATTATGCATCCGCTCAATTTTATTCAGCACTGTGCCAAAACCCACTATACCACTTAAACTATAAACAGTACAATTTTCATTATGTATTCAAAACGTACGAACCTAGATGCAAATTCCAGATTCGATTTTCATACGTTACACTCATTATTCGGGCATAGAAAGCCCCCATAGTTAACGGCGCCCATAATGACAGGCCTGAAAGTACGAACAAAAGATGGACACGACAACAGCAGTAATGGCGAGGAGAAACAGACCTAGAGAGAAACGCACCTGAACAATGGAACAATCTGCACCTCCATGACAGCAGATAAAACCTTAAACGGGCAGAACCTACAACTACAAGCTGTAGCCATGGCCACAGTATGTGAACGAGTCCCAAAGCTCCAGTTACATCCCCTCTTTCATAGGTTGCAATTGAGCTCTTGTGGATAAGACTGATCGGCTGCACTTAAGTTAACGCTGAGGGACAAACACACCAGCGTGAGACGCAACAAGCAAAACTGCCGCTGAGCTACGGACGCATCAATGAAACGTGAATAATTGGCTTATCGGCTTCAAATACGTTCCACCTCCGCAAGCCGGCGGTGGAGACGAGCCAAATTTTCACCCCGCCAGAATTCTGACTTAAAAGTAGTAAGAATGTGCTTGAGAGGGTAGAAAGCGATCCAGTAGCCTGACTAACTGCCAAATCAAACCTAAATTCAAAAAGTAAAGCTTGAATGGAAGGTTCACTGAATTCGGTTTGCGAGGGAAAGATTTCCCTCCAAAATGGCGCACTTCAACAGCGTCCACATTGTATGTTTGTCCGTTCCTCGGTCTGTCCGTCTGTTCCTCGGTCTGTCCGTCTGTTCCTCTGTCTGTCTGTCTGTTCCTCGGTCTGTCCGTCTGTTCGCTGAGCGAACTGCGCACGGAATGCAACACAATGGGGGATGTGTTTCCCACACAAAGTGACTGCTTATAAAAGATTCACCAGCCTTCAAGAACCAGTTCATCTCTCCCTGAAGATTAGTGCTGAACTATAATAATCCACTTACAACAATAACCGGTCACAAGGATGAATCACCTTGGACAAGCCTTCTTTGTGTTGAGACAGGACAGATTTTTGAGTAACGGTTTCTTGGGTAAAAGCCCAAGAACCATGGCACAATTCCCCATTTAGCTCTGCCTTGACGTTTTGGCTGGATAGAGGCATGTAATCTCTGCACGTGTGACACTCAGGGACCAAGGTCAATCTCAACCTCATGGGGATGTTGTCAGTTCCATTTGCAATTAAGTAAATTAACAAAGTAAAATTTAATTAGTGAATTGCAAATCCTCAAGGAACATCATTGGAATTTTTCAAGTAAAGAACGGAATTTCAATGACCAAGTTGAAAATGGAATTACCTCAACCCAACCCTGGACCTTTTGTGTAGCACACTGTCTGTGCACAAAGAGTCACAGGGAGTCAGGGATATATCAAAAATCTGTTCAACAGTAAATTACATTCCACTCTCAGCACACAGATTATACTCGTTGTCTGCTTGACTTACAAAGCACAGGCAGAGTTTCACTTGCAAGCACAAGGGGGGGGGGGGGGCATCACATAGCAATCATGGACCATGTGGGGGAGTGGGGCAACTTTGAGATCACAAACTGGAGGGAACCGCAGATTGGGGTGTGCGGGGGTGGGGTGGGGGGGGGGGGCCTTAATCTCCACCCATGATCCAACGACTTTCTTTCTGAGCTGGAGAAGCTCACTTAAATCCATTTTTTTAGCTCGTTGCTTCCTCCTTCCCGATCTCGGTGCTGCTTCAGTGAATTGAGGGCATTTCAAAATTCTACTCAGCTTTTTTTGTCATGGCTGGCACAAGGTAGCATGGCTTTATTCACAGCTGGTGCAAGGAGATGGTCATTCAGACGGGTCTCGACTCCTTCAGACAGGTCCCGACAGGTCCCGACTCATCCACACGGGTCCCGACTCATCCACACGGGTCCCGACTCATCCACACGGGTCCCGACTCATCCACACGGGTCCCGACTCATCCACACGGGTCCCGACTCATCCACACGGGTCCCGACTCATCCACACGGGTCCCGACTCATCCACACGGGTCCCGACGGGTCCCGACTCATCCACACGGGTCCCGACGGGTCCCGACTCATCCACACGGGTCCCGACGGGTCCCGACTCATCCACACGGGTCCCGACGGGTCCCGACTCATCCACACGGGTCCCGACGGGTCCCGACTCATCCACACGGGTCCCGACGGGTCCCGACTCATCCACACGGGTCCCGACTCATCCAGACAGATCTCCAGTGTGTAGCCAGTGTGCTTCATTTCTATGGTGTGTTGCTGGACATTAGTCTTGTAATCATTTTTTATCTTATTTCTCCAAAACACAATTGCAAATAGTCAAAATAAACATCCCAACTTCATCACTGGACTTCTTAGGTGTGCTGTGAGTTCCCCTAAAATAGAAAAACAAAATAGCTGGCAAAGCTCACTATCTTACCATGTCATATAATCTATAAAATATACATTACCAAATGCACTCTACAAACATGAAATTAATTAATGCCAGAGGGGATTTTGGTCAAAACTGCAGAGAAACCGTGGCAAGACGAAGAGGAAATTGTTTGAGTGAAAATAGGTTACATTAGCACTTCGCTATTTTAATGAACACACACCTGTTAACACCAACCCGCCCATATCAATGTAAATGCATTTATTTTAGGTTGGGTAATTGTGAACTAACTAATCTGGCTGGAGGATAACATTTTATCAGTGCACTGGATTAAATAAGCAGTAAGTTTGTGTTTCTTTGCACCAGGCCTTTTAAGTTACCATGAAATTAATGTGGTTAGCTTTTTTTTTCTTTTTCTCCAAATGAATTAATTATGTCTTTAATTAATTAGGAAAGTGACATAAGGAATAATAAGAAGCTTAAAAACACATTAATTACAAGCTCCAAGCACTTACAAAATAGCCAGAACTTCATTCAGTGGCAGGTTTGACTAGCCAAGTCGATGAGGATTTCCAGCGCTCAATGAAAAATGAAAAAAATAAAAAACGTTACAACGGTTATAAACAGCAGGGAATATGTTGCTGTGGAAAGAAACACAACGGCAACTAGAGGCAAGCTCAGTAGACAGAAGTAGAAGAGTACAGGCTAATCTTAGCAGGCTTGGCGTTATGTTATTATGTTCATTTCCACAGAGCTAGCCACCGTAGGAAATAGAAATAACCGGTCGTGGTGGAAGAAATGGGAGCCATTTCCATACGTCCAGAAGATACACTCTGTACTCTGCAACATCTGAACAAGCTATCAAGACAACAGAAAGCTCAGTAACTGCCATAAGAGTGCTCATCCATGGTGGTAGCATTGTACTAAGACTCCGCAATTTCAAAAACTAATAGCGCGTCAGCCCCGACCATGACTCTGTGATAGGCAGCCTCTTCTGAGGCCCACAACACGCATTAGTATTCAGGATCATAGTGTGTATTCCACAAAAGCAGCTCGCCATTAAAGAACAGCCACAGAGGACTATAGGGAGCGCGCTAAAAACAGCAGCAATCAAAAAGCACTGTACTGTCAAAGAGGCCACAGGACGTGTCAATGGTGTAACACTAGCAGATTAGCACCCTACTTATGAAGATGAAAAACACTTCATAAGAATTTTTTCATTATGATTTTCATCATGCTAATGAGGATGATGAGGATGATGATGATGATGGTTGTTGTGTTTTGAAATTAGTAGGCCAGGCACCTGCTGCGCAATGTTACCTTATTGTTTCTGTTAGTATTATTATTCTTCTTCTGCACAAGTTTTACTGACACGTAGGGACCTGTTCCAATGTAAAATCTGTCAGCGCATGCCTTATCGGAAACTATGCCTGATTTCAGATGGCTAAAAATGACAAATACCACTGTAGAGGTGTGACAATATAGACCGTGTAATGGTTCTCTGCTCAAACTGCAACTTTTTGCAATAATCATAAGCGCATGTGCAGCTGAATTACACAACACTTTAATTGATTTGCAAAACACTTAAACACCTTCTTCTTGTGAACTCTTAAAAAGAAAAAAATCCCAATTTAACATCTCAGTTTCAGCCCCCCAGGAAGGAACCCACTAGACATTACAAACATAAAATTTGGAAAGAACAATCCTGCACTCTCTCTCAGATTTGGCCGTGAAAAATTTAACAATATATCTATAATGGAAATTTTTAATTGAGCATATTCCTTGTGGCCATAAATGACACAAATGTCCTACAGAGTTCATCGGAATGTACAATAACCCCAGCGGGACTGTATAGACCGTATGTGCGTTCGTTGGTCAATCAATCAAAGTTTATTTATTTATGGTAAATTTCATACTTTAATTTCTTAAGAAAATACATGCGTGACTATAGGGTGAGAGGTGTTTCTATTATTCATAAATAAATATTATATAAGGTAATTCGCAAATATCATTCGATGCCCATTAAATGCTGTATGCAAACACTCAGCCAAGCCATAGGCCAGCATTCAGCCAATAAGGCTCATGGTTAAGCGATAGCAGCCGAAAATTCTCGCAATTAATCCGTGATACACTGTGGCAGAAAAAAAAAATTTTTTTTTGCAATTACAAGAAAATACTTAAGTTTGTTCAGACTTTCATTGTACAGGCCATCTCCATAGGTCACATGCACTTTATACTTTTAAATGCCATATATTTATTTTTGTCATGCTTGCACATCGAACACATCAGCTGCTCATCACATTAGCTCTGAATGCGTCATAAATGTGGTCTGTTTGAGGGCAATGCGATTTAGCTGTTGACTTTAGACCATAATGCCGTAGGTTGAGAAATGGTCATATTTAAGTCCCTTTTTCAAATGTAGCAAAACTATCAACATGTTATATACAGCAACTGTAGTCTACATGTTCACAATATTTTTGTAAGCGCATTTTTCTACTCACTGAACATTCTGCTTGTTTGGGGTAGGCTACTTTTAACAAGGGTTTTGCATATATTATTATTACCATTGTTATTATTATTATTATTATTATTATTATTATTATTATTATTATTATTATTATTAGTGTTTATAGAAGACGCGTTGAAAAGACCAGCAAATACAATAGCAACGATTAGCCTGAAATAACAAAAGTGACCGATGCAAAAAGGACTTCGCGTAAAATCTACATGGAACTGTCAGACACAGGAAAGTTGTGCGTAATACATGTAGCCTATAAGAGAAGAGCGAGGAATTGAGAGAGGCAGATGCGTGGAGGCGCAAGGTGATTCATAAAGGGGAAAAAATAAAGCGATTAATCGTTAATCTCATAAATTGCAATGGGGAAGAGTTCGTCTTGAGTAAAGGCAAGTAATGCAAATTAATCGCAGCTTGCTACACTCGGCGCAATGACCACCCCTGCAGGACGCGCATCCCAGGAAATTTATTGAGCATTTATTTAGCAATATGTGGAGAATAATTTTCTTCATTGTCACTGATCAACTTGCTTGCCCACAAAACCAATAATAGGCTACGGTTATCGAGTAATGACAGTCCGTTTGTCTGAGTTCAGCAGCATCCAGCAGCATAGCCTACAAGCGACCTAAATCGTTTTCTTGTGTAGCAAAAGCGGGTCCAAATGCGACCCGAATGGAAAAGCAAGAACAACGAATACCAATAGAAACAGTATTATAAAGCCATGTAACTATAGGCCTACTGCCTTTTATGGGAGAATAAACATCAACCGGTTTCACAAATCTATCTTAGCGTGAAAGCAAAATTAAGA
Organism: Synaphobranchus kaupii; assembly: GCA_029718625.1. Taxonomy (NCBI): domain Eukaryota; kingdom Metazoa; phylum Chordata; class Actinopteri; order Anguilliformes; family Synaphobranchidae; genus Synaphobranchus; species Synaphobranchus kaupii. The sequence goes on from CM056380.1 coordinate 111,208,226, forward strand.
TAAGAATAACGTTAGCGTTATGATGCTTGAACGAACGCATCGTAGTGAACAGGTTACAATAGGATACCTTTTCAATACCAAAGCAAATTTACGTTTTGTGGCTATAGTAAAATGTGGAAAGATGAGTGACTGATGCTAAATTTGCCAAAATACTAATAATAAAGATGGAAACGACAGACGCTGCCTCAGACATGATCAGCTAGCGAGGCTATTGTTCGCAAACTTCTCGTAGAGGGAACCAGTATATATTACTGCATTATGGCTATTTAATTATCTGCACATTCAAAGAATAAATAAAATATTTCCTCACATAGTCCACGATCACGTCTAAATCCAATTAGCCTTTAGCCTAATATCTGTCCTTGCTACTGTGCAAAAAGAAATCTTGCGATTTCGTCACGACAATGAAGCTGGTTCCATGTAAGCAATCTATAAACATTTTGCCTATCAAATGTATTAGTAATGCAAGAGCAAACACAATCCTTCAAAATAAATAAATAAATAAATTAAAATAACCTGCCGCTAAACATGTTCTGTTATTAGATAGGCTACGGCATTTCATATTTAGCTTGCTACCATTTTCAGCAAGCTAGGAGTGGCAGAGTCGGCTATTACGAAAATACATCCTCATTTGAAGCTGTCATGTCATTTTCATTGAACTACTTTAATTAGCCTACATTTCCATGTCGGTTGCATATCTTTGTGATAAACGTTACTCGTGAGTTTATATTTTCCGCAAGGTTTTATATTTAAATTTTAAAACGCCGTCTGTTACAAGGTGAATTTCATTACCTACCAAGCGCTTGAAATTCAAACAATTCATCTCTCTTTCTCGGCGGCGGTGAAAAGCTCACATATAGCCTACAAATGAAATACAGACACGCATGCACAAGAAAAAAAAATTGAAATGTCCACTCACCCCGGTTTTTACAGTCTCAATGGCGATGTTTTGTTTATTTCATAGTCCCCATCTGATTGTCCGCGTCACCCGACTTCCGCGTAGTAGGACAAAAAAATAGAAAAGAATAAAGAAAATAAATTAGACGGGGCATGCGCGTGAAAACAGCCGCGGCGCGTTGATATGTTGATTGGTATAACATCCGGATTACAGATGCTGATGTTGACTAGTGATATTTAGAGGGAAAGCCCTTATGAATATGCTAGCAGTGGTCCGCCCATATGCATGTTGAAAAAAACACAATATTAATAATAATCTTGTTGCACCATCATCATAATTTTTAGTCAAGAAGACACCTACACAAACAGAAAGCCTTTGATTTTTTTTCTTCAGAAAAATTATAGTCATTAAATGTAATAGAAATACCATTATAAAACAAACAACACATACCAAGTTAAGGGACCTCATTAAAGATTATGTGTACAGATTAATCACACAATAAAAACGCACTGGGGACTTCGCAAATCTTGTGTCAAAGTTCCATTTATCTGGGATACCATAAAGGCCTTATTGTTCAGTTGGATTAATTATTCACAACCTCCCTCTCTCCGCAGATGTAACACTGGCTGCGTCTGTGCTCACTGCGATGTGTGGGCACCTTTGATACCCCTATTTATGGGGCCAATTAGCCAGACAGGAAAGGGGGCTATCTTTAACGGATTTACAAATGGGTGCTTTTATTTCTCTTAGCATTTGAGAATTTGCCGTTCTCAGCCACGAGGATGCGGGAGGGCAGGCATTTTTTTGAAGGGGCCAATGGGAGCTTCCGTAGGACTTCAGAGTGGCACCTTTGAATAGGCCTCGAGGTTATGACAAAGAACAGTAGTAGGCCTCCATCCCTCTGGAACACGTGCCCAAACTTGCTTCAGTCGAAGTATCCCATCTTTGTACGTCACATTTTACAGATACAAATCTCTTGGGATAAAACCTGTGCTTGTGCTGCGTTGCTATGCGCCTCAATGTTTACCGTCAACTTTGTACAGAAAAGAACTTGCCATGCAAGTTCTGCAGGTTCATCTTGTCTCTTACATATTCTGCTGTGCCGCACTTTACATTTGATGACAAGGTCAGGTGGTTGCTCTCAGACTTTGTCGTACACATTCCGTAATGTAGCCCATTACCTGTGAGGGTGGTATTTATCATAATTAAATGAGCTGTTCAATTAAGAGATTAGTGGTGTTTAAAATGGAATGCAGAACATGTGGTTGACCAGTGTAAAGATTTTCGAATATATCCTTCAGAATATTGAACATTTTCATTTAAACCAGACAATGCCAAAGCTTCCATTTTTAGATTCATTTTCAAGTGTTGTATTCTTGTATTCATAGTTCAACACAAACAAAACAAACTTTAATTATGAATGTACTGATTATTCCGTAGTCAATAATCATGAGGAATTTGTGTCCATGTATTGAGAAAGGCTGGAAATCTGAAACACAGATGGCTAAACATCCATCCATCCATTATCCAACCCGCTTATTCCTGGTCAGGGTCGCGGGGGGCTGGAGCCTATCCCAGCATGCATTGGGCGAGAGGTAGGAATACACACAGGACTGGTCGCCAATCTATCGCAGGGCACACACACCATTCACTCACACACTCATACCTATGGGCAATTTAGATGCTTCAATTAGCCTAACCTGCATGTCTTTGGACTTTGGGAGGAAACCAGAGTACCCGGAGGAAACCCACGCGGACACGGGGAGAACATGCAAACTCCACACAGAAAGGCCCTTGGCTGGGATTCAAACTCGGTACCTTCTTGCTGTGAGGCCCCATGGCTAAACACACTCCTCATTTCATTAACACACCAAAATCGATGAATAAAATTCTAATATTCTTCTGATTGTACAAACACCAATTCCAAAAAAGTTGGGACAGTATGTAAAATGCACATAAAAGCAGGAAACAGTGATGTGTAAATTCTCTTTTACATATAGTTAATTGAAAAGAGTACAAAGAAGAGATATTTAATGTTTTACCTTATCAACTTTATTGATTTTTGTAAATATACGCTAATTCCAAATTCAATGCCTGCAACATGTTCCAAAAAGTTGGGACAGGGGCAAAAAAAGACTGGGAAGTTCAAAAAACACCCGTTTGGAACATTCCACAGGTAAACAGGTGATGCTATTTTGACTGGGTATAAAAGGATATCAAAAGACCTTTGAGACCTTATTTTCAGGCACTCTTACAAGCGATACTATAACCTCTCTACATTTGAATTGATCTCTATGGGAATTGGGGGATGGGAGTACAACCACTGGCAAAAACTATGGAATCACCACACTTAGAGGATGTTCACCCAGCTTTTTTTACTTTGTAGCAAATAAACAAATCACAGATAAGACACAAAACTATTTTTGTTTAATAGCTGAACATTCATAATTCTTTCCTTGACATTGAGTGATTCCATAATTTTTTCCTCTACTTGATCTGGGAAAGAATATGCCATTAATTAAAATTATTTAAATTAATTTGTTTGAGGTATGTTTCAAGAAGCCAGAATATTCAGCTATTAAACAAAAATTGTTTTGTGTCATTTCTGTGATTTGTTTATTTGATATGAAGTAAAAAAAAGCTGGGTGAACATCCTCTAAGTGTGGTGATTCCATAATTTTTGCCAGGGGTTGTAGATTAAGCTGTCAATTACATGGGAATAGTATGGAACACATGGATGGCTAAATGGCTGTAAATCATGAAGGGTTCTTGGGTATCAAATGAGCCTCAAAACCATCACTCTGCTGCCAGTTATGCAGTAGATATGGATGGATCACTTGAAGGGTTGTTTCTCCTGACTAATTTTCCTATTGAACTCTATGGAAAAATAATTCAGAAGAGACACATAAAGTTATCCATCCATATCTACTGTATTTCTGGGAGCAGAGTGATGATTTAAGGCTTGTTTGATATGTCAGACCTTTGATGACTTAGACCCATTTAGCCAACCATGTATTCCATACTGGTTCCAGCATAGTTTACAGCTGGCCCCATTATTTCTGATTGGCTGGTTGACTTATATATTGAATATAAATATTACCCATGTGTTTTTCCAGCCTAACACCTTTATGAAAGACTGTTTTGAACCACAATTACCGGCAACATTTAGCTGTTGAAATGTTTTAATAGATGTTTTGCTAAAAACACTCTAAACATCTCTGTGGACATGCACACTTCAGGCAAATACAGTAGCGTGTAAACCTGGTCCCGGACAGCCACAGGTTCTGCTGGTTTTCCTTTGTTACTCTGCACTTAATGAATCAATTACAGTGTTCAACTACACTCATTAACTCACTTCACCTGGGGTGCATTTCACAAAGCAGGATTCCCGAGTTAGCTGGATAACTGCACTGAGTTAAACCCTGAAGAGCTCTTTTTTTACTTCAGTCATTTTATGGTGAAAACAAAAACAAACTTGTGGCTTGTGGCTCTCCAGGACCAGGGTTAAAGACCCCTGCTTTAGCCTGTGTGGGTGCAGCCCAGCACTGCAATATCTGATTCAACTGATTAACAAATCATGGTAAGTCTTCAATCAAGACCTTGGTAGGTAGAATCAGGTATCGTAGTGTTGGGCCAGAACATACACCTGCACTCGCTCCGGCCCTGTTTCAGGTAAGATTGGACACCTCTGTGCTCGGCTATGTAGCAGTAAGCAAAGTCTGGTGTTCCAGGGCAACGCAAATGGCTTGTGGGAAAACCGATGAACAGTAGATGGTTTTCACAGCAATTAACCTGGAGTGCGGAGTGACACAACCTCCCTGATATTGTATTGTGTGTGTGTGTGTGTGTGTGTGTGTGTGTGTGTGTGTGTGTTGTGTGTGTGTGGTGTGTGTGTGTGTGTGTTGTGTGTGTGTGTGTGTGTGTGTGTGTGTGTGTGTGTGTGTGTGTGACAAGCAGCAGACAACAGACGCGGTGTAATTTACCACCGTCATTAGAGACAAAAAGTGGCACTCTGTTTTAAAAACACCCCCATCGGGCAGCGGCTGAAAGGCTTGCGAATAGCCTATTGTGTCGCACCTCGAATGCATTTTACATGGAGAAGACGACATTGATCACTCACGCCAACTGTGTGCCGAACTTAAGGCCACTGCCTTTTCGAAAAATCATGACATCAAGCTAGTGATGTGTTTTCTTATCAGCCCATACCACAAGATAATGTCAACTTCCCACAAATTTTTATGTTGTAATTATAGCCTTGGAATATGATCAGTAGAGGACGTATGAAACTTTAATCTAAGCAAGTGGTGAGCTGGCAACACCTTCAACAAATCCTAACACAACAACAGACGCATTTTCACTCGGCATTCAGCCTGTAGGGACGGATCATTAAAACACCCTCACGTTGCATATTTGAACAGTGACCTTCCAAACAAATGTCACGTTAGGCAGCATCAGGAACAGGGCTCCTCCCCCTGGTTTCCATATGACCATCTGAAGAAAGGCCTTCGCCCTCACAATGACTATTTAACAATGCAAAGCAAAGGAATTTCCAAGGAATTAATTTGGGTGTGGATTTTAACTTACTGATCGGTCTGATATAGTCAAGCTGAGGACCTTGTGAAGTGAGACTCAAGCGCTTGTCATCTCCAACACACCTCTCTCTTTCTCTACATTTCCACTCAACCTCTCTCCGAATTGGTATGTCGCTGTGACGAAGTAAGCCATTTCACAGAAAGTAAGATTCAGATCCTTTCTCTCCCTTTTATAAGTGAGACAGTAAACAGGACAGCCTTCCCAAAACGAAGCTTCAATGCCCCGCTCGACAAAAACTATCGAGAGGAACGCAGGCGTAATACTGGCGGCTCTAAAGGGACTCTTCAAAACAACCATCACGGGCTTCATAGCCTTGCAAATGTCACAAAAGCAACCGTTTTTTACAGTCTGACATTAATGGCTAGGCGGCTTTCTCAAGAGATCGTTTAAGCGACCCGCTGCTTTAAACCTAAAAGCTTTAAGTTTGCCGCTAAGCTGCCCACAACAGAGCTTGTGTAGCTAACCAGGGCTCGTGCAGAACAGAGCAAGTCTATTTATCTGCCTTTTGAGACAATGCCGCTAACAAGAGAGAACAAAAGCCTGATTTTATTTGTCGTCTGCATCCAAGAAGCGGTGGCATAATCTTTTCAGTTCATCTTTCTCCCCTGGCAGTCTTATATATAGAAGTCGGAGGCCCATTCTTTATTTGTGTTTTTTTTTTGTTTTGCTGCATATTTCACTAGAAATCGTATGAAAACAGTGCCATATCTGTCATGTTTTTGTTTCATATCAAACTATCATATAACAAAATCCGTGCGTCTTCTTTGGGTTAAATATATCATAAGAGGTTTCTTTGCATACAACATCAACTTCTATAACTTATGCAACCTCTTCCAGTTGCATTCTAGTGAATCTGTACAAAAAGCCGGCTATGCTTACTGCAGAAAACAACTTCTGGAAACGAAACATGATAAAAATAAGAACAAAGGCAATACATGCTTTGTGGTAGAAATTGGGTCAAGGAAAATGTACATATCGTACTATTGCAATACGCAACTACAATGCCTCTTGTATTAAGATCACCGAGGTTGTTGGGTATATCTAGCCTTGCAATCACCTGCACGCTACAGGCTGTACCATCTTTAACCATTTACCTCAAAAGTAAAAAAAAAAATAGCATCTATCTAAAAGTTATCTATATATTATCAAAAATAGATAATATTAAATGAGCGGGTAACAGAAAGATGTGTTAAATCACAGAAACAAGTATTTATTGTCAGAAATTATTTCCAGAACAGTAATTGTGCAACTGTTCCCCCCCCCCCCCCCCCCCCCCCCCCCCCCCCCATCTTTTAAAAAAAAACAAAAAAAAACATGTAGCATTACAAAAACAAAGTGATTTGTTCCCATTATGGTAATCAACAAGTTTATCCAAACCCCCAACAGTATATCACCCAAAAATATCACAAGATGTACATTTTACAGAGCCAGTATTTATATGAATAAATATTACAAATAAATCACGACCGTGTCTTGTCAAGGTGATCTTGTCATTAAGACACTGTGCCACTGATTCTTAACAGCATGGAGCCTGGAGTTATTTGCCCTTGAAAAGAAGACTCATTTTAACATATTCTAGAATTACATACATAGAGAGAAGGAGAGTGGGGGGAGGAGACGGTGTAGAATATTAAACGTTATGATTTACCACGTAAAAAAAAAACAAAAAAAAAAAACACTCCAATACGAAGACAAAAAAAAAAAAAAGGGTCAGCATCAGCTCCTCCCCCCATGACAGTCAAATACGGGTAAATATATTACTCCTTATTAAAGTGCATCTTGTCCCATGGAGAGTGATCTTAGTTCAGACCTCGTCATAAGAAACAAACACAAGCAAACAGAAACAGGTACTGCATTACATGCACTTGTCAAGTTAAACCACCCCCCACCCCACGTAAATAGACACTTCTTTTTAAAAACTACCTCTGTACATTCCGGGTTTCATTCAGTGGACAGATCGACGAAGGAGGACGAACGGAGGGCTTGCTCACATTGTTTCACGCAGGCAAGAGCGTGCTCCTCATATAGATACATATTTTTTTGCATGTGTTGTTTTTACATTTCTTTCTTTTTTTTTTCTTTTATTTCTTTTTTTCCTTTTGAAGCCCAGGAAGGAAGCGCGCGACAGTGATAACGGTTTCCGAAGTTCCGTTCCTGCCGTAACGCGGGACGGCGGCTCAGAGCTTGGGCAGCTTTGGCGCGGTGACGATGGGGTTGGACTCCTGGAGGAAACGGCGCCCGGCGCCCTTGTAGTCGTAGCTGCAGTCGTGGGCCTCTGCATAGCGGTGCGCAGCGCAGAAGTTGTTGCCGCACCTGAAACGTAAAAGCAGAGTGAGTGGGCCGTTCATCCGAGAACGTTTCTGTAATTTTCTTTGATCAGTCTTTATGAAGACAGTTATAAAAATTAAAAAAAACACCTGAACAACTATTATCGCGAAACCTTTAAAACTATGGGACAAATTTTAAAAAAAAAATTTTAATTTTTTTTTTTTTTTACAATGTTGGGTTAACCCCTTCTCAAGAATCACCTTTTCTGAACATAAGCCCAAAAATGAAATGGTTACTGTTCTTTAACCCCGTTGACAGTGGAAGTGTCTCGCCTAAAAATAAATGTTTTCTTTGCCGACTTAACCGTGATTCTGTGGATTTCCAGAATACATAGAAAATACAGAATCGTCATTTTCATTGAGCCCGTCTTGTGTCAAGTTACAAAATAAGTAACCTTTATAACATTTCCAGAACATTGGGATCATAAAGTAGTTTATAGAGAAAGAATTGTGAGTTTTAACACTTTCAAACAACATATTGTGTGACCAGATTGATTGAAAACTTTACGGTAAAATACATTTAAAAAATAAAATAAAATGCAATGAATGCAAATACTTTAAACCGCTTCTAGTTAACTGGTTAAAGATGTCAAAAAAAAGTCAGATTTGACACTGACTGACCCCAATACATTTAATTACATTGTAACTACATAAACGAGTTGTATATACTGTGTCTGGATGTTAACATTTTGACAATGTGTCAAGGTCTGTCCTGAGACTGCGGGGCGTCATGAATCAACTGAACAGTATTTAATTGTGTATTATTGTGACTGTGGACCATTTAAAGCTGCTACTCCAGTAAAACCAGCTGGATAATTATACTTGAAACACCTGAAGCCACTAGCAGGTTGTTTGGTTTTTAAGTACCATGCTACAGTATGCATGCACCAAGTAATTACACTGTGTCTACTTCTCTTGTTACAATGCAATTATGAAAACAACGGGGTAGACGGGAAAGGATGTCAGACAGGAAGTGATCAGGTGACTATGAGAACCTCAAAGGTTTAAAAACAAAAACTGATGCTTAACATCTTCTTGTCAAATCCATCATCAGGTACGAGCAAAATGTTTTCATTAAACAGCCAACCAGGCAAACAACAAACAATCAAGACCAAATGGGACTAAAACCAGACCCATTATCCCAGAGTCTCACAAACAATCAAGACCAAATGGGACTAAAACCAGACCCATTATCCCAGAGTCTCACTTTTAATTTTAAATCGTCAGGGTTCAGAGTCTTTCCATTCCATTCCATTCACCATGGCGAAAGATGTTGGTCTCTTCCAAAACTGGGAATAGACTTCCGGTGAATAGACTTCTCTATCATAATAGGCCGCTTTGAAGTGAACATTCATAGATATAAACCACGGACAATTGGGATAGATGCATTTCAATAGGATTAGCTATCCTGTTCAATCTATTAAACTAACCATAGAACGCAGGAAGGAAGGCCCTTTTGAAAGCCTCTAAAAATTCCCGTTTCACGGCCTTGCGTCACACAAAGCAGTGCCTTGGGAAAGAGAGCGAGAGATGAAGCGACAGCATCCCTCAAACGTTTACAACATGTTCAGAAAAGCCGCCAACATAAACGTCGCCTGAATATCAGCGGATCTTTCTCTTGATAAGATCGTGAGCGAACACCTCATCGCACCGACACTCCAGCGAAAGTGACGAGCCGTAACATCTTTGTGAGCTCAGCTTCGGGGAACCGTCGGATGTCCGTTACAACGCTGATACGATCACAGCTCGCAGCCGAACCCGAGCTCAACATCGGTTCCTGTCAACGTGGAGTTTCTCGGCTAATTGATATGAAAATCGCGATCGTCGGATTGTCTGTCACGATTGTCATTTAAAAAAATATATATTTTATTTATTCTGGGGCTGCTGGGTGGTTCATCCAGCTCAAGCACCACTGCCCGAGAAGGCTTACAAGCCTTTAAACTCAAATTAGGCACCTAGATTATTCATTCGGTGACAAAGGCCGTGTCGTCGAAAAGCGTTGGTTTTTAGCATTTGTCTTTTTTGAACTTGCCAGTGTAATAAAGGCATTTTAACCGTATACTGTTCGAGTGCCTTGGTCCTTGCTTTTCTTTTGATTTAGGTACCTAGCTACCTGTAAATGTTAAAAACATAGCTTGGTTATTATCACTAACTTACTGGTGAGCAAAGAGATACTACTTGTCACCTAACAATAACTAAGGAACGTAATCTTGCTAACCAGGACAGCTAGCTACCATAAAATGGCCTGGTTCATTTTTTTTGTTATTTTATTATTATTATTTTTTTTAAATTGATGTATCCATCACTTTGTCAGTTAAAACCCTAGATGCAAGTAGATACATGTAAATACGTTATCAGGATGGGCCATAAGGTCTAGGATGAAATGCTGACTGTGCCAAATCTGGCTGGTCGCCGTGCAGGGTGATGTGTAACTGACGCTCGCCGCGCACAGGGTTAGGGGGGGTTCCTCTCACGCTTCACTGGTGACACGCGAGCGGCACACAGAGAGTCTTCGTCTCGATCTCTGGCACTTCGGAGGAGAGCGCAGGCTTATCAGCGCTCTCTAATCGATAGCAGAGGTTACCGGTACCGCAATGAGCTTCTCTCACTCTCACTTTCACTTTCACTCTCTCTCTCACACACACACACACACACACACACACACAAACACATACAAAAACATAAATGCGCACACACAGACATACACACGCACGCACGCACACACACACACAAGCACAAAAACACATAAACGCGCGTGCGCACGCACACACAAACACATACAAAAACATAAATGCGCACACACAGACATACACACGCACGCACACACAAAAACACATACACACAAAAACATAAACGGGCACAAACACAGACACACGCACACACAAAAAAACACAAACACACACAAATGCATACAGACACAAAAACATGCAACGCGCACACACACGCACGCATCAAATCAGAGAGAAAAAGGGGGAGAAGCATCAAAAACAAAATGAACCACACGGGCGGTTTCACCTGCACTGGAAGCTCGTAGCCAGACCCGTTTTCTTCCTGCACAGGAAACAGTGCTTGGAGCTTTTCTTCTTGGTGCCAAGCGGAGCCCTCACCGGGGGGAGGAGATAAGTCGGGGTGCCTGTGAAAAAGAAAGAGGCGCAGCGGCACCTTTTTACAGCTGTTACCCTGCTTTGGCATCACCTCGCCACCCGATTTTAAACTTCTCATCACAAAGTGCATCTGGCCTCATATACCTTAACACGAGACACACTGCTAGTGCTTTTTTTCTTTGCAACTTTCAATGAAACTCATTTGAAAGTCTAATGCTAACTTGAAAACCTTTTAGTGGAAAAAAGCAACAGAAATTACGCACGGCTTTATACTTTTTCAAACGTGACTGTAAATATCGTGGACAAGTGCACTATAATCTGTATTGATATTCAAGGTCTGGTGTGGTTTATTCAATTTCACCACCTATTTGCAACAGTAACGCGTGCATATATTCTACATAGCCAGTAAAAGCTCCCTTTGTGTTTGTGTGTGTGACGTTATGCTGTTCTTAATGACAGTACCTCAAACACTCAACCTAGTTAGCAGGCTTACAAATCTTTGAGCTCAGGGATTTTCTTTGTTTGGTCTGGGTGTTTATCTATAAATATTAGATTAAATCTTGTACCCCATTTACAGAATTACGCAGTGTGTAATGGATGTGCCCTCAGCAGACATTATAAAAGCCTCATCTGTACAGACAGTTGGCAGTTGGCCCCGTTTTTCTGAGATAATAAACTACGCGCTTCTCATCAGAAGTAGTTTAGCGCATCTCTGAGGCGCGGAAACAGTCGGCGGCTCTTCCTCTTTACGACGTCCGCCCGTATTCCTTTCATTTTCCGTCATTTGTTTTACAAACAAAACAATCACAGCCATACAGGCATGCGGAGCAGGGGGGGGGGGGGGGGGGGGAACAAAACAAACCATAATCACAACCATAACCATAATCATATTTCTGAACAAAGCGGCAAAGCCCAGAGTCGCTATAACAGGCAGCACGCCTTTGTGACGTGGGCCCTCCGCGGCTGTCAATGTTCATTTTAGAGGAAACGGTCTCCGAGCAGCAGCCGGCTGTTACTTTTAACATCTCTTTATTTAATCCATTTTACTTGGGTTCAAGACGTGAATCGTTTCATGTATATTATAACAAATACAATCCACTATGTGCAAGATGTTTGTAATAAATAAATAAATATATATTTTTCAATGCTTATTTCTCTTTAAAAAGCTAAAACAAAAAATTAATATTTCAGAGAGAGCGAGAGAGAGAGAGATGTATTCCTTCCTCAGGTAACTTACAGAAAGATACAGAAAGGTAATTTAAACATTTATAAGTAGCACTCCGTTAGAGGTGATTCTGCGTAAACAACCGTCCGTTTATCAGGGGTCAGAAAGTAAAAGTCCTGCCATGCGTTTCTTCCGCCCACATACTCAGCCAGCTGATTTCACTAATTAGTGTTGCCTCCTGGCTGAAGAACTGTGCCAATTAGCAAATCCAGGTGACTGGAACTAAACACCGGGTCGTTTTACTTTCTGAAACTGGATGTTACACCTCTTCTACAAACATAGCAGCGGTTTGAAAAATGAAAAATGAAGACTTTCAGACCAAGGACGCTACTGGATCGAGCGGTTGCGTTAGTCTTCTGGCTCCAATACGAGTTATCTGACGTCAATACCGCACTGCCACTGTGTATGGTTGCAAATGCTTTTGCAAAATGAGCTATGCGAATACATTTTGATTTGATAGTGCTCTTTCTCCCGGGAAAATGGTTTTAACGATTCTAACAAGCAATGAGAATATACAGTGCATCCGGAAAGTATTCACAGCGCTTCACTTTTTCCACATTTTGTTCTGTTACAGCCTTATTCCAAAATTGATTAAATTCATTTTTTTCCCTCAAAATTCTACACACAACACCCCATAATGACAATGTGAAAAAGTTTTTTTGAGATTTTTGCAAATTTATTAAAAATAAAAAAATAAAATTTCTCATTTACATAAGTATTCATACCCTTTGCTTTAACGTATTTTTAAAGTATCATATTTCATATTTGGTCGCATATCCTTTACATGCTGTTACTTCCTGAAGTCTGTGACCATCAACATCAAAAAAACTGTCGATATCTTATTTTCAGGTACTGTTACAAGCGAACAAAAAACTTTTTTCACATTGTCATTATGGGGTGTTGTGCGTAGAATTTTGAGGGAAAAAATGAATTTAATCAATTTTGGAATAAGGCTGTAACGGAACAAAATGTGGAAAAAGTGAAGCGCTGTGAATACTTTCCGGATGCACTGTACGTATAACCGGCTCTTCTTTGAAAACATACACATGCAGTTAACGGCCTAAGAACAGATGTTTCTCCAAGGACAGACTCATTTACACATCTCTGCTCTTTGTACAGGTGGAATGTCGGCCATCTTAACACATTTTAACGTGTACAATCAGCCTCTTCTGATTGGCTGGGACTTGCAGTTGCTTGGAGCCTTTACAGAGGTATGGCCAGACCACACACAGTGAAATTATAAACCAGTCGCTTAATCAAAACTTCAACGAACTGCAGCCTTCCAGCACTTTTGACTACTGTGTATTGTTTTATTCTGGAGCCCAGTGGAGCATTCAAGGAAAGCAGCGATTTTAACCAGTGTCTTAGGAAAGTAAAATGAACTGAAGAAAAAATAGTGTTAAAGGGATAGTATAATGAAGTGATGCTGCTATGTGACCATTAGAGAGAGTAAAGTTACTGGTTTTATCCGGTCTCACTCACCTCCTCTCCTTATTGAGCTGGTAGGCCCCCCTGGTGATCCGTTTGAAGACTGAAACAATGAAAGTTTTGTCAAGATGTAAAACAATATTAAACAACTTTTGCAGTAACACACGAAACTGGGGGAAAATAAAAACCAGGGCGGTGAAAGCTGATTGGTTGGGGGTTGTGAGCTCACCATAAAAGAGGCCCTGGGGCCCAGCAGCAGGTCTTCCTGGATGAGGCGGATGCTCGCGCAGGGGCGGGCGGGGCCCCCCGCCTCTACTCCGGCCCCTGGAGAGAGAGGCCAGCAGGCCCGGCTTTCCCAGCGAGCCCAGGGGCTCCACGGCGGGGGTGCGGGCGACTTCCCGCGGCCCGCTTTTGGAGACGAGCTCGGGCCGCGCGTCGGGGGAGTCCGCCCGGACGGGCCGGAAGCGGGCGGGCCGCGACGGCGGGGTGAGGGCGGGGCCCGGACGCTCCTCTGCCTTGAGGAGCGAGAGGGAGGAGGCGGGCCACGGCGCACCGGCGGCAAACTGGGGCGGGGGCGGGCGCTGGGCGGGGCTCGAGGCGGCGGCGAGGCCCGGGGAAGGGCGGAGGGGCCCAAGCTCCGCCCTGGCGGACGAACGATGGCCGCCCGCCGCCCAGGAGTCCGAGCCGACGGCCTGAGAGAGCAGCTGCTCGGCTACCGCCGCTAACGAGTCCCTCCTACAGTCCTCCAGGTCAGAGGTCACAGGGTCTGGCCTCTGCTCACAAAATGGCGGATCCTTCTGAGGGTCTGCCATCGCCAACTCCACCATCACAGTCACCCCTCCTATTTTGGGATGTTCCTCTTCTGCAGCACCGTCAGGTACGCCTCTATTGGCCAGAATCGAGAGGGGCGGGAGCGTACGGCCTTTCACCGGCCTGGTCCCGCCCACCTCTAGCCGAGACACCTTGGGAGGGGACCGGATTTTGCAGAGGGCGGGGCAGTCCCATAGCTCCTCCTCCTCCTCTGGGTCCCCCGGCAGGGTCTGTCCGGCGGGGGCGGGGACCGGGAGCGAGGAGAGGGACGGGTGGGCGGAGCCAGCGGCTGACTCCTGATCCCGGGCCGGAGGTAGGCGGGAGGAGGGAGCCGGGGACTGGCCGACCTGCGGAAGGACCCGGAAGGGTCGGTGGTGTCGGCTGGGGGCCAGGTACCCGACGGAGGGTCGAGGCCCGCCCGGAGGCCTGGGTTTCAACTTCGCCGTCTTCTTGGGCTGCGGAGGCACAGATCAAAAACACGCAATGACATCACACGACATGACATCATCCCCCATTTCCCCATAAACAACACAACACAACTCCAGAGAGCAGCCATTACGTGTAGGCCTCTTCCTGTTTACCATGGTGTCATAGTACAGATAATTCATCCAGTGTGCAGATCGGCTGAATCTATGGTTCCCATTTACCGGTTAATCAGAAACATTTATACAGCGTGGTATAAGGTGTTACTCCGGCAGGCAGCTGGGAAACGATTAAGTTTTTTTCGTGTCTTGCACCGTTTAAACTGCTTAAGAGCGTGAGAGAGCGTAAAGTAGGATCAGACATATGAACGTGCGTCTCCTGCGGGGATTCTGGGAAATACAGAGGAGACAGTTTGTGTGAGAGCTATGGAGAGAGCCTTCATATGTACCCCCAGAAATAAAGGCACAGTGGGGGTACAATTCTGTTGTACCCTGAAAGTACAATAACATTCTATTTGGGTACTAGTAAGTACCTTTTACAAGCAATAATAATAATTTATAATAATAAAAAAGGTACAAATTAATTATATTGCTGGTTAGGGGTATAATTTTATCTACCTGTAGGGTACCACCCCAGTGACAAAGTGTTTGTATCTTTAGACACTTTTTTGTACATTTTTACAGGTTAGGGAGGGGTCACCGCAGGTGGTAGTATCGCCTATTTTTATGGTACAAAGTAACAGTTGGAGCAGGAATGCACAGCTCCGGTCCGGAAGGGCCAGTGTCGGTGCTGGTTTTTGTTCCAACTAATTATTTGTCTTAAAACTGAACATTTGCAGACGTCAGTGCTGGTTCACTCATATATCTGCCCACAGAACAAAGTTTTCTCTTAGGATGCATGTACAGCCTGCAGCAGTAGCTCACGGCTGTCAAAAATGTCTCATTAAATAAATAACGATAGGGCTTATAAAATAATCAAGGGCAGAAGTTGGCAGGGAATCCCGAAACGGATCGGGCCTTGTAACGCACCAGAGTCAGAAGATGTCCTTTCACCGCCGTGCCTAAAGGTGGCAGTGCACACCCGGCTTGCGTGAAAAGGTAGCGCCCCGGTTCGGTTTGTTTCGGGGTGGATGCAGCACCTTTTTATTGAGGTTCATGTTCTCCATCTTGGCCTTCAGCAGCTTCATCTTGCTCATGGTAATGGAGTTCTCCAAAGCCTGCTGGCCCAAGGCCGAATCCCCACCGTCCTCTTCCTCTGCGTACAGGTTACACACCGAGCTGCCCCTGAGATGGTGAGCACATACACACACACACACACACACACACACATAGAGACACACACAGAGACACAGAAACACACACACACACGCACGCACGCGCACACACACAGACACACACACACATAGAGACACACACAGAGACACAGAAACACACAGACACACACACAGAGACACACACAGAGACACAGAAACACGCACGCGCGCGCACACACACACACACACACACACACACAGAAACACACACACACACACACACACACACACACACACACACACACGCACGCACGCACGCACAGAAACACATACACACACAGAAACACAAACACACACACAGAGACACACACAGAGACACAGAAACACACACACACACACACACACACACACACACACACACACACACACACACACACACACACACACAGAGACACACACAGAGACACAGAAACACACACACACAGAGACACAGAGACACAGAAACACACACACACACACACACACACACACACACACACACACACACACACACACACACACACACACAGAGACACACACAGAGACACAGAAACACACACACACACACACACACACACACACACACACACACACACACACACACACACACACACACACACACACACAGGATATCACAGGATATCACAGGACGTCTTCTGCTGCTACGTGCTTTTAGCCACAGACAATCCAAACCTCCCTACATCATCACAGAACATCGTATAACTCCACAGCACCATTTCACAGGAGGTTTCACACACAACAAAGAAAGGAAGGAACCCTTCTTAAGTCGCTGTTTGCTGAGAAAATATTAGGATGCGAGAGCAGAACAGAGGAAAATATGTGCATCCTGTTCAGGCGCTACTGTGGTGTGTGGATGGGCCCAGCAACTTGGGATCGACTCCCAGCCGTTCTGTTCAGGCGCTACTGTGGTGTGTGGATGGGCCCAGCAACTTGGGATCGACTCCCAGCCGTTCTGTTCAGGCGCTACTGTGGTGTGTGGATGGGCCCAGCAACTTAGGATCGACTCCCAGCCGTTCGAGCAGCGCCTGTGGCGATAGCCGCGCAGACAATAATACCGCGCAGACAATAATACCGCGCAGGGTTAGGGAGGGGCCAGTCGGTCAGGAACCCACATCTCATTGGCTACGGAGTGAAAATAAGTAGCAGGTGATCATGTGCTTCGCAGCAGAGCACCTGCATGTCTCTACTCTCCCTCAATGGCGGCAGAGACACAAGGGGTGCGTCCCAATACTCCAGAAATGCACCCTCCTCTCCTCCACTACCACCTCCTCTACTCCGTGCCCCGGAAACGGATCTTTGTGTTTTAATCTAATGTTGCTGATTACATCTTAATTGCGTATTAATGGTTCCATATTAATTAATGTCTGGACGCAAACCGCAATGTCAGGTACATTGTATATTGTACATGCAACGTACTCGAAACGTTCAGGCAGTTTTGCATACTTCCAGGTAGGAGAGGAGTGGTAGTGGGGGGAGTGGAGGAAAGGAGGTGGGGAGTGAAAAAAATGTACCCTCCTTTCCTCCACTACCACCTCCTCTCCTCCGTGCCCCGGAAACCAATCTTTGTGTCCTAACGTTGCCGATTACACATTAATAACATATTAATTGTTAAATATGAATTGTCTCAACGTGAACTGCAATGTCAGGTATATTGTATACTGTAGCCTACAAGCAACTACTTGTACTTGAAACGTACAGACAGTTTTGCATATTCCCGGGTAGGAGACGACTGGAGGAAAGGAGGTGGGGAGTGAATATTGGGACAAACCCCAGCATGAGCACGGCGCTATAAAATCGAGCATTCCAATTTGTGGAGAAAATGGCGGGAAATAAAGCAGCAAATATAAGTACATCTTGAAATTACTTCATAATATGTATTTTATTCCTTATTTTTGTAACAGATTAATATAAATCTTTGGGACGGCACTCTCTTTTCCGCTACACTGTACATGTGAATCAGAACTGTCTACTTCACAGTTTCACATTTGGTATTCAAATTGCTGCTAATCTCTCCTAGTGTAATATTTAGGTGTGAAAGTAAGTGGAGGGAAGTTAGTTTGGTTTTGCATCTTAGTCGCTAATTGCGTGCTGCCCTGCAGGGAAGTCACGAGTTTCTGTACAGAAGTAGCCGACATGCAAATGTGCGTCGTCAAGCTGAATCGTGTTTTGCGTGTTTATAATTCCCAACATGAATCATGTCGGGAATTAAAAACTAGAGTAGATAAGTCCAGAGTAAAATAGTTTACTCTCACTACAGGGTATGTGGTCCAGTAAACTTGCTTTTAAAAGCAGGGGAAAAGCACTGCTAATTAGCATTAGCAACACATTTTATGGTACAATGCATCAGATGATTGCTTTACACAATGTATCCATGGCAACATTTAACTGTCCCGATTAAATGAATGCTAACAACCCAACTTGGCCTCACAAACATCAATATGGTTTTTTCCTCACTTGCCAGTTTCTGTTGGGTTCGGATGGATTCCAGACATTTCAAAATTTAGAACAAATGGGCAAAACAATAACAGTTAAATGATTATTTTAATTAATTTTAAAATAAGCACATTATGAACCAATGAAGTTGTTTACCGAATTAAATTATCCATTGCATCAGCTCCTGCTTGCCGAGTGTTGTTTTAACCAACGCTCCTGAACATTTAAACTCTTTCTGCAAACTAATTTCCTGGCCAAACGGACAGACCAGGCTCAAGAGTCTCCACCCACCCACACCCACACCCACACACACACACACACACACACACACACACACACACACACACACACACACACACACAAGGAAGAATTAAGGAGCTGAAGAGTTTTCTTTTGAATTTTTAAAACGCATTTGGAGGGTTGGCTAGCCAAGAATGACTCAAAGGGCATTCGGTATTGTACTGCACATGAATGGGGACATCACCCTTCACGTGCCTCTAAACCAATTCCTTCAGTTACAATGAATTTAGAAATCAGGAAATGATAGGTGTGGTTTAGTATGTTTTAGTAAGTTTGTATTCTGTAGTACTTAATGATAAGTGTGGTTTAGTATGGTTTAGTATGTTTGTATTCTGTAGTACTTAATGCTAGGTGTTTTCCTTTCCTACTTACCTCCAAAGGAGAGTAATTACAGAGCTTAGAATTATCCGGTTCTATGAAATTATAGGGTTATAAGGAAAACAGGCTTTTGAATGTTCAAGAACCATATCATAGCATTGTTTCGTATTATAGACCTGTTAGTTTGACCAAGTTTAAAATGGAAAAACATCCCCAAAATTTAAAACCATATGCTCTGTAGCATGAAGACACAACATTGACCATTCTTATGTTGAAGGGGCTATATGTAAGATTTTTACACGCATGAATCGCTTTCAATTGGAAATTGTAACGTAACTTTAAAAAAATGAGACCTTCCCCGACTTTCTCCGTTGCGTATAAGAGCCTATGGGTTGATTTTTATGTAAAGAAATTGGCGGGAAAATTATGTGGCGTCAAAGTGCGCTCCCGAGTGCCTTCCCTCTCTCTGGCTGGCACCACAAGGGCTAGTGAACTGAAGTCGTGTAACACAACACTAGCTAGTTGGCTGCTGAGAAATGGACCAGTCAACCAGCAAACGACTGGTCGAGTTCACCAAAGGCGAAGTTTTATCGACCGAAGCCTGTTTGGCCAAACGGGCAGTGTGACCGAAATCCGGCAAACACAAAGGTGAATATCGGCCCGGCAATCCAGCCATGGACAGACCTAGCTACGTTTGTTGTTGGGGATGAAAACCGGCCCCAATCTGGCATTATTCTTGGACAGGTAACGATACTGCAAAGCATGTGAAATATATTGTGATGCTCCTGATGCCGACGTTAGCTAGGAACGTGTGAGATGTTGCTTACGCTACTTGATTGCTTGCTTGTTAACGTTATCACTAGCAAAATACAATCTGTGTGGATAACTAGGGCGGCAGTGTAGCATAATGGGTAAGGAACTGGGCTTGTAACCGAAAGGTTGCAGGTTCGATTCCCAGGTAGGGCACTGCCGTTGTACCCTTGAGCAAGGTACTTAACCTGCATTGCTTCAGTATATATCCAGCTGTAGAAATGGATACCATGTAAATCCTGTGTAAGTCGCTCTGGATAAGAGCGTCTGCTAAATGCCTGTAATGTAATGTAATAACTACACAGTTAGCCAAGTTACAAACCCGACTCCCGGGCCTGATCTGGCTGGCAACGTTAGTTGGCTAGCTTGCCGTTTACTTTACCACATTACCAAGCAACGCCGGATCCAGGCCAGGTAGTAGCTAACGTTATCCAGCCACCAAATGTTGTTCGCTCCAGAGTGTTAGTAAGCGCGCTAGCAGCAGGCTGCTGGCTGCAGTTCACTTACTGCCACCGGTGTCAGTAATGAGAAGGATTTTCTGAACGTTACACATAGCCCCTTTAATAGTGCTTTTTTTAAATAAAAATTTTACAAAAATGTCAGATATACCCCTCTGATTCTCAGCACTTCTATACCCCTCTGATTCTCAGCACTTCTATACCCCTCTGATTCTCAGCACTTCTATACCCCTGATTCTCAGCACTTATATACCCGATTCTCAGCACTTATATACCCCTGATTCTCAGCACTTATATACCCCTGATTCTCAGCACTTATATACCCCTGATTCTCAGCACTTATATACCCCTGATTCTCAGCACTTATATACCCGATTCTCAGCACTTATATACCCCTGATTCTCAGCACTTATATACCCCTCTGATTCTCAGCACTTCTATACCCCTGTGATTCTCAGCACTTGATATTAGCGTGATATATAGTATGTGAAAAAGAAGTCGTTTAAATATATCCCCAAAAAAGACATTTGGAAGTAACAGCCCACCAAAGGCCACGCCTCCCTATCCCCTTCACTTCCTGTTTCTCTGAACGCACCTTACGGATTCAGAGACCGGGGTCAGAGACCCGTCACCACGGTCTACAACCCGGAAGAAGTTGAGCTGGTCGCCCTCACGGTACACCAAATACGTGACTTGCTTGCTGGGCGGAGCCTTCTCCCAAGGCTCGTCCCGCTCCGCATCCATGTACTCCGCCATTTCCTTCACCGAGTCGTCCACGACAACTGGGGGTCAGAGGGAGGGTCAGGGGTCAAAGAGTGCCGTTCTCACGTGGCTCAACAGAAGCCCCGTTTACTTGTAACGGGCACTTCCTTCACAGCCCATGTAAGGCAAAGTCTCCCTCAATCTCTATATTCTGTACAAGAATTTAAGTATAGCACACAAACACAAACGTAGATACATACATTTTTCAGTTTTCAGACAAGTGATTCGCTGCAGGAATAATAGTTAAAGTAAAAATCTGGCCAAAGTGAACTGTATATTTTCCATTTGTGCTGGTTTAAAAAAACAAAACAAAAAAAAACAAAAAAACCTGTGAGTAACTCATCAATATTCAATGAAACACCAACCATTTAGACTGACAGGACCACACAAGTCAGACAGCATGAAACCATAAAATTATTGCTAAGATGTTGAGGTTTGTTTACACTGAGTAGGAAGCTAACATTAGCTCATTAACTGAATTGTAAAAAAATAAAAAAAATAAAAAAGTTTCAAAAACGCTCATGCTTTTTGTGTCCTGAAATAAATGAGAAAAAAGAAAATCACAGTCCTCTCCTTTAACAATATTTACTGTCAGATCAACACTTTGCCAACTTTGCCTACTGGTAGCTAAGCTTGCGCAGGAAAACATGGCAGATTGGTGGGAGGTGGAAGCTCTTGTTGTTCCGTTCTCTTTGCTACAACTGTGCACATAACCCATATGGAAATGTAATATACTGCAGTATATTTTAAATATATTGTGAAGATAATTTTGATATATTTACAATATACTGCACCATATTCCTTTTCCATAGGGGAAGGCTTCTGTCACTGCTTGAGAAGCTATTCTGTACCCCCCCCCCACCCCCACCCGACCCCCACCCCCGTCCCGCCCCTCCCCACCATGTTGTGCTTGCCGTTGCTGTACAAATCAAGCCCAAGACTGAGGAGACGGAGCCGAAGCACAAGACAGATCTGCTCAAGTTTAAAAGGATGTGTGGGGAAATATGACGATGAGTCACAGCGTGTGCTGGGCTTGGCCTGGCCGGTCAGGACTGGGTGTGTATTTTCAGAGATGTAGACTTTGGCGATACCAACCTCTTCTGGTGTTGATGGGACCGCCCCTCATAGCCAGAACCAGCTTCAGAGTGCAGCCATCTGCAATGCTACACACATAAAGGAAAGCTGGTTTTACTGTGATATCAACACCATCAGTCACAGCACAACCATCTGCAATGCTACACGCAGGAAGGCAGGCTGGTTTTACTGTGATATCAACACCATCAGTCACAGCACAACCATCTGCAATGCTACACACAGGAACACAGGCCTGTTTAAGCGTGATATCAACACCATCATTCACAGCACAACCATCTGCAATGCTACACACAGGAAGGCAGGCTCGTTTTACTGTGATATCAACACCATCATTCACAGCACAACCATCTGCAATGCTACACGCAGGAAGGCAGGCTCGTTTTACTGTGATATCAACACCATCAATCACAGCACAACCATCTGCAGTGCTACACACAGGATGGCAGGCTGGTTTTAGCGCGATATCAACAGCACCATTGTTCTCAGCACACCCATATGCAATTGTACACACATACTGCTGCCGTCTGCACCCTAAAGCAAGGTACATAACCCTGAATCACTTCAGTAAAAATATCCAGCTGTATAAATAAATTGTATGTACATTTTATAATTTTTTTTAAATGCTGGAAGGCAAGTATTAGCATAATATTAACACTGTATTCAGAGTGCAGCATTCTGTAATGCTAAACACATACAGGCTGGCTGGTATTAGTGTGATTGGCCGAGTTATCATAAAAGTTTATGAATATTTCTGGGAGTGAGGCTTTCCAGCAAACCATGGACCTACTAACAGCAACTTCTGGTAATCTTCTTCAAATAGGTCACAGCAATGTTTTTTCAGCCTGAATGATACATATTGCAATACTAAGAAGTGGTTTTAATGTTTTATGTGCAGAAAGTATTTGAGAAGTTACGCGTCTTGTTGCTTGCCATTTCATGTTGGAAAAGTGTGGTGAAATGTGAAGCTACAAGATGCGTAACTTCTCAAATACTACAAATATACAGTGGGGTTCCGGGAAAACGCACCACTTACAAGAATAAACAAGACATTCTCACCTGTCACCAAAATAAAGTCATAAAATTGGATTATTAATTCACTTCCCCTTTCACGTTATCCGCTCCAAGTTTTTTGTCATTGTTTGCGCAAGTAAATTCAACAATGACCAGAACACTGTTCTAAGAAGCGTTTTCCGATTTCTGCACGATGCCAGGGAATCACCCCCCTCTTCCCCCACACCCCCATTTAGCTGCTTATCTTTCCCAGGGGGCCGGAATGACTCAGTGACCCCAACACTAGAAGCAGTTTTATTAACTTCTAATGAATCGTGTTGGACGGCAGCACGTGATTATATTCCCGTTTGCGGCATTCCTCCGGAATTAGTCATGTGTGGATCGCCATTGTGTTTCTGTGAAGCACTTTTCACTGGAAATGAGTAGCATAAAATGTGCTAAACAAGTCACGTTTTATTATTATTACTATTATTATTAATAGTAGCAGGGTATGAAAGTAGCAGCAGCCAAATGCTGGTAAAATTTTGATTGTGGCTGGTAGATTTTCTGCTCCAGCAGCCGCTTTGGCAGTTAAACAACCAGGTTGTGTTATACTGTAAAAGCTAATGTGGCTGGTAAAATGTTGAAATTGGCTGGTGGTTTTTAAATGTTGAAAATAGACGGTGATTTATTTTTTTTCCCCCTTCTGCCCAATGGGTGAAAAAGATAATTTAATTCCCTGAAGAATAACAACAATAATAATAATAATAATAATAATAATAATAATAATAATAATAATAATAATAATAATAATAATAATAATAATAATAATATTTCATAGATACATGATGTGGGTATGGAAATAAATGCACACTACCCACCTGTAATCATGCAGGCTGCACTCATCCTCCAGCTCCACATTATTCCAGATCAAGTGTTGCTGGGCAACCGGGATACCTTGAAGGGAAGTATATATAATATATTGATATCATGCATATTTAATAAGGCTGATTATCAACAATGGTGAAATTGCTCTGGGAGGTCTGCTTCTTGGTTACGCAAGGCTGCGTTGTGCAATGCACTCCGGTAATGGGTACAATCAAGCTTCCAAAAGCAAATACCAGAGCCCAGCTGGGGACTTGAAGTTGGTTAATGGTTAATTAGAGGTTATGCATGTCAGACGGGGTTTTTTTTTGATGTAGCGAGATAGGAATGTTTCCATAGTTCATTTCCTCCCACACACACACACACACATCACCAGCTACCACAATCATTTACCTCTTTTAAAGGCCCAATAAAATGTAAATTATTATTTTTTTTATGGAATAAGTAAACATGAAAATGACCCCACGCTTGATAATTAGCAGCAAACCCACAAGCGTGGTCCTGGAGGGAGGCTTCCATGTAAGGGCGCACTGTAAATGAGATAAAAATGGATTAAATAGATTTATGAGCAACCAAGGCTTCATTAGCTCTTCCACAACTAATCTGTTATCACAAATTAGGCTGGCCCACGTCTGGCGTGTCCTACGCCCTGATACGAGACTTCCACTTTTTACTCATTCTTGCAGAACCGACTGCCTCCTAGTACTGAAGGACTTTTATCCGCCCAACAGTAAAATATCGCCTTAGCAAAGTGCAACACATCGGGATGCTGGAAAAATCAGCAGTTAGACATGTTTGGGGGCTTGAACTGGTTTTGTAACTGAAAGGTTGTAGGTTCGATTCCCATGTAAGACACGACCGTTGTACCCTTGAGCAATGTACTTCACCTGCATTGCTTCAGTATATATCCAGCTGCATAAATGGGATACTATGTAAAAATATAAAACGTTGTGTACGCCGCTCTGGATAAGACAGTCTCCTAAATGACTGAAATGTGATGTCAAAATCACTCAAATTTTTTGGAACTGTCTGTGCAGGAGGAAGGCGGGTTTGGGTAGACCCATCGGGGGGACGTGTCTGAGCCTGAGTGGGCAGCCATGTTTCTGCAGCTGTATGGGGCCATACCACCACCTTCTCTTTTAAGGCTGCAAAGACACATCACAATGACAGGACTTGACAGCAGAAACCAAGCTGAAATATATCATGTTTTAAAAAATATATATAATTTTTTTATTTTTATTTTGTGACCTGTTGTGCTGTGACAGTGTAGCTGTGTGATGTGACAACATGACGATGTTTTGTCTCACGATAATACATTTGTATTGTATGATACATCTGTGTGCTGTGAGAATGAGTTTATACAGTATGCTACAGCTGTGTGCTGTGAGTATGAGTTTATACAGTATGCTACAGCTGTGTGCTGTGAGTATGAGTTTATACAGTATGCTACAGCTGTGTGCTGTGAGTATGAGTTTATACAGTATGCTACAGCTGTGTGCTGTGAGTATGAGTTTATACAGTATGCTACAGCTGTGTGCTGTGAGTATGAGTTTATACAGTATGCTACAGCTGTGTGCTGTGAGTATGAGTTTATACAGTATGCTACAGCTGTGTGCTGTGAGTATGAGTTTATACAGTATGCTACAGCTGGGTACTGTGAGAATGAGTTTATACAGTATGCTACAGCCGTGTGCTGTGAGAATGAGCTTATACAGTATGCTACAGCTGTGTGCTGTGAGTATGAGTTTATACAGTATGCTACAGCTGTGTGCTGTGAGTATGAGTTTATACAGTATGCTACAGCTGTGAGTATGCGTTTATACAGTATGCTACAGCTGTGTGCTGTGAGAATGAGTTTATACAGTATGCTACAGCTGTGAGTATGAGTTTATACAGTATGCTACAGCTGTGTGCTGTGAGAATGAGTTTATACGGTATGCTACAGCTGTGTGCTGTGAGTATGAGTTTATACAGTATGCTACAGCTGTGAGCTGTGAGTATGAGTTTATACAGTATGCTACAGCTGTGAGCTGTGTGAATGAGTTTATACAGTATGCTACAGTTGGGTGCTGTGAGTGAGTTTATACAGTATGCTACAGCTGTGAGTATGAGTTTATACAGTATGCTACAGCTGTGAGTATGAGTTTATACACTATGCTACAGCTGTGTGCTGTGGGTGAGTTTATACAGTATGCTACAGCTGTGTGCTGTGAGAATGAGTTTATGCAGTATTCTACAGCTGTGTGCTGTGAGAATGAGTTTATACAGTATGCTACAGCTGTGTGCTGTGAGTATGAGTTTATACAGTATGCTACAGCTGTGTGCTGTGAGTATGAGTTTATACAGTATGCTACAGCTGTGAGCTGTGTGAATGAGTTTATACAGTATGCTACAGCTGCGAGCTGTGTGAATGAGTTTATACAGTATGCTACAGCTGTGAGCTGTGTGAATGAGTTTATACAGTATGCTACAGCTGCGAGCTGTGTGAATGAGTTTATACAGTATGCTACAGCTGCGAGCTGTGTGAATGAGTTTATACAGTATGCTACAGCTGTGAGCTGTGTGAATGAGTTTATACAGTATGCTACAGCTGCGAGCTGTGTGAATGAGTTTATACAGTATGCTACAGCTGTGAGCTGTGTGAATGAGTTTATACACTATGCTACAGCTGTGTGCTGTGGGTGAGTTTATACAGTATGCTACAGCTGTGTGCTGTGAGAATGAGTTTATACAGTATGCTACAGCTGTGTGCTGTGAGAATGAGTTTATGCAGTATGCTACAGCTGGGTGCTCTGAGTATGAGTTTATACAGTATGCTACAGCTGTGAGCTGTGAGTATGAGTTTATACAGTATGTTACAGCTGTGTGCTGTGAGAATGAGTTTATACAGTATGCTACAGCTGTGAGCTGTGAGTATGAGTTTATACAGTATGCTACAGCTGTGTGCTGTGAGAATGAGTTTATACAGTATGCTACAGCTGTGTGCTGAGTATGAGTTTATACAGTATGCTACAGCGGTGTGCTGTGAGAATGAGTTTATACAGTATGATACAGCGGTGTGCTGTGAGAATGAGTTTATGCAGTATGCTACAACTGTGTGCTGTGAGTATGAGTTTATACAGTATGCTACAGCTGTGTGCTGTGAGTATGAGTTTATACAGTATGCTACAGCTGGGTGCTCTGAGTATGAGTTTATACAGTATCCTACAGCTGTGTGCTGTGAGAATGAGTTTATGCAGTATGCTACAGCTGTGTGCTGTGAGAATGAGTTTATGCAGTATGCTACAGATGTGTGCTGTGAGAATGAGTTTATGCAGTATGCTACAGCTGTGTGCTGTGAGAATGAGTTTATGCAGTATGCTACAGCTGTGAGCTGTGAGTATGAGTTTATACAGTGTGCTACAGATGTGTGCTGTGAGTATGAGTTTATACAGTATGCTACAGATGTCTGCTGTGGGAATGAGTTTCCATGAATATTTTCGGAATTAGAGTGCGGAGAATGAATAGCACATGTATCCACAATTATAATGTTGATTAAAATGTTCACAATTTTGCGATGCAAGTTAAAATAATTGTATTACTTGCATAATAGCCTAATTGAGAACTGGCTACATTTGATGGCAATGAGTAATTTGTGAATTAAACACTGATGTAGCCTATTGTTAATCAAGGAAACTGATTGAAAAATGATTGAGACCAATAATCAGTTTATGGGGAAGTTTTCAGCTCAGGAGCCGCCACTGGTATACGCACTGTCCGGTGTACCTCGGTATATGCACTAGTATTGTATGCTACAGTGACAGTGTAGCGGTGTCCACATCACAGCGGCAGTGCGGTCATGTCTGCGGTGAAGCAGCCACTTTCAGACATGATGGCTCTCCCATTTCCGCACTCTCAGACAGATGGTCCCAACCTGCTGCTGCACAGTCAACCAACTAGGAAAATGACTCACACGAGCCCCCTACAGGAAGCAACCTGGTACTGCATCCAGACATGTCGACAACCACAATGGGCTTGCCAAGGAGTTATTACATTGATGAGAGTCCACGACCGGCCTAGAATACAATATTAACGTCTGGAAACGTTAAAGAAACATATTCACAAACGGCCCTGGATGGCAATAAGATGTCTGATCCATGAATTATCATCAGCCTTTACAGAGCTTGTACAACGTTTCGGTCTGAGCTCTGGATACTCCTGTTCCACCACCAATCTGACTAAAGCCAGGCACCGTTCTCCTCAGGGGGTAGTATTTTGGCAGGCGGCAGGCTTTTCCCAGATGGCAGACGCACTGTTCTAGTCAGTAGGCCAGTATTTGGCAGCCATCAGGCTTTGTCCAGATGCATTGTTCTGGTCAGTGGGCCAATATTTGGCAGCTATCGGGCTTTGTCCAGATGCATTGTTCTGGCAGGCTTTGCCCGCATGCACTGTTCTGGCCAGTGGGGCAGTATTTGGCAGGGGGCGGGCTTTACAGAGCATGCTCGGGCATGTTCACCTCCTAAGCAGAGCCTCCTGGACGGCTGTCAGGACAGTAAGTGAACACGCTCTAGCAGTGTTCTAAGCAAACGCAGGTTGCCATAACAATGTCTTGTTGCTACCCACCAGTCTTCCATTCTCAGTTCTTAAGAGCTCTTCCCTTCTAGCCTAGCTGTCGTCCAATCAAATGACTACCCAAGGTTTCTGCGACCATTCACCTCCTGAATGGAGGTGTTAGGTCTAATTAAACAATTAAATATGAATTGAGTGCTCTCCAGTCAAGTCACATTTACGCCCGAGAAGAAATTCAACCGGTCTGACACAAAGGGCCCTCCATCCAATGCACCTAACTGGGCTTAGAGGCTTTGTCCCTGCAGGTTGTGACTCTTCAAGCAACGCTGAACAGTCAGACACAAAGGTCCCTCCATACAATGCACCCAACTGGGCTAAGAGGCTTTGTCCCTGCAGGTTGTGACTCTTCAAGCAACGCTGAACAGTCAGACACAAAGGTCCCTCCATACAATGCACCCAACTGGGCTAAGAGGTTATGCCACAGCAGGCTCTGACTCTTCAAGAAACACTGAACACACAGCAGCAAAGTGACAAATAAGGAATAACTCTCTTTTTTAAAGTAAAATGGAGTCATTTGTCACCGGATTGACGTTGCCGATGTTAAGGAAAAAAGCTCTAAAAGGCATTTAAATCTGCCACTTAATTCTTGAAGGAAAAATGAGGGGTTTTGTCAGGGGGGAAACACCTGTGCAATAATCCTGGCACATTCATCTAAACTGAGCATGTGCGGTACTGGTTAACAGCCACGCAGATGACCGCTCGCCTCCGTAACCCCCACGTTTCATCATTAACGAGGCCAATGGAGAGCGGTTTTGTTAAGGTGCCACACAGGCTATGCAACGGTTAATCGACCTCTATAAACCCATCCGACTAAAACGTGTGCATTAAATACAACATCTCGACAAGCTCTCTTTACCGCGTTTATGTGTGCTCAGCATGACAAGAAGGCATCTTTCATGTGAAATTCATCGACCTGTGTGTTACGATGATGCCCGAGGCCTTTCCAAAATGTTAAAAGGCGGTCTTAGGAAAAACACGTCCAGGTGCTCAGAATGGCAATGAACTTGAAGATTGAAAAACGAGAGTAACCTGTAATTTGCGACAGGTATTGATGAAAGGAACAAGCGAGTGAAAAGTTTGACTATAAAAGGGGATTTAAAAGGTATGTAAGAGTTTTTTTGATTTATCCTTAGTTTTTTTTTTTTTTTTTTGTGGATAGGCACTCTTATACTGTAAATGTTGCACATTCCAGAATACTCTCCGTTAGTATTTTTGATTAAACTTGGAAGAACCTGAATGCTAACGTAATTCTTGATTAATGAACGCCCCATTCCTCCACAAACTGCTCAATCACTGGCTGCTTTCCGTCGTGGTCTGAAGACACACCTCTTCAGACTCCACCTAGACTGACCCACCATTTTCATATAGCACTTGTTTCTTGTTTTTTGCTGGTATCCTGTACCTTAATTCTTGTTTTTGTGACTTTGTAGTTTATCATCTCTTACCGACCTAGCCTTAAGACTTGGCCATAGCTTACCATGTGTACTATACTCAATGTTCATGTCTATGGACAGCTGCTTATGATCAAAACATGCTTTGTCTTATCTGTTGTGTAGTCGCTTCAATGACCTTCGGTATGCACTTACTGTATGTCGCTTTGGATAAAAGCATCTGCCGAATGAATGTAACGTCATTAAGCTGTTAGCAGTCGAGCGATGTGGGCTCTTCTGGATACCCTCTGAGTGACTAGCCTAATAAAGGAGAAAGCCCTCGGCCGCGTGCAGATAAGAGCTCAGGTTACCTTCCAGCCTCTGGATCTTGGCCTTGACGGAGAGGACGGTCTCGAAGGGCGAGACGCGCAGCTCGAAGCAGGTGCCCGTCAGCGTCTCGATCAGCAGCTCCATGGTGTCGTAGCACGGCAGCTTGAAGTGGAAGGGCCCCACGTTGTCCTCGTTGAAGAAGGGCGGCTCCTTCTTGTCCGCCATTTCCGCGCGGGGGGGGGGGGGGGGGGGGGCTTTTACGGGGGGCCTTCAGAGTGAGGGGGCGCGGGGAGGCGAGGGTAAGGGCTGGAGGCCTGACTGTTCGCCCGCGTCCAGGTCGGTCATCATGCGCGCCGTCTACACCTGCGGCACAGGGGCGGGGACAAGGCGTTACTATGGCAGCGACACATGATCCGTGCCCCATGCCCACACACACATACGTGGAACAGGTACCGACCATACAAACACACAGACATGGAACGGTCACAAACTAGCACAAACACACAGGGAACGGGCCCTGACCACACAAACATGGGGAATGGGCCCTGACCACACACACACATGGGGAATGGGCCCTGACCACACACACACGGGAACCGGACACACAAACACACGAAACAGGCCCTAACCACACAGACAAACAAACAGACACACACACACACAAACAAACAGACACACACACACACACACACACACACACGTATCTCCAAGTCTGAGACGTAACACAACCAAACAGCTGTCAAAAGTACTACTGTTGGTTTTGCGACCCGATGCCGATCTGTCCCTATCCAAGCCTGTCCCATTATGCGACCTCCAAGTTAAGTTTGATGGAAATAGCAAAGGAGCTGCACTTTACTACCCGACTAAACGCAGCAGGCCTCAAAACAAACCTCAGAGTTACGAACTGATCGCTCAACTCAACGGGTGCAAAAACCCACAGCAGAAATACACAACCGTGTTATGTCAATGTAACACAAACGAGTCATACTTTCCAGTGATAAAAACTCTAAACACCATGAAAACCTGACAAAGGTCCATGTCCTGGCTCTATTGCTGAAGAATAATACAATGTGCTCAAATGAACAAGGTCTGATATAAACACAAAATACAATCAAACTGTTGTGTGGCTCACTGAGAGGACCCGGACCGTACGGAAAAAATAATGAAGCCGAGATTCAGAGAAGAAGAACAGCAGCAGCAGCCTACTGACGGAATCAATAAGACTACGCTCATGCAAACCGCACATCATAATCACTGAAGGATTCACATTCTTAAAACTCTCATTACTCAGTGAACGTTACTGTACGCCTTTATACATGCGGGGTCGCAGGCTATTACAAGCCAGCAGTCTCAGCTGTGTCCCTATAGCCTTTCTGAGTCTGTGTCCTTCTGTTTTTCTGTTTCTCTGTGCAGCGTCTCTGTGACAGCTCTCTATAAGAAGCGCTATACAAATTGAATCGATTTGACTTGATTGTTTTCACGTCCCTTTCAAAGGGACGAATGTTTCAGAGTTCCGAGCCTCATCCGTTCCAAACGTGTCCTTATCACGGAGGCTCTACAACGTTTATTTGGGAGAGCTGTTCTTTCGTCCTTATCACGGAGGCTCTACGACGTTTATTTGGGACAGCTGTTCTTTTGCGCTACACTTGGGAGCCCTCAAAAGCAAAATGCTTGACTGCGCGATAGGCTAGCGCATCGGCCTAATAAAGCTTCACGGCGAGAGCAGGCCGTTCAGCTCGTTCTAGGCCGGTTCCCGTCGTGGGCAGAGCGGGTGCCTGCGGTTTCTCACACAAGACAATCGTTGGTCTGCTGTAGGCCTCTAAACACAGAAAACCCTTCCGTTAATAATGACCCGAGGTAAATGACCCTGCAGCACACCTATGGGCGGGAAACGTCCATATTATAAATCAGGGGTGCACAACTCCGTTCCTGGAGGGCTAGCGTGTACGCTGGGTTTTGTTCCAAGCAACCGGCTTAATTTCAAAACGGCCGTGTAGACCGATGCTGGTCTACGCCTTGTTAGACACGAGTAAAAACATTTTCGGCGAAGGATGCACACACCCTCTGTGGCTACAGCCCATTACTTTACCGAAACGGTCATACGGGATACAGGGTCGGTCAAGCTAAACAATGGACAGCAGTAGTAGGCGTGAAATCCTGAAAGAGATTGACCCCTGGTGTATGGCGTTCCATTACCGCGGCTGGTCATGTGACCGCCAGTGTACTGCAGGTGTCTCCAGACTTAAGGAAGTGAGGCGGGGAGGGGGGGGGGGGGAAAGCTACACTTCCTTGACATCACAGAACCGGCCTCTTCCTGCCCGGACGGTTGAACTTGAGCCTTTCTGAACAGTGCAAACCAAACACACCCAGCCTTCATATGGTACAGACTACATAAATAAACATGTGTGTGTTTCAGAGCCAAACATTCAATTCAATTTTATTTGTATAGCGCTTTCTACAGAGAACTGTCACAAAGACGCTGCACAGGGAAATAGAAGGAAAATTGAGCAAAAAAAAACAGGCCTTAGCCCCCAACCAGCAAAACGAGGGCTTCAAGGGCTTAAACAAAGGATAGAATCAAGCAACAAGTTAGTTTGCAATAGGTTTATTCAATATGCACATATGTTTTTGAGAGAACTTATATTAAAAAAATTAATTAAAAAAAATAAAAATATATAAGAAAATCTTTTTTTATTATAATTTTTTTTTTTAAATCAAGTTAGGTTTTTTGACATTTGAAAAGACCTGGGGAGTGATACCTGATAAGTTCTTATTACCAATAAAAAAATGTATGTTATTGAATAAAATGTCTATTATTGAATTATATAATACTAATATTATCTACATACAAAACAGAATACATTTGGCTTCAGCAAGCCTTTGCTCTGAATTGAGCCGCCTTCAGTAAAATACGTTCAGAAGACTTTATTTTAGCTTCTTGGAAGGAACATTTTTTTTATTTTTATGAAAATCTTAATTTTCAAACCTATAAGCACATTTTGATTTATAATAAGCAGTCTCAAGCTTGTGGAAGATGTGTTCTAAAGCCATTTAAAGGGTCATGTGACACCTGTATTCTGCATGCTTGATGATAGTCATACCTTATTTAATAACTTATTTAATAAGCCTGTCATTACAGTGTAGACAAAGGCTTTAAAGGGCAAATATTAATGTGTGCAAACATTGTCAACACAAATTGAATTATGGCAGGCTTGCCACCCAGTTCTGTTAAAGCCTTTATAAACTGCGTACACTTGAAAACATTTCATGTTGAACTTTGCAATTGCAATAAACCGCACTGCACTGAAGATGTGCTCGGATTTACTGTGAGTATTGCAATCCTGACCACTTCTACTAACCAATGCCGCAGGACATACTCTGGACTGTTTCATTTAGAAATCCACTTTAAACATATAGGCTAACATTGTTATATTGTTACAAATATGAACAGGAATTATTACAACAGAAAAACATTTTCCCCGAGAGACAATATGCACTGATGCTTTTGGACAGGGAGCAGGTTTCTCTCCCAAGCCCCCCTGCCCATTACAGTAAAGTGCCTGTCCATTTTCTTTGCAGTCAGCATCTGAGCCGGATGGAGCCGGCCCGGGTCAGACGAATGTAAGGCCTGCGTATTGTTCTATCGTCTCGACGCACGTCTAAACCGCCCGCCCACCCCCCCGCCCCCAGCCGCCTTACGGACGTCACGTCTGCCCCGGGACGGCCTATGTCTGCTCCCTCCGGTCCTGGACGTAGCAACGCCCACTGTGACCACGCCCACTGTGACCGAAGAGCAGGGGTTATCTCGCATACAACTCTACTTACAGGGGAGGCCAAAAACCAAGCAGACACCTCGTACAGATAAATAACCTCCAGCTGTTGCGTTGAAGTGTACCGTTAATTCTGAAGTGTATTTTTTGGGTATTACCAAAGGGGGAAAAATAATGAAATTGCAGATTAGAGGTAACCACAAAGGGCCTGGGTTTACAGGCTGGCCACTTGGAGTCATGTCTAAGCTTAGCCTTCAGCTAGATGCAGTAGAATTAAATTTTGCCAATATTAATAGCTTCTTGAACTTCCTACAGAGGATGAAATGAGACCGTGCTGATAAAATTAATGTAAAAATGTTTAAAAACCTCTTTATTCACACACCTACCTAGTACACACATACACACACAACTACTGTTGATAAGGGTAAAAGGCAACAAATTGGGCCTTAGAACATTAAAACTTCTCAAATCAAGGGTCCAATGCGGGAAAAACTTAGTTACAGTTACACTGTCCTGACAAACAACCGTATGCACTATTCACACTAAGTTTGTCCTGCTTGTTTTTAGGATTTTAGTTTATCCCAGAAGCCATGAACACCTGCAAGAGCTAAAGGCTGATGTAGAGCCATCAGCGCATGAGAACCAAGCCAAACGGTCATAAAACATTAACGGGGCATTTGGTCTCCGCATCTCCCCCTGAGTACACTGCAACACAACGCGGTTGGTAATGAGTTACATAAACCTGCAGAGAGGGCACTGCACGGTCCTCACAATGTTTATCTTTGTGTTATACAACAATGCCATGTCTAGGTTTGAGGAAGCAAGACCAGAAGTTACTAAATAAAACAGTGGTCAACGCAGAGCGATCGGGCATAGCAAGCTGTGTTTCAGTGGCCAAGAGGGACTATACGCATCACTGCATTGGACAGCCAGACAAAATATCACCAGAATTCTTAATTAGTAATTTTGGTGTTGTACTCTTTTTTTTCCATAAATCAAAATAGTCTGTTGTCACAACACGATCTTTTACGCAAGGTCAATATTTTTAATGGGTTACGTCCACAAACATAATTATTATACGTTCCTTATACTTACTGTGGTAGTAAAGACAATGCTGTAGCAGCAATAAAAACCTGCTCTTTGTTTTAATAACGCAACATTATTCAACTAATACTTTCTAAACTAATACTTGGCTAATTCCCATGCAGAGCTCAGAAGCCGTTGCTCCGGTTCGTTCTTCAAAATCTACATGCATTATGCATGTACATTTTGCCACTCGTTCTTCAAGATAAATGTATTCTTTTCCAATTATATTTAACATTTCAACCTTGACTCCCGGTTTGGGCCGCTAAAGCACGCAGTTACTGAGGCGCAAATCTTCCTGAAGGTCATTCTACATTCATTCACTCTATATAACTTTCTTGTCCAGACCATGGTCACCTCACGCCTGGACTACTGCAACTCCCTGCTCGCAAGCCTACCGGCCTGCGCCATTCTGCCTCTTCAACTCATCCAGCAGCTGCCCGGCTTGTGTTCAACCTCCCGAAATTTTCCCACGTAACCCCCCTGCTGAGGTCTCTCCACTGGCTGCCAGTTGCAGCCAGGATCAGGTTCAAAGTTCTGACCCTGGCCTACACTGCAGCCAATAGGACAGGCCCCGCCTACCTGCAGGACTTAATCCAGAACTATGTTCCTGCTCGACCACTTCGCTCTTCTACAGCAGGGCGACTGGCACTTCCCCCCCTCCGTGTCAAAGGCTCTCGCTTGTCCCGACTGCGGAGTTTTTCCACATTAGCACCTCAGTGGTGGAATGAACTTCCCATTCCCCTACGTTCTACTCCAACCCTGCCTGCATTCCGTCGAGGCCTGAAGACACACCTCTTCAGACTCCACCTTGACTGATATCCTCACCTAGGAATATCAGCTCCCTGTTCCCTGTGTTTTCCTGTCTGTTATTATAGTTTATAATAGTATTTGGAATGGTTTATAATAGCATAGTTTATAATAGTATTTTGAATGGTTTATAATAGTATAGTTTATAATAGTATTTGGAATGGAAGTGTGGTGTTGCTGATTTGCCCACAGCTTACTGTGAACTACAGTCAGCGTTCATTGCTAGGGATAGCTGCTACATTACGCAAAGGATGTGCTTTGCCTCGTCTGTTCTGTAATGATGATGATGTCTCTGTACGCACTTACTGTACGTCGCTTTGGATAAAAGCGTCTGCTAAATAAATGTAATGTAACTTCAATTAAAATATCAGGCTTCAAATTCTCAAGTAAGCTGGAGGCTTCCCTGCTTTTTTATACCAAGCTGATTTATTTTTTTTAGCAGATAGCTAGCCGTGTGTTAAAGTGCATTTTTGGAATTGGAGGCATGATGAGAAGGCTAATTGAGAAATGACAACATTTCAATGAAAGGTGAATAACTTACTGATGCTTGCCTAGACTTGTACCCAGTGAAAGCAAAAAGTTCAGTTCATACAAATTGTTTGTGGGAAACAGAGGACCTTGAACCCGTTAAAGCAATTTAATCTATTCAAATATTCACTGATCTTTAACTTTTAAGTTAAATTTATTTATTTTATTATTATTTTACTCTTAGTTTTTATGTTGAGACTCGCGGAGGACAATTCCAGCAGAGCCACTTAAAATCTAACTGAGGATAAAGCTGCATAAGATGCACTTCATGATATATTTCGCAGATCCAAGTTTAAGTAAGGGAGGGATTTGCAGTATTTCAACCACAATCAATTCGTATGGCAGAGCCGAAATACGCCTCGGACAAATATTAATTTATCCCCAAGATACACTATTTTCCACCACTGATTCTAGAACAGACAATGACTTGATGACAAAGTTCTTATTTTTGTCCATTAATATGGATATCAGTGTGCTGAAAGCACCGTTTGGATTTCTTCAGTAAGAGGGACTGTGCTGGCACCAGCTAATTGGCAGAGTATCTGTCTATTAGGGATATGACTGAAAATCTCTCTACCAGCCCTGCCAAATACATTAAGGAAAGAAATGAGGATTGCCATTATGTCCGTCAAGACCTACGATGTCAAAGTTTGTAATGCGAGCAACACAGTCATTTGCAGCAAGACAAGAGGATATCGTTTAGATTTTTTTTAAATGAAGAACAACAAATTAATTATTGTTTATTGAAGGGCGTGGGGGTGACCGTCAAAATGCATATAATCAAGGGGTGCTGGGAGTTGTGCCTCAATGTCAATATCAATGTCATGTGATCTTTTGGAGAATATCTGGTACTACAAAGCTTGGATTGTTTTCTAGTTAATATGAATGAATGAATGAATGAATGAATGTAACGTGAGCAACGTAGGAGTAAAATTACTTTTTTGGTTTTCTGCCCATAAACACAACAATTTAATCTTATGTCAATAGTTTGGTGCCGTTATAAAGTTAGTAAAGAAAGTTTCAAATAAAATCCATCCAGTTTTATTGTTGCATCTATAGAGATTGCCAAAGGAAATTTAGGCGAAAAAATGCCATGCGACTTTGCCGTAACATAACGCAGAACACAGTAACCAACCGAGGGCCTGATTTACTAAGACCTTTAGCGTGTGAAAAACGTTTGGTAAACGCAAAATGAATACATGACAAATGATTGGTCACGGTATTAGTTTTGCACCAATCATTGGTTGTGTCATTAGTTTTGCATGTTGTAAAGGTTTTGCACCCGCTAAAGGTCTTAGTAAATCAGGCACCAAGATTGTTCTTGTAATTTCATATATTGACTTTAGCAATAATCCAAGGTTGCTCAGGTACAAAAATAAGGTGTGCCATCAATTCTTTAACAGAAAAACAGGAGAACACAACTCCCACATACAGTAAATGTAATAAGAGTAATGCTGGAATAGTCATTTAATATACTTACATTTATGTTTTCAGTGTAAGCCTATTTGGAGATTACGTACTAAAAACTTTTAAATTCATGTAACATTCCAGGGGGAGGGGGGTAGTCCGAAATCAAATGGCTGTTCACTGTTCATTAATTTGAGAGAGAGGACATGTAGCAAACACAGTAACTGAGCAAATTATCCTTCTGGGAGGACAGATTTCACCACAGCAACACAAGCTTCTTGCTTTTCAATATATCCTTTACCATGCCACACACAGACTGCAGCACTACAGATCTCATGCAGTAATGAAGATTGGAAGGGCATCTTGCTTTTTTTATGGCCACCAACTCTTTGTATTCCGTAATAGTAAGTGCTACTTAGATATAACTTACAAGTACATGCAAGCCCAACTCCTGTTTCACCAGTTTGATTACCTATCAGCTTTCTGTATCTACAATATTATTTTGCAAAAAAAATAAATAACTTTTTATTTATTTTTTTATTACAGGGGACAGCACATATCTCTATGTATGGCACTTGAGTATGACTGAGTGGTTATTACAGATAATCTCAGTTATGCAGAGATATCTAGCATATCTAGTTACGAAAACGATTGTATTGCTAAATTACAAATAATTCTCCATTTTGATGAATGTGAAAACATTACATTACGGGCTTGCAATGCAAGTATACTACACCATGCACAAGTTAATTGACTAACGTTAACGCTACATAACCTGAAATGCTTCTGTAACATAAAATTAAGTAAGACTGTCCACATCTATGGGAAATGCAAGCACTTTAGACACTCGGTTACAAACAACATCTTTAATGAGTGCACGACGCCCTCATTAAATAAACTTGTTCTTTATAAACTTACCGTATTAGCATCCCTGTGGAGTGCCAGAAGACAATGATGAATCTAACATTAGTCCCAGCTCAGACAACGGACTATTTCCACAAAGATCAATGTTATGTATTCTTTTCCAGATTGGGTGCGAAGTAAATGCAATAGTTAATAACGTGAGCTAATGCGTAAAACAAACACATGCAGCCTACGGTAAATGTCACAGCTATTCAGTTAGCAGCTTGTCACACGTTACTCCAGGTTACTCAATAGCAGGCTGCTAACTAGCTAACACAAACGACCCTACAGCTACCTTGCTTACATTCTTCTGTTCAACTTTACCGTCTTTGCCTGCCACTAAAATCCAGTCGGATGTTATCATAATTAAGTTAGATGTTTTATCCGAACAATTGTTTGTAATAATTTCGGCGTACAATTCGCATACCTTCAATCAGAAACCCCCTTTATGAACGAGAATTGCTACACCTAGGCGATTAGCAACACTAGTCCGGTTTAGGTCTTACCTGCCATTACAACATTTTAATATGGACAAAAAATCAGGCCAATCGTGTTAGCTTGTCCTACGTCAAAAATATCTAAGCGCCAGTAATATTACTAAGGGGCGGGCCTAGCAGGCGTTCGGTTGCACGAGCATTCCTTTATTCTTTAAGTCTCCCGGATGTTGACCCTCATCTCTAACAACAATTCACACGTGATCGTATTCCTGATACCTAGAGACAGAGCTTGACATTTGAAACTGGGGAGATCGTGAAGTTCTTTCAAGAGCAACTTTCTTACTGTTCCGAGCGCGAAACTACTTTAACCATTCGCTTCCGACTCGTCTGTAGTCTAGTTATGCAACTACTAGGCAAGGACTATTACCAACGCGTGACATTTAATTAAAATAAGCATATTCCAGGGCACGTTATTCAAAACGAATGTTCTTGTCGACCGAGGGTTGATAAATAAGGCTCCATTATTTATGTTAACGTAGAATTACTGCAAATACATTTCGGTTAACCCATAACACAATGTCTGATTTTGAATTTCACACCTACTATGATGCATAGATATAGCTTTGTAGTAGTAGAGTAGCAGTATTAGACGGGCACCACAATATTGTACTATGATGCAGAGCTAAAAAGTAGGGGCTCGTTTTTGCAAATATATAATTTGGAAAGAAGTCACCCACTCCACATTAAATGATAAATAATGATCAAAACACTGGCAACTGTCTTTCATAGCAAAAATAACCTCTCCCTACATTTATAACTTTACAAAACGTTGTGTTTAAAAAAAAAAAAAGTATATAGCATGCACAGATGAAGAATTGCAACAGATTTTAGCTAAAGCTGGCACGGTACAGTTGGTAAAAAACGAATTGATTTAGTAATCTTGCAATGATACATCCTGATATGGGAGTGAACATAATTTTAGCATTTTTATTTTTTTTATATTTGTAAACAGATAAACATATACTTAAAGTGCTACCATGGAAAATAACAAAAACAGATGGAAATGTATCTCTGATCACAGTTAACCATCGCTAATGGATCTTTAGCAGTGATGCCTTTAGAATATCAATGGGAGTTAAAGGTGAATTTATGCAAACTTAACTGGAATTCATAAACAGTCTATTCATAAACCATACCCGCGTTGGGCTCTTCAAATCAAGTCTTTCGGCACAGTATTACAATTTTGACATTTGAGATAGTTCAGTTTCCCCCCAGTGCATTCAGTGGGTCATCAAAAATACTGTGATTTGTATCTTCTGCCACAGTGGAGTCCTTGGATGGCTGGCTCTTCTTTGATTTGGACTGAGGCTTCACCACTGGCTTTGCAGTCCCAGAGGAAAATATGTCATCTTTATGGGGAAAAAAAACAAACAAAAATATTTCTGTGATCTCACGGTTGTATATTATATAGTAAGTTTCATTTTAGCACTTTGACCCCTAGAAAGGTGACTAGCCTGATTAAAAAGTATATGCATCCATCATCCATTAACCCGCTTATTCCTGGTCAGGGTCACGGGGGGTGCTGGAGCCTATCCCAGCATGCATTGGGCGAGAGGCAGGAATACACCCTGGACAGGCCGCCAATCCATCACAGGGCACACACACCATGCACTCACACACTCATACCTATGGGCAATTTTGAGTCTCCAATTAGCCTAACCTGCATGTCTTTGGACTGTGGGAGGAAACCAGAGTACCCGGAGGAAACCCACGCGGACACGGGGAGAACACGCAAACTCCACACAGAAAGGCCCTCGGCCGGGATTCGAACTCGGTACCTTCTTGCCGGGATTCGAACTCGGTACCTTCTTGCTGTGAGGCGACAGTGCTAACCACTGCACCACCGTGCCGCCCTAAAAAGTATATCTTACATTTTAATTCTGACGCTGTTCAGTTAAGTGAGGGATAGGGTCTGTCGATGAATAGGTAAATATTTTTGCCGACCAACGACTCACCCATATCATCATCGAATATAGATTTTGTTTCCACCTTCTTCTTTGACTTCTTCTCTGTTGTTGGTCTTGTTGTGGCAGTCAAGTCAGCGAAGATGTCCACATTATCGTCAAATAAGCTCGCATCCAAAGCTTTTTCTTTCCGCTTCTTGGGAGCGTCTTGCTTTTCATCCTAGAGAAAAAGACAATATTCACATACAGTCACCTCCCTACAACCACATATGGGGTAAGTGCGTACCATTTCGTTGCATAGTATGTGTCTGGTCTTATTTTAAATCACATGACTTAACTTAACTTCCTCCTATGTGCATATTAAAGGGTAAGTTCGCTATTTTGGACCTTGGACCCTATTTGCGGTCCGTCTTCCATGAACCTGACCCATGAAGTCCATTTTTTCGCTGATCGGTCCAGTATTGAGTTCGGTACACATTTCCTGTAGGCTCTCACTGGGCTACAATGGAAGTGAACGGGGCAAGTAGAATATGTTCGATAAATGTGCTTTCATGTACAGTAAATGAGACGGGAAGCTCAGGGTGTATTCTTACCGGTCTCAGTATGCTCTCCTGTGAAATGTATCTCAATCCGAACATTTTTACGTGCTTGGCATGGCTTGGAAGTAAGCATTTCTCTGTTGCTTGTTTTCGCTGCTCCCGCGGAGTACTATGTGTCGGGGGTAGGGGAGTGGGAAGGTGTGCCGGCCGTTTACGAAACTATCTAGCTGAGCAGTTTGCGTTTGTTTACCTGCAGCAACGTAGGCTACAATTTCCACAAAAAAACTTGGATGATGGATGACTATAATGATTACGAAGACGAAGAATTCGAATTTGACGGTACTGGCTACAGATTTGAGCCAGAATACACGGACACGGAACTACAAGAGATGGATGATAAGAGAGCAAGAGAAGAGAGAGAGGCTGAAGTTGCGCAGGTAATGTTATCCGAAGTCGCTGCCGAGGCTAGACCAAGAATTTCGGGGGACTTTTGGTGTTCTTGCAAGAGGTGCAAGCAGATGCCCAGAGAGGAGGAAAGTTTGTGTTGTAGGGAGTGGGATCTGTTGCTACCGAATGCCATTGAAAACCTGGATGTATCCGTGGATGACACTGGATCATCTCCATTGATTACCATTACACTATGACTGCCAACAGATATGTGATAGATGAGAACTTTGGACAGGACACCATGCGTCAAGCATTTGTAAATAAAACATTATAGAATTGTAAAAAGTTATAGTTGATGAACGTTTCCGACAGTTTTGTTACAAGAAAACAACTTATGTCAAGCTCGGATTTTGTTAGTTGGTATTGAGTGCTGGGTCAGAGGACGCGCTCAAAAAAAATAAAAATGTTAGTAACGTTATAGCTAGCCTAAATATAACTTACCTCCGCTCCGGTGCTTGATAGTGCTGCAGGTCCGACACGAGGAACAGCTGTGTTCTTGAGATACCAGTGTTTTGTTTCTGATTTGCGGTTACAGAAATCAGTAGCGTCGAAATGCGCTCCACAAACTCGCGAGTCTGCCAAACGGAGTTGATTGACTGGAGTGTTTATGTCGATCCGTAAGACAACCAGCCAAAGTCTCAATCTTTCTGGGTCAGAGAACGGAAGCCTGTGGAAACTGGTATTTGAGCGTCCAGACATTTTATTCCCACAACCGGGGACTGCACATTCGCGCACCATTGCTGTGATAAAATATTAAAAATGATGATTACAAACACTGCGTTACAAATATTTCTGCTGTACGCTACTAGCTAGTAAACTCCAACGGGAGGTCAGGATTTGTGATCAACTGCTTTTCAAGCGGCCTCTCTACAACGTAGCTAGACTGCGGAAGTTTACAATGCGAGGTAGCGCGGTCGGAGAAATAGTTCTGTTTCAAATGAAACTTTCTTTTTAAAGTTCGGTTTGCGTTTGCGATAGCCTACATTTCACAGGAGAGCATACTGAGACCGTAAGAATACACACTGAGCTATAAAAGCACATTTATCGTTGTTTTTCCATAACATTTCTACTTGCCCCGTTCACTTCCATTGTAGCCCAGTGAGAGCCTACAGGAAATGTGTACCGAACTCAATACTGGACCGATCAGCGAAAAAATGGACTTCATGGGTCAGGTTCATGGAAGACGGACCGCAAATAGGGTCCAAGGTCCAAAATAGCGAACTTACCCTTTAATTACATGTGTCCCAACAGTCCTGAGCAAATCCAATTACCCAGAGTTCACTGTGTGTAGAACTACTTTATTCGTACATAAACAATGGGAGGTTCACAGCATATACAAGCAGCAGCCTTGATGTACATTATGTACTATGAGGAATGGGATCACACAGATATCCTACGTGCAAACTTTTCCAGTTTTATTTTGGGGTACATATTGCTGCACCTCTAAGAGTCATACTCTCCCAAAGGGATAAATGTGGGCTCGCACTGACTGGATAAGGGGTTAAGGAGGGACAAAAGGAATTAATTGTCTGAAGTTGCTTAGTTATTTGGTATTTTGATAGCAGGAAACGTGTTTGTTTCAGGAGTCCAGGTTGAGGGCGTTCTCGGTTGCCACAACACTGAGGGGAGAACTCGTGACTTGCGTGATTCCGCTTTGCTGCTTTCACACCCGTTCTGCGGAAACCGGCCCTTTGTTGAATACGGCTTACAGGGGGCAGAAAGTTCACCTTTTTTTTACCCTGTACTGCGGGAGAACCGACGGTTCTACGGCGACCGTTTGCATCTGCTCTTTTGTTTTGGATGAGAATAACGGGCCTTAATGTGTGTTTTTTTATTTATTTTCTCCTGTCAGGGGAGTTGAAGCGCCACCTGTTCAGAAAGCCTCGGCTCTGCATGAGTTTAAGTTCCATCCGTGCTATAAACAAAAAAATCTCTACTCGTATTCCAAACACTGCTCCGAGTGCCTGGTCTAAACACAAGGCTGGTCATGGGATGATGACAACTGCCTACAAACCGGGCAACTCAAATTTACTTCTGTAAACCTGGAAGCTTTGTCCCTGTTGTTTTGGCTTTCACACAATGCCAGACGCATACAATAGGTTAGGCCTGGCGCTGTACAACACTGTATCAATTACAACAATCTCTAGCCTTAGCTATGGTGTTTTTGAATACTTTTTTTTGGATGAGGAGTACTGGTCACAACACTATACTTATGAAATGCCAGGTGACAACTGAAAAGCAGTGGTTACCATTGGAGTACATGCTGGCTGAGAATTGAATGACCTCTTTATGTAAAGACAGTTAAGGCCAATTCATAATCGCCAAAAAAAGTATGCGTACAGACGTCCGTAAGGTCCATCCGGACCTAAATGACTTCATGGCGGACCCAAAACAGACCCTGAGCGGACGTTCACCAAGGCAGTCAGCGCACGAACCTGTTCTTTTGCTTACAAGCGTACTTTCAGCGTACCGTTATCTTCTTCCGTCAAAGACGGCATTGTTGTCTGCAATATGCACACAAAAATGATGGGAAATGTAGTCTACAAAGGGGGGTTGGTATGCTTCA
The DNA here is from genome assembly GCA_029718625.1 of Synaphobranchus kaupii. Taxonomy (NCBI): domain Eukaryota; kingdom Metazoa; phylum Chordata; class Actinopteri; order Anguilliformes; family Synaphobranchidae; genus Synaphobranchus; species Synaphobranchus kaupii. The sequence continues at coordinate 111,253,159 of CM056380.1, forward strand.
AGTATGCTTCAAGTACACTCGACTATGAAAGGCTAAAGCCGACGGACTGTCATCTGCGTACGTGTCTGCTCCAAGTTTTAATCACTCTGTGTGCACCTTTATTCTCACTGATCTGGATCTGGTGGGAGTTCTACACTTATTCAGGATATTATTTTGCTTGGTGTTATTGCAAAAAAGATTCTCAAGTATGCAAGTGTGCAAGTGTGCAAGTATGCAAGTGTGCTATCATCATCACCAGGAACCAGCAGTAAAGCGTGAGAATGAAGCCATGCATTCATGAACAATCCCAATGATCGATGACAGAAGTACCTGAAAGATGTCCTGTTTGGAGGGGTTCGATTTGGCCGCGGGTTCTTTCGTAACCGTGACAGCGGCGCCCTTTCCCACCCCGAAGATGTCGTCGTCCTCTTCGTCCAGGAAGGGCGTGGCCTTGGGCTTCTTGGCGGGTTTCCGCTTGGCCGCCTGGAAGAGGTCTCCGCCGGGGTCGTCAAAGACGGTTGGGGCCTCCTCTTTTTTTTTTAGGCCCGGCCCGGGCGCCTGCTCCGGGCTTCCCGATTTCGGTTTTGGCGAGGGCGTCCGCTTGCTGACCGGGACGAAGAGGTCGTCGGACCCGAAGAGGTCGTCTTGGGCGGCGGCGGCGGGGGGCTTCTTGGGCGTGGCGCTCTCGGTTTCTGCCGGGGCGGAGACTGGCAACCTGAGGGCTGAGGGTTTGGCGGGAGCGTCGTTGATCGGGGCTGGAGGGGAGGAGGGCGTGGTCGCGGCGGACCCCGCCCTGCTGGCTCCTCCCTCCTCCTCCGGGGCCTCCTCTCGGTGCTCGTCAGAGAGCTGGGCCGCCAGCTGCCTCGCCGCCCGAGTCTGTGGCCTCCTGCGGCCGGCTCCTTTGGTACGGCCCTGTAGAGCCACAAACACACCTTTCATCGCCGTTCCCAAAATAACCACCTCGCACCTCGAGGACTGCCTGTCATCACCAGACACGTAAGGAAGGAACAATCACGGCCAGTGCGGTTGTATGAAAATAAACAAAGGCTGGGTGGTGTGATACAGTCCCGAGGCAAACCTGTGGTTTAGTGCACTACAGCGGTCATGCATTTGCAGGAAATTAATCCACAGCTGTGAAATTAAATGAAATACAATCAAACAAAATAGTGTAGCTCTACTTTTTACCATAAAGCTGTTTTTCTCAGCTATAAATAGACTGTTCAGTTGAAATGTATTGTTGTGTAATCCTTTAGAATGATGATGAGGCCAGTTTCACTGGACCTCATCAGCAGTGCATTACACAGTATCTCCATGCAGGTTACGATGAATACCCTCTTGACACCCTTTTGAGCAATCAGAATTGAGTATTCAAGTTCAACCAAGCCACGGTATAACAATATAGAGTGCACCATCAGCAGATGGTTTCCACCCAGGACACTAGCCTGCTTCAAATAAAACCTGGACTGGCTCAAACCGCTATACATTAGGTGTGTTATGTTCATCCCAGAACTGCTGTGAAAACAGACTGGTATTTATGCACTTTAAATCCCTTCTGACACAAGAGAAGAGACAGATGGTGTTTGCTACATCATTAACCCCTGCTCAGTCAGCTAATGCAATCTGAAATGCCCAGATCGCAACTTACATAGTTTGTTTTCCAAATAAAACAATACTTAATGTTTTTTTTTTTTTAAGTTTTTGAAAACATTTCCCATAACTCTCTTGGGCAAGCAGCCTAGCCGTGAGTTGAAGGCCAAAAATCAGCACACATTACCCAGAAGCCTTCTCTCCTTCCTGATGTTATGGCGACCCACCTTGTTAGCGCTCTGTAGCGTGGTGACCAGGGCGGGGGCATCGAAGCTCACCCCTCCCTCGCTGTCCGCCCGGGGCAGGGAGGCGCAGGCGGGGCTGGGAGGAGCGGAGGAGGTGGGGGAGAGGGGGGACGGGGGCGACAGGCCAGGGAGAACGCTGACCGCTCCTGGGATCCGTGGAACGGCGCCAGGGAGGAGGCTAGCGGGGTTGATGACCAGGTTAGCCTGCGCGGGCGGCACAGACGACGTACAGTAAGGTACCGTTTACAGCCTGCAGAAACACTCCGCCCACGGCCGTGCGAACGCACATCTCACTGCCTACCACAGGGGCAGAGTGCTCCAGAAAGCTTCTAAATGCTTACGCTGGCGTAGTGCCCACAATTTAGTCAATTACTAAAGCCTTTGTAAAATCACAGCATGGTGTATACATGTGAGCCAAGCTGAAAGCGTGCCTGGCTTCTCACTTCTCAATTTCTCCTAATTAATGAGGAGATGCATACAGATATTTTCAGACCATCAATGTTTCCACCAAGCGACAAGATGCTTGGGCACGTGATAAGCACACACATAAGCTCCTGCACTCTCCGACAGCTTAGAGCAGAAAAGCATGTTAAACAATCAAATACCAGTGGCCTAGTAGAGGCAGTTTGAGTTTGAAGTTTTACATTTTTGAATTCAGTATAAAAAATTTTTTTTAAATCACATCCCAGTGGGCAATATGCTATTTACACAGTGCACCCCCCCATCCACCCTCCCTGATTTTAATTTTTAAGAGTTATGAACACAGTGAGAATTGAAAGCACAGCTCAGACACAGGAAGTCGGTGAGGATAAAGCACCAGAGGCAAGCAGTACAGATGTACATATAGGCCAGAGTGCCATATATACAGTGCTTTAGGCAAGAACGTGAATAGAGTGTGGACCTGCATGCCAGCGTTGAAAAGATGTGCAGCCTAAACCACTGCTGATAATGGCGTAGAAATAACATATTCATGTTCCAGGGCTCCCCCACAGGAATTCTGCTACTTGCAGTGGAACTGGAGGGGCTTATGAATGTAGTCTCTCATTGGCACAAATATTCTTTTTATTTTAGTCAGTAGGAACAAACGCAGTAAGTGCAATCGTAAGTGCAATAGCGCTCTGGCTTCCAGTATTAGCCAATGGGGAGAAGCCAGAATCCTTTACTCGCCTTGTTTTTCCTGGCTAAAAACGTGAGAAAAGACATCATTTATGTGACTATTTATTTCCGTGGGAATCCCTGATCTCCGGTGTCAAGCGCTTGGAGAAAAAGGCATGCGAGTGCTTTGGCTTTGAGACAGAAGGGCACAGAAGTGAGTCAGAGAAGCGAGTCAGAGAAGTGAGTCAGAGAAGCGAGGCAGTTCAGACAGAGAGGGGAATTTTAACGTTAAACCGCAATAAAGATTTACTTGGAGCTTTCCGATCCGTGAGGAGGGTTCTTTAGATTTTACGGGGCTTGTAGGTTTCTGTGTAAGTGGATAAAATGAGTTACGTTCAGTACACTATACAACAGCATTATAAAAGGTGTGATGCAATAAGTATATAATAATAAACTATTTCTTTAATCACAGCTACATATGAAAATTCTCATTTTAAGCACTTTAAACTATAAACATAAGACCCATTCAAGTTTTCACCAATCTTCAGGACAAAATGTGTTTGTATTCGAATGGGGCTTAACACAAGTGTTTGATGTAAACCTCCCTCTCAATAACTCACACATATCAGGATCCATCAAAAAAAATCAGTTACCAGGGAAACAACACACTGAAATAAAAACAATGCTATCCACCATATACAATAAAATGTGTATTTTCTTTACTGCATTCCTTTGACACTTTAAATGATGGATTTCATCATGAAAAGCACAGACAGATCCAGTTTAAGTTGAGCTGGGTAGCCTGAAGATACCTACTCATCAGCTGACCCTCACTGATGATGTCATCTTTGTGTCAGACGCAGCCAGAACCATTCCTTACTAGCTTCAAACTCACAGTATGACCAAGGTACCTCTCTAGCTAATGCTCTCTTAGTCAATAGCTTTCACATGTCAGAAAGAGTGTGTATCAGAAATGGATCCACACTCTTTCTGACATTTACCAGAAGATGAATAGTATTTTATTTGTTTTGCTAATAGCTGTTAACTAGAAGTACAGGTAATTCTAACAGTGTGTGTACACTACTTAGACCACTTGGCACCCAGCTTTCAATGTTATATTGGTGCATCACGGTCAATTGGAAGCCCATTCTACAGGTGGAAGCTATCCGAATCTGTGTGTTATTGGGGGAAAGCGTTGTATAATGGGGAACTGGTCTTGCGACTCCCAGGGTTCGGTTCCCAGGTGAGACCTGAATGTACTTAACCTGGAATTGCTCCTGTAAATTCCCAGCTGTATAAAGGGACTGTGTGTACAAAGAATATAACCTGGATAAGACTGTTTGGTAAAAGTCTAAAATGTAAAACGCAATGCTTTTAAAGCACCGCTCCGCACATTACCTTCTGTTATCTTACCGTCTCATTACCTATATTTGTAACTTCACTGTCAAATGTCTTGTTGGGTAACTTTGTTTTATGTCAGGTCCCCCTTGTAAAAGAGATCTCGATCTCAACGGGGTATTCCTGGTTAACTAAAGGTTAAATAAATAAGTAAAAATTAAGTTATTGAGAGGGAGGTGTTTTTAAATAAAGTTATTGAGAGGGAGGTGTTTTTAAATAAAGTTATTGAGAGGGAGGTGTATTTGAATTTAGCTCCTTCTGCAGGGTCAAAAAGTCACCTCCACATTCTGAAAAAGTCTTGTACACCACTGAATTTCACTCAATAGGCAAGAAACAACAAATTACTGACAGACGCCAATATTTTTAAACAGCAGAAGAATCCATCCACCTAAGCAGAAAAAACTATGAAGAGGTAATTTGAATTATGAACGAAACTTGTTTGACCCATTTTTCTTGACTTTAATGTAAGGAGAATGTTTTACTGCACGGCGCAACGCGTTTGACGAGGACTACTTCCAACTGTAAACTTAAAACAGCAAGTAAAATGGGAGTGTTCAATTGCAGTCGAACAGCTCTCAATTAGTGACTCACCTCTGCATCTGGAGACACGGGGGGGCTCGCTGGTTTGACGGGGGCATCCTCTTTCCTGGGCTTCTCTGCTACTTTCTTCAGATGAAAACAAGAGAAAACGAACGTGAAAGTGTGCAAGGACGTCCATTTCAAATCTCCCCGCTGACACCCTCTCAAACGGCTGCTCGGCTTTCCAACAGAGACAGTAATGCCAGGCCTAGAGGAACCTGTGGCTTTTGGGTACGTAATTACCCTGCCTAACTGAAATCGCTATTTGAACAGGAAGTCAGCCACCTGCTGTTCTGGGACCAAATCAGATGCTGATGCAACGGCTGCTCTAAAACTCAAAGGCTTCCCGGCCGTAAAGACTAATATTACCCTCTCAAGCTGCGGAGGATATTACAGTGATACGGATCATTTTACCCTCCCTGTGTGTAGCGTGGCACAATCCAAGCGCATGCTTTAAATAACACGTCTAAAAGGAGAAACTGTTCGAGTAGTAAGCCTACATCAAATAAAATGCTTTTAGCTTTTATACTGAAAGGTCTTTGCAAATAAAGGAAACGAGTAGCAGTTAGACGAAAAGAAAAATGAATAATAAAAATGATAAACTATATAAAAATTTAATAATGTATAATTTATATGTTTAAAAAATAGTACAGTATGTTAAAATGTGTCTGGGATACACATAGAGAGAAACAACAAATACAGATGATCACGTGAGAAAAAGAGCGGGAATTTTAAGCCAAATGTGCAGCTCTGATGTTCTGTGGTTCTGTGGTATGTTCTGAGGCCTGGCCAGTAGAGGGCGCACTCTGAGAAATGAACAGAGATGTTTTACCGGCGACGCTTTGGGTTTCGCGGCGCTGAAAAGGTCGTCTTCGTCGTCGTCTCCGAACAGCGCGGGGGCCCCTGGCTTGACCGCGCTAGGCGGTGAGCTCTGGAACACACAAATCATAACTTATTGAAAAGAAAAAAGCATTCGAGCTGTGCCTCGTAATTTCCGTTTGGATTTTAAGTTTTAGTCCAAGGCCCCTTACCCCCCCTACTGACTGATTTTACACAGCTATACATTTCCTACGTGAGGACAGGCCATTTTAAACGCTGGCCGTTTTTTTCAAAATAAATTCAAGGTTTTAAGCGCCTTGTCCAATGCTACAATGGCTGTGCCACATTTGAACCTGCAGCTTCTGGGTTACATTCCCAGTTCCACCTAAAGTGCATGGCATATTGATATAAATGTGCTGGTCTAGCGAATCCCACCTGAAAACATGCTTAGAGGGTATAGAATCCCTGCCAGGGACTGATGGATTTAACAGGACTCCCACTCATATGAGATTTTCCAGGACTTTTCCCCATTAAATGCATCATTTTCCAGGATATATCTTTGGTGCAATAGTCCAGGTTGCTCTGTGCAATAGTGCTATTTTTTTTAGATGGACCTTTCACTGTGAAAATACTAAAGGTGCATTGCTTCACTCTCCAATGACCTATGACCTATGACCTAGGTGTACAAACCAATGAGCTGTACAATTGGTATTGATAATCGGCATTATCGGCGCATTTCAAGACTTGACAGGGAAAATCTTGAGAGGGGAACTCAGCGAAGATCAACCTGAATTCAAGATAGATATTTGAGCATTCCCTTTATTTTCTAGGACAGAAATATTTTCAAGGACTGTGAGAGGGCCCGATGCAAGCGCACTTAACACGCCCCCCCCAAACAGGTCGTCTTTATGCACCGGCTTAGACAAAGCAGTTTCATTCAATAATCTGAGGCATGAGAGGAGGGTAGTATTATAACTGAATCTGAATAAATCATTACCCACAAACTCCCTGGAGTGCACACATCCCTTTTCACCTCAGAGTTTCATTTGAAGCTCTTTAACAGACGGAGATTGAGAGACGGCACACTCCACACGCTACAGTTAAAGACTGTAATGGACACTTATGGAAACTGCACTTCCACTTTCTTGCTTCCGGTCTTTTCTTCAGTTAATCTCTCTAAAAGGGGGACCGTGGACCGTTTGTAAAAAAAATAAAATAAAAATAAACCCTCGAAAAATCTGTCAAACTCAAATCACAGTGCCGTTCCACGTTAGGACATTATACGGCAAACAATGCGTATTTATATTTGGATTCGCGTACATATATCCATGCAAACATAAATAATGTGGCACAGCACATCGATGCCGAGATCCCCTACCAAACGGTGAAGGAAGACGTGGCAGCAGTGAAAACGGACACTAAATAAGACCGATAAGACTGAAGTACAGATCCCAGAGTGCAGTAGAGTTAGAGCAGGGATCTCAGATTCAAGGCCTGGTCCTGGACGGCCACTCAGGGTGTAAAATTAACACCCGCAACCAGCCAAATGCTGGTAAAAGTTAGATTGCGGCCGGTAACACAATCAGGTTGCGTTATATTGTGAAGGGTAATGTGGCGGGTAAAACGTTGAAGATGGCAGGGTGATTTTTTTTAAGAAGCCAGTGGGTGAAAATGTTAATTTCGTACCCTGACGCACACACACAGTCTGCACGTTTGTGTTGCGTTTCGGCACGTTGGATCTTAGCCAGTCCTTCAATTGCTAAAAGACTTCGCTGAACTGGCTGGCGATCGAAAAGGACACCACAGAAGGCCGCAGACAACCGGCAGGTTGAGATCCCCCGTTTTAGAATGTTCTAGATTTTTGGGCGGTTCCTCACGGTGGGTTTCGCGGACGTGGAGAAGAGGTCCACGTCCGGGTCGTTGTCCTTCTGGAGTTTCTGGGTGAAGAGCAGCTCCTCGTCCTGGAAGACCCGAGTGCTTTTGGTTCTGGTCCTCTGCTCCTGGGCCTAAAGGAGGGGACCATAAAACAGTACGGTACAGCTGAGCTTCACCTGCTAGTCGCATTAGTCTTCGGACGTCCTAGTTATACCATCATACTTTATACTTACCTGATCTTATATTATCTTTTAAAATTGCTACATCACTAGAACCTTACTAGAAGCAGGCCCCGTGGTCCAGAACCAAATCCTGTCTGTGCCAGAGCTAGGGATCCCGCAGGGAAGCACACGATTGGCCGAGGTGTTGCTAAGCGAGGGAGGGTTTTTCAGTCGCTATGGTATCCTATGCCACATTGGTCAAAAGAGACTAGTCTAGTCATTTGGTGCTGGCGGTCTGCCTCTGCTAGATTAGATCAGCTCAGCCGGTTTGACTGCAGTGTATAAGTAAGTAGTGGCTGAAACATACTAAAACTGCATAGACCCTAGATGGGCATCTCCTATATTCCTCTGTCCTCTTTTTTTCTGTTAACAACAGAAGGTTCTAGCTGGTAGCAGGAGGTACCGGTGTTTCTGAATGTCCATTGAAATTGTACGTTGTTACGCCACCTTATTTAAATTTCACAAGGTTCATCAAATCAGTGTTTTTTTTTTGTTGTTTTTTTTAAACGGAGGGTGACAGTCAAGCTGTACATCTGAAAGCTGTTTATATAAAATGTTCAACCTTGGACGTGTTCTTTGCGGCTGGCTGGCTGGACGCAGATGCAGGCGGTGCCTCCTCTTCCTCCTCCTCCTCCTCATCTTCATCATCATTATCGTCGAACAGGCTCACGACGTTCTTCTTGGCCCTGGGCTCTTCATCCATCGGGGGAGGGCTGTCCCTGTACGAGAAGTCGTCCTTGTCTGGCTCCTCCAGTGGACTCTTGGTCGGCTATTTCAGGGTAACCATGGAAACCAGACACAGGAGACACAAGAGCTCAAAAAAAATGCACTTCTTTTGTCCTCCAAACCGTACACCGTCAAAGATGATGGAATGAAGAGGGTTATGAATTTGAAGTTCAAACAAAGATAATGAATTTGAAGCCCACACAATGTCTAAGGAGCACTGAAAACATGGCCCTGGAAGGTCATATTGGGGGCGTGACACGTTCACAAGATAAATCTGAAACATGAACAAGGTGTTTAGAGGCAGATCTGAGCTGATCTAAGGCTGAGTCCTACAGTGTAGTCTCACCTTGAGGCATGTTTGAGCTGATCTAGAGCCCAACAGTGTAGTCTAACCTTGAGGCAGGTTAGAGCTGATCTAGAGCCCAACAGTGTAGTCTCACCTTGAGGCAGGTTAGAGCTGATCTAGAGCCCAACAGTGTAGTCTCACCTTGAGGCAGATTTGAGCTGATCTAGAGATGACAGTGTAGTCTCACCTTGAGGCAGGTTTGAGCTGATCTAGAGCCCGACAGTGTAGTCTCACCTTGAGGCAGGTTTGAGCTGATCTAGAGCCCAACAGTGTAGTCTCACCTTGGCCACATCCTGTTTCTGTCCCAGCACATCGATTCCCCCAAACAGGGTGACGGCCCCCGCCGGCTTCTTCTTGGGCTCCACATTCTCCTGCGGCAAGCTCTCTGCCGCTGAGTCACGCACGTCCTCCGCTTTCTCTTTGTCCAATCGGGAGGGAGGCTTGGAGCCAGTGGCCACGGCCTACAGAGAGAGTGAGACAGAGAGAGAGAGACAGAGAGAGATGTGTGAGAGGGACAGTTAGAGAGTGAATTAGTGTGAGAGAGAGAGAGAGAGAGAGAGAGAGAGAGAGAGAGAGAGAGAGACAGAGAGAGAGAGACAGAGAGAGAGAGACAGAGAGAGATGTGTGAGAGGGACAGTTAGAGAGTGAATTAGTGAGAGAGAGAGAGAGAGAGAGAGAGAGAGAGAGAGAGACTGCCTGCCAAGCACTCTATGGTGAGAAGCATTGCATTTCATTTTATTTATCTATAAGGCTCTGCTTATGAAACTTCCCTATTATCTCTGCTCTTTGATTGCCTTTAAATACGGCACATATGGTACTAGGTCACAGGATTACTTAGCTTTAGATACAACACATGTTATAACTGAGCTCGGCAGAACTGGTTTTAAATATTATGCCCCGTACATATGGAATGAACTACAGAAGACCTTGAGATTAGAACACTTCATTCTGTTGGAGGATTTTAAAATTTTGATTGCTGATATTGTGGATGTTGCCTGTGCTTGTTGCTTTTGATTTACATGTTTGGGCTGAATTTTTATTTTGAACTGTACTTGTTTGTCCGATGTGTTTGTATGTGTCTGTTACCCAGGTCACTCTTGGAAAAGAGATCCTGGATCTCAATGAGATTTACCTGTTAAAATAAAAGGACAAATAAAAAAAATAAAAAAAGCACTCTATGGTGAGGCCTGCTGAACGCTGAACTCTCTGGGACTGGCTCAAGTCATTAAAACAACCTTAAGCCCAGGGGTTCTTTCACACATTTGCTCAACATCATCTGAACTGACCCCAGAAAGAGTAGCTTTTGCTTAGCTAATGGAGATCCAAGTAAATTAACAAATAGGCCTAAACAAGCCACGAGACAAAAATGTTGGAAGAAGATCTTACTTTCACATCAGGGCCAGTGCTTTTTGCGGCCGGCGGCTGGAAACCAAAGAGGGAACCCTTGCCTTCTTCATCGTCCTCTTCTTCCTCAAACAGTAAAGACACTCTCTGGGATTTCTTCTTACTGTATGGGCAAAGGGGAACACAAAGTAAGCTGAGCTGTTCTGGTGTGTATTTCACAAAGCAGGATTACTGAGTTAGCTGGATAACTACACCTTCACAAAGCAGGATTTCTGAGTTAGCTGGATAACTACACCTTCACAAAGCAGGATTACTGAGTTAGCTGGATAACTACACCTTCACAAAGCAGGATTACTGAGTTAGCTGGATAACTACACCGAGTAAAACCCGGAACCCTCCCAAATCTGGAACATGGACTGATGTAAAAAGAGCCGTTCCTGGTTTTACTCAGAGCAGTTATCCAGCTAACACAGTAATCCTGCTCTGTGGAGTCAGACCACTGTTGGTAAACAGGTGAACTACAATTAAATTGTCCGATAACTGCATTACTAATATGCAGCCAGCAAATCTCTGGCTGTGTGGATATCGCAAGGCTTTGCTGAAGCAAACAGGCATGCACATCTCACTGATAATTTAATTTATGCCAATTACCCATTTAAAACATTTATTTACATTTAATTTTATGCTTTTATCTACATTTAACTGAAATGCTTAGGGGGCCTCCTGAGTCTTTGTAATTGTTTCATTGCTCCGTGGGAAACATTTTTAAATAGTCTCTAAGCTAGACAACTGATGCATGTCATTTCTATGGAACTACTGTGACGATGTAAGAACTGACAAGTATAAAGCTGCTAATCTGAGCTGTATGCTTGCGGCTTGGCTTGTAGCACACTGCCTTGGTGCACATTAACCTTGCCATATTCTTCAACCCCTGGAAAAAAAAACATAATCTCACTGCCGTCCCCAACCGCAAACTCTTTACGCAATCAGACAAAGCAATTTACCCATTAGTTCGTCAATGCTATTTGGTACAATAAACACAGTGATAGTCACAAGTGGCTTTAGAAATAGAGAAAAGTAGCACCGTACGGTCGCCTGTCCTTAAATGTCAACAGTACCTCGTCTCCTTGGTGGCTGTGAAGAGGCCCTTATCGCCCTCTTCAAATAGGCTGTCTGTTTGAGCCGCTCTAGCGCTGGGGAGACTGCAGGGGGCGCTGTTGCTGCCTCGCATTCCTCCGGTTTTCACGTCAGTTTTCACCTCGCTTGGCTTACTGCTCATCCACTGATCCTGGTTGTACCCAGAAAAGACGATGCGAAGAGCAGGATTAATATTTAATATCTGAACCAGGCTAATGATCTCACACAGTGGCTCAATGTGTCAAGGCTCACTCTGTTCCTCCCACAGGCACAGAATTATTTCTACTTTATTTTATTTATTTATTTTTTTACATTGAAAAAAAACTTGACTTTTGATTCGCTGTAATCTTGGGGAAATCTGAACTCAAATTCCCTTGTCCTGTCAACACGCATTCCATCATTTCTTGGTCTGGGACCTAATAAATTTTGTAAAGTTTTTAATTGAAAAATATGTTCACAGATTCACAAGTTCACAGACGCAGTCTTTCTGGGGCTGCCATGATATGTTGGGCTTTTGCGAAAGAGTCTTTGACAGAGCCTGCCGTACAATCACAAACTAGACCACTAATATGTGAATAACATGAAAGGTTTGTGAAATGAACTGGGTCACCGCCCAGCTTATTAGCCGTGAGGGTGCGCTGTGTTTTTCCGTGTTTACCTCGTCGTCGCTGAAAAGGCCGCTGGACACGGCGGGCTTGCTGGGCTGCTGCACCGACGCACTTTTCGCCTGGTTCGTTTTGGATTTCGGGGCCGCAGATGAAAATAGATCCTGGCAAGCAAACGACCATTAACCCCTTGAAGAGTACGTTTTTTTGGAATGTTTTTTTCAAAATTCCAAGTCAGTGTTGTAGAACTACACTGCTTTCAATGATTGTTACATCAGCAGTAGAATGTTCAGTTAAGAACATTCTAATCGAATATTTCTGATCTTACACCTTGAATGGTTTGTGGTGCCAGGAAGGGAGTTGGGGTGCTGCCCTCTATTGGACGGAACCGCAACTACACACAGGCAGGGGAGCCAGCTGATCAGCTGAACCAAATATTAATCAGCCCAGGTGCCCCGCGTTAGCGCCATTTGTTTGCTTGGTTCCCCAGGGCAGAGAGACAGGTTTTTTGTTGGACTTGAAAGAGTATTTCCGTTTGACTGGTTCCCCAGGCCAGAGAGACAGGTGTTTCCGTTTGATTGGTTCCCCAGGCCAGAGAGACAGGTGTTTCCGTTTGACTGGTCCCCCAGGCCAGAGAGACAGGTGTTTCCGTTTGACTGGTTCCCCAGGCCAGAGAGACAGGTGTTTCCGTTTGACTGGTCCCCCAGGCCAGAGAGACAGGTGTTTCCGTTTGACTGGTTCCCCAGGCCAGAGACACAGGTGTTTCCGTTTGACTGGTTCCCCAGGCCAGAGAGACAGGTGTTTCTGTTTGACTGGTTCCCCAGGCCAGAGAGACAGGTGTTTCCATTTGACTGGTTCCCCAGGCCAGAGAGACAGGTGTTTCCGTTTGACTGGTTCCCCAGGCCAGAGAGACAGGTGTTTCTGTCTGACTGGTTCCCCAGGCCAGAGAGACAGGTGTTTCTGTTTGACTGGTTCCCCAGGCCAGAGAGACAGGTGTTTCCATTTGACTGGTTCCCCAGGCCAGAGAGACAGGTGTTTCCGTCTGACTGGTTCCCCAGGCCAGAGAGACAGGTGTTTCCGTTTGACTGGTTCCCCAGGCCAGAGAGACAGGTGTTTCCGTTTGACTGGTTCCCCAGGCCAGAGAGACAGGTGTTTCCGTTTGACTGGTTCCCCAGGCCAGAGAGACAGGTGTTTCCGTTTGACTGGTTCCCCAGGCCAGAGAGACAGGTGTTTCCGTTTGACTGGTTCCCCAGGCCAGAGAGACAGGTGTTTCCGTTTGACTGGTTCCCCAGGCCAGAGAGACAGGTGTTTCTGTTTGACTGGTTCCCCAGGCCAGAGAGACAGGTGTTTCCGTTTGACTGGTTCCCCAGGCCAGAGAGACAGGTGTTTCCGTTTGACTGGTTCCCCAGGCCAGAGAGACAGGTGTTTCCGTTTGACTGGTTCCCCAGGCCAGAGAGACAGGTGTTTCCGTCTGACTGGTTCCCCAGGCCAGAGAGACAGGTGTTTCCGTTTGACTGGTTCCCCAGGCCAGAGAGACAGGTGTTTCTGTTTGACCGGTTGCTGTGTTTTAGCCCTTTGTTTCATTTTTTGGATTTGGTGAGTGTTCTTCTTTTTGTTAATAAAAAGCAACAATAATCCAGTGACCATCCCCAGCGCAATGCCACAGGTTTTACACCTCTAATGGCAACAAAAAAAAGCAACAAAGCAAATTACACTTGACTGGTTTCCACTCTACTGCAACTGCAGTATTTATTTTTCAAAAAAACATACCCTACTGACTACTATCTGCAAATGCCACTCAAACTGTCCCCTGCACAAAGGGGTGGAGCAGATTCATTCGCCACGCCGACCTCCTCTTCCTCATCGTCAAATATGGACAGCGGCGCTTTGCTTTGGGCCGCAGGCTCAGGCTTGGTCTGAGGTTTAGCAGCGGAAGGAAAGATCTGTGAAGGTTGAGTAGATTACGGACGTTTATTGATGATTAAATGGGGTTTGACGGTTTAGAACCGTAAAGTGCGCGCAAACCGTTACGTCACTCAGTTCACACGTCCTCCACTGCAGCCTTTTAGTTGTTTTTGCATAAATCTTGTCGAGTTCATGAATATGCATGGACGTATATGCATATTAAATAGCTCTGTGGATTGCACAACAGCACACTCAATTATATTTTGAAACCCATAGGAGGGCAGCCATTTCAAGATAGGCTGGCGATTTGACTGACTAACGCACGCACGCAGACAGCTGGAAGAAAATGACCCAAAAATATGGGCATGACTGGCGTGCGATGAAGCACCGATAACGCCAGCTAACTGTGATATTTTTGTGACAAGATATTTAAGTAAAAGACTGAATCTAACCTGTGTGTCTTCATCATCGGAGAACAGCCCTCTGCTCTGGGGTTTAGCCGCAGGCTTAGGTGGCGGTCTGGCAACATCTGGTGTCGGTACGTTCTCAGAGCAACAGACAACACAAGTTAATTAATCATGAACAAGCTTCACCCTGTCAATTAGAATCCATCAGTGTGAGAGAGGGGGGGGGAGAGAGAGAGAGAGAGAGAGAGGAGAGAGAGGGAGGGAGGGAGAGAGGAAAAGAGGGAGGGAGGGAGAGAGGGAGCGAGAGAGGGAGAGGGAGAGAGAGGGAGAGAGAGAGAGGGAGAGAGAGAGGGAGGGAGGGAGGGAGAGAGGGAGAGGGAGAGAGGGAGAAGGGAGGGGGGGGGGCAGGGAGAAGGGGGGGGGGGGCAGGGAAAAGACAGGAGCACAGATAGAGAGATCGGTGCATGCTCAGCTACCTCCTCTGATTTCTCAGACTCCTCGCTGGTGGAGAGTTGGCGTCTCTTCAGACCCTCGACCAGGACGTTCTTGGTGCCGGGCCCGAACATGGAGATGGCCCCCGCAGGCTTCTGCAAAACAGTCACAGACCATGAATATTAACACACCTGAACACAGTCACAAACCAGGGATATTAACACGCCTGAACACAGTCACAAACCAGGGATATTAACACAGCTGAACACAGTCACAAACCAGGGATATTAACACGCCTGAACACAGTCACAAACCAGGGATATTAACACACCTGAACACAGTCACAAACCAGGGATATTAACACGCCTGAACACAGTCACAAACCAGGGATATTAACACAGCTGAACACAGTCACAAACCAGGGATATTAACACACCTGAACACAGTCACAAACCAGGGATATTAACACAGCTGAACACAGTCACAAACCAGGGACATTAACACACCTGAACACAGTCACAAACCAGGGATATTAACCCACCTGAACACAGTCACAAACCAGGGATATTAACACATCAGCACAGCTACCAGCTACCAGAGTGTGTCAGCATGGCTACCAAAGTGTGTCAGCACAGCTACAGAGTGTGTCAACATGGCTAGCAGAGTGTGTCAGCACAGCTACCAAAGTATGTCAGCATGGCTACCACAGTGTCTTAGAAGGAATACCAATTCAGCCCCAGCACAGCTAGCAGCCTGCATCAGCAAAGCTACTTCCCCTCTGTCAGCAACAGCCTCACCTCAGTGCTGCCCTTTCACTTCCCATTGGCTTTATTTAGAAACATTATTTTTAATGAGCCAAATCATCGTATATTATAGGCTCACAGCCGTATGTTGTGCACACAATGCACAAGAATGCAATGCACAAGCCAAAATCAAATAACAAAAATCATGAATTCTTTTTGGGGTTTTTTCCCTCCAACCCCCCCCCCCCCCCCAATCTGAAACCCTCTATATGCTATGGCAGGCCTGCTTCTAGCTGCGTGTTTGGGAGCGCGAGAATTAGCGCGAAAATCCTCCAGCTGCTCAAAGCTAGCTAATCAACAGCTTCGGCGCAGAGAATTAAAAACAAAAACTTCATTTTAAGGTGGACCACTACAGTAAAACTAATTCTGTTCGTCGTTTCACCCCCCAGTAAACCCGCAGGCCTTCAAACACTACATCACGAGCTGCCGAGACTCTCGAGGGAGCGTACCTTTTTCTCAGGTGCTGGGGGCGTGTCCTCTTCAGCCGCCTCTTTTGGGCTGTGCTTGGGGGGCGGGGGGCCCGAGGTCTCGCTGAAAATGTCTCCGCCTTCGTCATCGTCTTCATCGTCCCCGTCTCCGCCAAACAAATCCAGGGCCGCCTTCTGTTTGGGTTTCTCGAATCCAGCTAACAGCGCAAGAGAATTACACAAACTCAATGAGGTTTGGGTTTCACAAATCCAGCTAACAGCGCAAGAGAATTACACAAACTCAATGAGGTTTGGGTTTCACAAATCCAGCTAACAGCGCAAGAGAATTACACAAACTCAATGAGGTTTGGGTTTCTCAAATCCAGCTAACAGCGCAAGAGAATTACACAAACTCAATGAGGTTTGGGTTTCTCAAATCCAGCTAACAGCGCAAGAGAATCACACAAACTCAATGAGGTTTGGGTTTCTCAAATCCAGCTAACAGCGCAAGAGAATTACACAAACTCAATGAGGTTTGGGTTTCTCAAATCCAGCTAACAGCGTGAGAGAATCACACAAACTCAATGAGGTTTGGGTTTCACAAATCCAGCTAACAGCGCAAGAGAATTACACAAACTCAATGAGGTTTGGGTTTCACAAATCCAGCTAACAGCGTAAGAGAATTACACAAACTCAATGAGGTTTGGGTTTCTCAAATCCAGCTAACAGCACAAGAGAATTGCACAAACTCAAACAGCGCAAGAGAATTACACAAACTCAATGAGGTTTGGGTTTCACAAATCCAGCTAACAGCGCAAGAGAATTACACAAACTCAATGAGGTTTGGGTTTCACAAATCCAGCTAACAGCGCAAGAGAATTACACAAACTCAATGAGGTTTGGGTTTCTCAAATCCAGCTAACAGCGTAAGAGAATTACACAAACTCAGTGAGGTTTGGGTTTCTCAAATCCAGCTAACAGCACAAGAGAATTACACAAACTCAAACAGCTCAAGAGAATCACACAAACTCAATGAGGCGATTTCCCCACAGTAAAAAAAAAAAAAAAAATCTGGTTCCTAATAAAAGTATAAGACAAAAGACAACAGGGGGGTCCCTTGAAGGTAGTGTAGAGGGTCCCTGGCCAGATTCGACAGGTAATGACTCTATATAGATTTAGGAAAATATTTCATAAATATGACCATTTTTAACTTATGAGGGGGGTCCCCTGGATGCCTTTAAGCCTGGATGGGGGTCCTTGGAAAGGCATAAAAGGCTGAGAACAGCTGCAATAAAGGAATGGTAGTTCTACAGGAATGGAGGATGTCTGACTAGATCAATGGAAACTGACACAGACTGCGGTGCACATAATTAGTGTTAATATACTCTCGTGCGCGATCCTGCTGCTTCCCATCAATGAACTCCAAGAGACTTCTACGTCAGATTTAACATTCGTGAAATATAAAGCTCACTTACGGGCCTCCATTTGACCTGCAGAACCATGGATATCTGCAGGATTCGCCCTTAATGATTCCGCCAGTTTACGATGGCGCATTGTAAGCGCGGCGCTTCATATTTAAGCGCACTGGAAGTGCAGGAGGGGCGCTGACAAGAGGCATTTGACATTCACCGATAAGCAGATGACGTGGTAAATAAATGCAGCGTTAAACGCGTGAAAGAGAAGTGAAATTTCGCTGACTACAGGGCGGGGGGGGTGACTAATATTCACCGGAGGCGGACTTTTTGAGGGAGCTGCCGCTGAAGAAATCGTCCTCGTCTTCGTCGTCGTCGAAGAGCCCGCCCGTGGCCGCCTGTTTGGGGGCCGTCTGGGGCTTGGCCGGGGCCCCATTCTCCCTGGCCTCGGAGGGGCCCGAACCGTTGGCAGGGGAGCCAAACAGACTTTTCCCTGCAGGAAGACACAAAACCAAATGAGCAATATTTTACCATACATTATTGTATAGTAATATACATACAGTTTATTAGAGGACATTAAAGAAGAACTCAAACCAAAAATGTGAAGTTTGCATGTTTTGTCCAACCCTCAGATAATAGGCATTGCTTTGTAATAGTGAAAAATGTCGTTTTTTTAACTGAACATTTGCATTATTGTTTTAGTTCTAGTTCCTTCTGTGTAAATAATGACTTTGCGAAGAGACGATGGTATTAAAATTCATATAAATGAGGGTGTCAGTTACCGTCTGTAGGCATATTATGATCTCCTTCATGAATACTGGAATATGTCTTTTCTTGTCATGCTCTAGCTGACAGCGTTCTCAAGGTTTTGTGACAAATATATACAGCTGGCTACTCAAAAACGTCAGTAAACCATTGCCAATGTTATATATGAGGAAAAGAGCGGAGTGGAAGGCAGCATAGCCCTACAACGAGAGCCTGTGCTGCCTCATATAAAACAATTATCTGACTCAGAGCCCCAATTTGGCAGTAATTTCACAGATACATTTACACATGTTCTGGGGCTGTCCCATTATAGCTGTTTTAATGTGGTATCAGTACTATTTTGACGCCGTTTTAATGTGGTATCAGTACTATTTTGACACTGTTTTAATGTGGTATCAGTACTATTTTGACACATTAGCTTTAACTTTCACTTAGATTCCTGCCTTTGCGTGATTAAGTTGTAAGTTGTGATTCGTCAATCAGTTCAAAAATGAATTTTACTGGCTGGCTTTACCCCTTTGAAGGAGACAAGACTTCAACTTTGGTAGATTCATTCTATTTCAGGACATGGTTCTCTGAGAATGTGCTAGTGCCAGCTAAAACAAGACTCGGCCATCCACAGTTCAGTTCAGATTTGGGATTCTCCTCAGGTCATATCAGAACCTAGATCTAAAGAACATCCCCGTCTGTCTGTTCTGTTCTGTTCTGTTGTGTTGTGTTTTTTTCAACTGCCACATTTTTTAAATGACAATTTTGCAGTTTTACTTTAGAATGTCTTTTTTCTCTGTCTTGAATCTCTGTTACCTTTTCTGTTATGCAGTAGAAAAGGTGATTTGTCTTGTTTGTGGTTTTCAAAATACTAAAGAGCATATTCGAAAGAACGGTCTGTCAATTTGATCATTCGATTTTCATCCCTACCATGCACATTCATAAGGAATACACATGAGGATGACTGAGTAAATGCACTGAATTTGGTCACACTTTACATTAAGTTGCACTTATACCTGTGTAGCTAAATTGCAACTAATGCGGTACCAAGAGGTTATTACAGAGTAACGCCAATGTAGGTAACATGGAACAGCAGTTAGCGGTGTTCTTAATTACACATATGAAACAAGGTCAGCCCTGTTACATCTCTCCTGCTGAAATCAAATCATTCATAAAGACAAATTGTGAAATCTACATGCAAGGTTTATTTGTCACGTATCATGAAGATGTGGCCTATGAGTGTAAATAAAATATTTCAAAATATCAACACGTGTAATTAAGAATACCGCTAACTGCCGTTCCTATGTTACCTACGTTGGAGTTACTCAGTAATAACCTAGTTTAGATACACCAGGTATAGGTGCAACTTAATATAGTGTTACTGAATGTCAAGCTCATTTCTCTGGGTTTTCTTTTCACTCTCCTTTTACCTGGGAATATGGCGACGGCCCCAGTAGGAATCTTCTGATTGGACTTGGATAAAACAGGATCTAGTAAGAAAAGCCAGAACACAGAATCAGACGCAGGTGAAGATTTGAAATGAATTCCCAGACAAACGAGCATAACCTTATGCAAGCGCGACAAATAAACATTCATTCATCCTGTGAGGGATCTTATTTTTCAAAATCATATTTTAAAGGAGTTTATTTTCAGGACTTCGTGTGTAAACGTCAGCAGGTAAAGATGTGGTCTGAATGGTTATCTCCACGCCACTTTTGTTTTAATAGTAATACCGCTTAAAACCAGAGTAAATCACTCTGTTTTCCTCAAAGGTCACCAACACTACAGTATTAAACAAATGCGGGAACATACGCCATGGTATATCACAATGCAAAAAACATTTAATAATGTCCTGAAGTTGTGTCTTGTATAAAAGGCATAATTAGCATTAGTTCTGTAAAAAATGAAAGGCATCCTGTGATTTATACTGGTAAATTAAATAGAGGAATATCATAGCAGATACTTGGTTAGGCTCCCAATTGCTTGTAGCGGACAACTTTTTCACACAGCTCATAGTATCAAATTTAATATCTATATGAACGTACATTTTATCAGGTGGTTATTGGCCCAGACAAGCCATAATATTCTTGGATATGCATAGCATGTCATGGAATATATCTTGCATGTATAAATGTACATATGTCTGTCGCAGTCTTTGAGGAAATATAAAAGGGTAATACACAAGATTTCACACAAATGTATAGGGTTAACCCACCAAAAGTGCTTACAAAGTAAACCACCAAAACAGAGCTTACAAAGTAAAAATATAAAGCTGAGAGGCATTCTGAGGGAAATCCAACATTCAATTCAATTTTATTGGTATATTAAATATTATCTTAAACAACATAAGCTAATATTGTGGTCACAAAAGCCTTCTGCTCATGGTGTGTTTGTTCACTGTACCGATATCCTGATTCCTGAATGACAATGAGGAGGATTCAGCGAGGGTTTAAGAGACCTTGTCATACAGTATAGTCAACAGACTTCACATTGCATTAGCCAATATTGTGCAGGTCATGCAACCCTGTTTGAGGGTTCAATTCAATTCAATTCAATTCAAACCTTATTTGTATAGCGCTTTTTACAGAGACCTTGTCACAAAGACGCCTTACAGAGGAAACAGAAAGGAAAAACTAGGCCTGAATAGCCGAAACCGGGCCAGAACCCCCTGAGGTAAAAAAATAAAATAAAATAACTCCCTGAATAACACTGAAACGGTGGTGAAAAAAAAAACTCCCCAATGGGAAGAAATCTCGGGAGGAACCTGGCTAGAGAGGGGCAGCCCATCCTCCGCTGGCCGGCCCAGTGTAATCGAGGGATACATTTACAGGAATTTTGCAAACGCACTTATCCACAGTTACAACTCCGCAACTTACAACTTTTTACATATTTATTTATACAGCTGGATATTTATTTATCGAAGCAATTCATGTTTAGTATCTTTCTCAAGGGTACAACGACAGTGTCCTACCTGGGAATCGAACCTGCAACCTTTCGGTTACAATCACAGTTCTCTAACCACAGTTACATACTGTACTGCTGTGTGCAGTAAAAAGAACAGGCGCTGCTTAGTTTATAAGTGATTCTGCATGTTACCTCACCTTTAGCAGCTGGAACTTGACTCGATTCCACCGGCTCATGTTTAGGTGCATCGGAGAACAGATCGCCCTGTGAAACAGATCACAAAGGATCTTTTATTCACGTATTCATAGCTCATCAGATATCTTAGGCAATGAGTATACCGCTGGAAATCAGTTTATCGTGAACACGGCCCAGCCCCACAATGCAACGCCAGATGCATCTGCGAACATTGCACCGCTTTGTCTTAGGAGACGCTCTTATCAAGAGCCACTAGCAATGAAGGAGAAAGAAGGTACATCTGGCATATAGTGTAACAGCACTGGGCCTGGCTAACAACACATTCAAAACCAGCGAGTTTAAGCAAAACACACATCCTCATATAGTGTAACAGCGCCGGGCCTGGCTAACGACACATTCAAAACCAGCGAGTTTAAGCAAAACGCACATCCTCATATAGTGTAACAGCGCCGGGCCTGGCTAACGACACATTCAAAACCAGCGAGTTTAAGCAAAACGCACATCCTCATATAGTGTAACAGCGCCGGGCCTGGCTAACGACACATTCAAAACCAGCGAGTTTAAGCAAAACGCACATCCTCATATAGTGTAACAGCGCCGGGCCTGGCTAACGACACATTCAAAACCAGTGAGTTTAAGCAAAACGCACATCCTCATATAGTGTAACAGCGCCGGGCCTGGCTAACGACACATTCAAAACCAGCGAGTTTAAGCAAAACGCACATCCTCTTGAGCACCCGTCATATGTTAAGCCGAAAAACTATGAGGGCACGCAAAACACACCCTCAATTTTCAATTCATTTTTCACAAAACCATCCCAAAGTCAGAAAGCTACATTAGCTATGTTGATTGCTATCATGCCAGGTATAAACACTGATTTAGCTGGGTACATACTGTACACTGATGTAGCTGGGCACATACTGCACACTGATTTAGCTGGGTACATACTGCACACTGATTTAGCTGGGTACATACTGTACACTGATTTAGCTGGGTACATACTGTACACTGATGTAGCTGGGCACATACTGTACACTGATTTAGCTGGGTACATACTGTACACTGATTTAGCTGGGTACATACTGTACACTGATTTAGCTGGGTACATACTGTACACTGATTTAGCTGGGCACATACTGTACACTGATTTAGCTGGGTACATACTGTACACTGATTTAGCTGGGTACATACTGTACACTGATGTAGCTGGGCACATACTGCACACTGATTTAGCTGGGTACATACTGCACACTGATTTAGCTGGGTACATACTGTACACTGATTTAGCTGGGTACATACTGTACACTGATGTAGCTGGTCACATACTGTACACTGATTTCGCTGGGTACATACTGCACACTGATTTAGCTGGGTACATACTGTACACTGATTTAGCTGGGTACATACTGTACACTGATGTAGCTGGGCACATACTGTACACTGATTTCGCTGGGTACATACTGTACACTGATTTAGCTGGGTACATACTGTACACTGATTTAGCTGGGTACATACTGTACACTGATGTAGCTGGGCACATACTGTACACTGATTTAGCTGGGTACATACTGTACACTGATTTAGCTGGGTACATACTGTACACTGATGTAGCTGGGCACATGCTGTACACTGGTAGCAGGCTTAATGACGCAAACGCAATGAGTAGTTTGTACAGCCACCAGTGAAATGATACTGGTAACATTCAGGTTGTAACAGCCTACATTCACCTACCTCATCATCATCATCAAATAAGCCCCTTCCTCCACTGAACAGACCTCCCTTCCCGCCAAATGGAGAATAGTCCTCGTCCTCCATTTTGGGAGGGCTGAACATATCATCGACGTCATCAGGGGCAACTGGGAAGATAACAAAGTTCAGTCTCAACAGCTGTGAGTCACACAAGAACATTACAGAATAAATAAGGACTCTGAAATATACAATAATGATATTTTGATATGGATTATCTGAGTGTATTTGTATATAGCAACAATGATTATGTATGTAAAAATGGAATGGAAAAGAAATTATTAAAAATGTGAATATCCATCCTGAAGCCACAGTCCCTCTTTGTCACATGTTAAATAGAAAAAGTATGGCTTCTCTGGAAACCAAAAAAATTTACTTAATTGACTTATGCCAAAACGCAAAAAGGCAAAACACTTCCTCTTTCCAATTAGACCTGCTCATCATTTTTAAAAACACTTTATTTTAAATGTAGGGTCTATTTTTACTTCTCTACATTTCATTCAATATGGAAAGGTCCGGAAACAGCAGTGTCATACGTGTGATGTGAAGCAAGTGTCCAATGTCTCAACAAAGAGACATGCACTGTAACGATACGCGTAACTGGGAGCTGGTGCAGAAACAGAAGCAGAGATCAAACATGGCTGCCATCTGATGACAGCAGAAAATGTTCCAGAGTTGTGTGTGTAAATGAGGCCTACCTTAGGAGTTAACAGCCTTAAATACTCCAGAGTTGTGTGTGTAAACGAGGCCTACCCTGATAGTTAACAGCCTTGAATAGTCCAGAGTTGTGTGTGTAAACGAGGCCTACCCTGAGAGTTAACAGCCTTAAATACGCAGAGTTGTGTGTGTAAAGAAGGCCTATCCTGAGAGTTAACAGCCTTAAATACTCCAGAGTTGTGTATGTAAACGAGGCCTACCCTGAGAGTTAACAGCCTTAAATACTCCAGAGTTGTGTGTGTAAACGAGGCCTACCCTGAGAGTTAACAGCCTTAAATACTCCAGAGTTGTGTGTCTAAACGATGCCTACCCTGAGAGTTAACAGCCTTAAATACTCCAGAGTTGTGTGTGTAAACGATGCCTACCCTGAGAGTTAACAGCCTTAAATACTCCAGAGTTGTGTGTGTAAACGAGGCCTACCCTGAGAGTTAACAGCCTTAAATACTCCAGAGTTGTGTGTGTAAACGAGGCCTACCCTGAGAGATAACAGCCTTCGTTTCTTTCTTTGCTTTACTCTTCTTCTTTGCGGAGGATGTGGAGGATTTTAATGCTTCGGAGAAATGACAAAAACAAACAAAAATAAGCATGCAGATGAGATGGGCAGGGAAACAGACCAAATTCAGTATATACTGTGTGAGTGAGGGAACCACCATATTCACTACATACTGTGTGAGTGAGGGAAACGCACCATATTCACTACATACTGTGTGAGTGAGGGAAACGCACCATATTCACTACATACTGTGTGAGTGAGGGAAACGCACCATATTCACTACATACTGTGTGAATGAGGGAAGCAAGAGCCATTTCTCACACTACCGACAATTTAGGTGGAGAGCATTCCATTTGCTATTCAACCAGCAATACAAGCAATGAATAAATATGAGTGGAATTCAAAGCTTTTTCGCCAATGCACGCATAGACATGAACTGATCGTTATGTAATGGAATTGCGGGCAGGTTATGGATTTAAAGGGGAAGGGTAGATTAACTCACATGAGCGATCCTCCTCTGGCTTGCTTGGCCCCTCCCCTTTAATGCGGGCGGCCAGTTCATCTGCAAAGGATGAGGGTCCCGTGGAGCTCTGGAAATAACAGGACAGGATTCACTCTTCAGTTAGAACCACACACCACCCTCAACTAGAACCCTCAGTTAGAACCACACACCACCCTCATCTTCCAGACCAAATTCTTACTACTTAAAGGCTGCAGTACACTGAATGGCCAGTGCAAACTTTCCTTTCCCAAGTGGCCCTCATAAGGGGCAACTTGGGAAATAAAGATTTTTTCCTAAACCTCAACTAGAACCGCACACATTTCACCTAGAACCAAACCACACTACAGTTAGAACCACACCACCCTCAACTAGAACCACACACATTTCACCTTGAACCAAATCACACTAGTTAGAACCACACCACCCTCAACTAGAACCACACACATTTCACCTAGAACCAAACCACACTAGTTAGAACCACACCACCCTCAACTAGAACCACACACATTTCACCTTGAACCAAACCACACTAGTTAGAACCACTCACCACCCTCAACTAGACCCACACACATTTCACCTAGAACCAAACCACTTCAGTAGAACTACACACATTTCAACTAGAACCAAGCCACACTAGTTAGAACCACACCACCCTCAACTAGAACCACACACATTTCACCTAGAAGCAAACCACACTACAGTTAGAACCACACCACCCTCAACTAGACCCACACACATTTCACCTAGAACCAAACCACACCAGTTAGAACCACCCACATTTAACCTAGAACCAAACCACTTCAGTAGAACTACACACATTTCAGCTAGAACTAAGCCACACTACAGTTAGAACCACACACCACCCTCAACTGGAACCACACACATTTCACCCAGAACCAAACCACACTACAGTTAGAACCACACACCACCCTCAACTAGAACCACACACATTTCACCTTGAAACAAACCACACTAGTTAGAACCACTCACCACCCTCAACTAGATCCAAACCATACCAGTTAGTACCACCCACATTTCACCTAGACCAAAACCACACTTCAGTAGAACTACACACATTTCAGCTAGAACCAAGCCACACTACAGTTAGAACCAAACACCACCTCAACTAGATTCACACACATTTCACCTAGAACCAAACCATACTTCAGTAGAACCACACACATTTCAGCTAGAACTAAACCACACTTCAGTAGAACCACACACACACATCAGATAGAACCACACTACATTTCAACTAAAAACACACCAAGCTTCAGTAAGAATCATATAATCCCCAGTTCAGCTTGAACTCCACACACTACAGTTTGAACCACACACCACACTTCAGCCGGAACCAAACCACACTTCAGCTAGAATCACACCAAACTGACTAGAATTTCAGCTAGAACCACATGCCGCACTTCAGCAGGAACTGCTCAACCCAGTTCAGCTATTCCAGATTTGAATGTTACAATAGAAGCTATGAAAAAAGGTCTTCAGAGGCCCTTCAAGAGGCCCAAGAATAGCGAGGGGAAATTTCACCACCGTGTCGCTATGTTCCTTTCCTGAATATTAAGTATCCATCGTGGAAATGACTAACACAAATACGGAGCATATTTGAGTCTAGTTCCCCAGACATATTCATTCAAAGTGCTCTTGAGTAACACGGTGAATTCTAGGAATACAACCGGGTTTCAATGAGATGTGTAAATATTTTGGTTTAGTTTTACACTGATTTTCTGGGACTTGATGCTTCAAAACATTTATGAAAGGCATGAAGCCCAGATCTTTCCAAAAATGAAACTGAATTCATTTCATGTGGCACAAAAATATTAATATACAAATATATTTTTTCCTACTGTATACATATTGGGGTTGCAAAGGGGGGGATTTTCAATTAATTCCCAAATATTCCTGTTAATTCCCATAAATGTCCATGGAAAATTCCCCATTTTGAAAATTGCCATAATTTTGCAACCCTACAGATATGGTCTGTTTTATGAAGGTTTTTCTAACAACAATCATAAGCATTTGAACGCACGATGGAAGCGTTTACCTTTCCGTCCTCGTTTTCATCTTTGTCCGATTCTCCAAATATGTCAGAGTCTTCTTCTTCATCCTCCTCTTCTTCATCCTCGTCGCTTGTAATAGACGACTTCTGCACGATTAAGAGATAGACTCAAGACCCTTCCACAGTCTGTTCCACGTTACAAACTTCCAATTCCACTTTCTGCACTTCCCAGAAAGCACAGCATTAAAAATATGCATATTGCGAATTAGGATTATCCTCCAGCAGAAGATAGTGATATTTTGAGGCCTTCTTGCCTGTCCCTACTTGAATCCCACATGTAAATAGAAATGTGTATGAAATGTGTGTAGAGAGACGCCATTTTGGCTCTAAAATGGCTCATTCACCTTCTTTATGCTGCCTTGTCCTTCTTCATCCTGATCAAAGTCATCGGACTGCTGTTAAAACCAAAAACAAAGTTAAGGAAATAGAAAAAAATTATAAAATAATGATCGTAGCAACGAACCCCTGAAAATCTCTGAACACCGTGCTGATATCTAACAGCTGCATGTTTAAGTCCCGAAACAATTTGGTTCATTAAGGACGAATACAATTTTTGTGTCTATTACTGAATCTGTCATCAAGGAAAATCAAGGAAAATTCAATGAGTCACAAAAATATTTTTGTCATAGCAACAGTCTAATGCTGCCAGCATGATCCCTGGTATGTGATCATATTACTGGATATGTTTATCCATTTGAACTTGCAAATGGAGGATAACTGATATTTCTTCACAGGACTGAGTTATAACTAAGCAGCTCATGTGGTAAGATAAAAGACAGATGCATAAAAGTCAGCATTCAAATGAGAAATCATGAGTTACAGTACTCTTAAAAAAACAAGTCTTACGTCGTCATTCTTATCATCTTCACTGTCGATGACGCTGTCTCTGTCACTATCTATGGACATCTCTGTAAATAAACAACAGGTGAGCTTCATATCAGAGAAACATTTACACATTTATACATTTGGCGCACTGTCTCATTGTGGGTTTGTGGTGTCCAGTGTCCGATCCACAATATGAAGCCAGGCTGTACCATGTTCCTGCCAGACTCTACACAGGCTCATACTGCCCTCTTTAGGCCATTGTAGTTATTGCATAAGATACACAGATGAATCATGGCATTTGTTCACCTGTAAAGTAGATCAAAGAATCACATCTGATATACGCCACTGTAGGTACAATGCTTTATGTCAGTGGTCCCCAACCCAGTTCCTGGAGATCTACCCTCCTCTAGATTTTAATTTCAACCCTAATTTGGCACACCGGATTAGAGCAATTTGCAGCTCAACAACATCTCTAGCTGTTGGGTGAGAATGAGGTGTGCTTTGTTAGCGTTGGAGTGAAAACATACAGGATGGTAGATCTCCAGGAACAGGGTTGGGGTCCACTGCTTTATGGCATTCACTTGTTTGGAGATTCTTGCTCACAATTATATATAAACTATACAAATTAGATTATTTTTATGCATAAATCACTATGATTAAATAAAGATTAGTATAGCTGTAATCATGCCCTTTCAAATGTATTATTATTCACAGTGCAAATTCAAAGATATTAGTAAAGCTGCATTCTCACCAAATACGGTGAGGTACATCGATCAGACGCATTCTATTCATTTTCTATGGAGAGGATGCGATGCGATCGCACGGTACATGATGGATGTGGCACGGCGACTGTGTGGTACGTTCGCCTTCACTATCTAATCTACTTTAGGCAAATTAATGCGTCCACCGTTGCTCGCGAAACTCGGATCAAACGGTCAAAGTAGGCGTTTTAGATCAAATATGAATCAAGATTGAGCAACTGCATATACTATTTCTCGCCTCAAATGTTTTCAGAAACGTATTTTAGTGGACAGTTTAAGTGGTATAATAGAAAGTTTATTAACAGGCCGCCATATAGTTCCGGTTTAAAACGCAGGCAAAATACGTCTAACCAATCAGGTGCCGTTAATGTTCCTCGTAGGCTACTGAACCCTCATGCGTTCTCATGCGTCGTCACCAGGTTTGGTGAGAATGCAGCTTAAGGAGCAACCATACACAGTGTTGAGTTTTAGAGAATGACGGTATTCTACCTTCACTAGACAGGTCACCAAGCCCCACGTCATCTTGCTCCATGAAGTGCTGGGATCCTATCAGATAAGGCAAAGGCCTGTCCACATACAGGTCCTGGGAGCACAGGGGAGTGATGTCATCAACACACATCAAACTCAAGGAACATTCTCAAGGCTGGAAAATAAAGAAGGCTTTCTCGGCAAGCCAGTTTATTAGAAAGAGCGGGAATTCGTTTTCACAGATCCTCAAAAGGATAATATACACAATTTGTCTTAATTGACTAAAAGTGGTGATTGCCCTTAGGTACTTTGAAGGCAAGGACAACAGAACCACTGGCCAGCTTCTGACCAGACTAAAGACCTACCTCTTCTGACTCCATCTCGGCTCCCTTCCGATTCCCACCCACTACCAATCTTTTCTTATGCAATTACTTTAGGGTTGTTAAAGAGATACTGCAGAGCCTTTTCTAAGGCCTTTTTTACCACTTCAATTTGAACTGGAACTCGTGAGTAGGTGTGGTCATACGACAATGATGCCACGTAGTCATATTATGAATATTCATACGGTCAAGGAGTGAAAGGGTGTGTCGATATAAGTTGTAATATTAATGTCAGCAGTAATACAAAGCAATTCGCATTTGAACTTGAACTAGCTAGTTAGCAGTAAAAGGGTCTCAGTCTCAAAGAGGAAAAAAAAAACGTTGGTCTCTGCTTTTATACCATGTGCCCAGCCGAGACCACCCTAGGATCACTTCAACTCCACCCATTTTTATGTTAAGAATCTCGTGACGTCACGAACCCCCGGAAACCAGCGTATTGGTAAACCTACACAGAAAATCATAAAACACCCATTTTGACTAAACATGAGATTTTCGGACAAAAACAGTTGTGTATGATCATAATCTAACCCAAAACATCGGTTTTCAACAGGAAAAGTCGGTTTTTGACTGCAGTATCACTTTAAAGCATGCTTTATGGATTTGTATGGCTGTTAGCTATATGAATCCATGATTTGCATTATGGCTCTAGGCTGGCATAAGTTAACTTTGATTAATGCTTTAAATACAAACCAGATGGTATCTAGCACCGTATCAAGCCTGGTCTTGAAAACACCCAGAGATTCTGCCTCTACTACATAACCAGGCAAGCTGTTCCACACAGCAACTACTGTGACGAAGAGAGTAGTTTATATTCTCTTAACTGTCACTCTGGACAATAGAGTGCTTGTTAAACGATTGCCACGCCACGTAATTTAGCACTTGCTTATTTAAAGAGAGAAAGGAAGTTGGAGGCATCCAGTGTGTTAAAACAGCTGGTTGGTCCTCAGTGGAGCACAACGGATCTGATGGAGACACACGCTCCATAATCGCACACCTTCGGCTCCAGTATTGGCTCGACACGATCGGCGACTTCCTCGTCTTCCGAGTCCGAGTTTCCAGCTTTGATGTCCAGCTGCTCAAAGGCGGATTCCAGAACCCTCAGCCCGTAGTTCACCGCCTCCTGGACTTTCGGAATGAGCTCCGCCTCCTTCTGTTCCCGGGTCTTCTCCTGTGGAATCACAACGCTCGTCACCACGCAAAACTACGCAACAGGGACACCACCACACAACGTTTTGTAGTATGTAAGATAAGTCCAACATAATGTCCTAGTTGTCTCGACTAAAAGCACTGGATTTAAACGCTGGAAGACGCAAACCCAGTTTGTCCTGCCGCTTGCAGTTCTTTATTTTTTAATGTGCGTTTAAAAAGTGTGTAAAAGGTGTACATAAATCACAATGGTAAATGTTTCATGGAAATTTTCACCATCTTCAACGTGAAATAGGAATCAAGGTGTGTACACTTATGTAAGGGTTACCATCACCATCACCACCATCACCACCATCATCATCATCATCATCATCAATATCAGCAACCACCCAACACTGAAACTAAAGACCCTGAAGCAGTTTATAGGGTAACACATCCAGGAAGATGAACGTTAATTCGCACACAGGGTTAAAATATAGCTGCTCTGTGGGCTTCTCACCTGCTCAGGTTGTCTCTCTGTCGCTTCAGGCTTTGACACGGGCTCCTCCACCTCCTCGTCATACACGCGCTGTACAATTCAACACAATCCACCGACATGACCAGTTAAAGCCACGAGATGCAACAATTACATTACATTACAGGCATTTAGCAGACACAAAAGCCACAATTTTATGAATTGTGAAAGAGGACTGATGGCACTTGTCTCATGGCATTTAAAGGCCCAGCGTGCAATTTTTATCCAGTGAAATATTGCTAGATGGCCATGCTAAATCTGTAGCCAACAGAGAATGACATTCTGTGGGAGAAACTCCTCACTTCACGTCCTATAAATTTGAATTTTAAATTGCTCCGTTGGCTGCCCACAACCGCTTATTATACCTCCATGTACTCCAACAGTTGAGCTCCAGAGTCAGTGCGTCAGAAAAGCACCTCATAGGCTGCTGGTCGAGGCAGAATACAGGAGCCTATTGGGTCAGAGGAGTCGCTCTTGCACAATGACATCACCACCATGATGACACAGTTGGGACTCAGCACCAGGCTGTGGGGCTATGCCACTACACCGAATCCAAAATTTTGACAGGGGTGAGCCTCCTACGTGAAGCGTACATTTAGACGTACATTCTTGAACTAGGTGTTAGAAATTATGTGAAGCATGTAATTAAGAACTGCCTATTGAAGATTACGGGAAGCATGTTTAGACGTACGTTCTCGATGAACTGCGTGTTGGGAGATTACGCGAAGCATGTTTAGACGTACGTTCTCGATGAACTGCGTGTTGGGAGATTACGCGAAGCATGTTTAGACGTACGTTCTCGATGAACTGCGTGTTGGAGAGCATAAGGAAGTCGTTGAAGACGGTGTGAAGGCAGCAGTCCGTGGCCTTGGTGTCGCGGATCAGGCCGTCCAGCTGCTTCTCGATCTCATGCGTCTTTGACAGCATCCTCTGAGAGAAGTCTTGGAGGAACAGGAAGAGCTACGGAGAACGAGATGAAACCACGATGAGACCGAGACAGAGGTGAGACCACGTTTTCATCCAATATGACGACTTTACACAATTCTAGGACAGTGTCTTCACAGTGCAAATTGAATTGAATTGAATTCAATTGTATTTTTATAGCGCTTTTCACAAAGGGCATTGCCACAAAGCAGCTTTACAGAGTACATGTAAGGCGACAGCGGCCAGGAAAAACTCTGAGTGGTAATAGGACTACTGGCTGGTAATAGGAGGAAACCTTGAGTAGAACCTGACTCAGAGAGGGAAGCCCATCTGCTGCTGGCTTACACAGAGGCAAATGTATAGTAAACAGAAAGGACAGTCCATAAATGTCAATGACAGTTTCTAGTTGATGCCAAGCAAGGATGACTACATTCATGAGGAGAGGCGAGTAGGAAGGCCAAATAACCGGGCTCCATTATCAACTCCTGAGAGGGCAGACGTGGTCTGTAGAAATGTCAGAGCTCTGCTCTTGCAGGATTTTTTAAGGTAAAAACTAGCCTATGGGGAGAAAATCTAACCAATGTGCCATTTTTTTGCTTTTAGGTAACACATTTGTTTAAACATTACACACAATGTTTCTTCCTGTTTTCGGTCACAGCACTTCCTTAAATTACTTGCTCAATAGTTGAGGCCAAATCGCTATTTAGGTTAGGACACCCTGCCTCCTCCATCTCTTAAAAAATAGGAATTTTGTTCATATCGTGTGTCATATTAACCACAGACTTTATAATCGGCACAACCTCAAAATCCCTATGGGGGAATAAATCATTGGGAATCTGCCGAGGGAACACACACCATGCCCGGAAGACACCTCCGAATTGACCTACAAAAATACGTCATGACTGTAGCACTCTATTGGCACCGATAATAAATTAAGACACTTACTAGCATTGGCTAATAAGACGAGCCAATATGATGATGCAACATTAACGCACCAGAGAGTTGATGCCGCCAGTGCTGCAAATTGGGATAAATTAAAATGCTCAAAGAGAAGCCTAATCACTGTCATCTGACCTGGCAACCCATTTTTTTTTTTCATTTATCATTTCATCTAACCAGTGGTGAACAACAAGTTCTGAATCATTTCACAATTTCATGCCAACTTCTGCCCTTAATTATTGAAATAGTCCAATCATTCACTAGATTTGACACTTTTGACACACTGTTAAGCTACCACCACAGACTACACAATAGTCCAATATAGGAGTGGACCAGTTATGCTCAGCTGTTTAGAAATATAGGACAACTGGTCAGACCAAAAACCCACATCCATACCAGCCTCCCTGAAATTGAGCTCTGCACCCCTAGAGTGTAGACAGCGCTGCATCAGGCCTGGTTTTCACTTCCCTGACATGTCCTGGCTAATAAGTGTTGTGATGTAGCCTTATAAACCCTTATAACTGCTAATAAGTGTTCATATGCATTCATAAAATAGAAGCCCTAGATTTTTCAGAGCTCAAGTATTCCTCTCATGGACTACAGATGAAAACAAACTCTAAATCTGGCACTCTTATTGATGAGTGTGCACTGTTCCTGTAAAAAATCTATACAATAACATTTTATTTTTCTAAATTAATGACCCGAGATGCCTGTTCCACTATCAGAATCTTACTCCGGAGTCAGCGGCCAGAGACCAGTTAGCGCTGGTCTTGCGAATCTCCTCCAAGGACCAGGGCCTCTCCCACACCTGCTCGCCATCTCCATTCTGTTCACTGGGTCCGTTAGCTACAGCCGGTGAAAGAGCACTCATCTGCAACACACCACACACCCACACACATGATAACACTATAACACACCACCAACACACATTATAACACTATAACAAACCACCTACGCACATTATACACTGCAACACACCACCAACACACATTATAACACTATAACATACCACCCACACACATTATAACACTATAACACACCACCCACACACATTATTACATTACAACACACCACCTACACACATTATTACATCACACCACCTACACACATAACACACACACACCCACACACATTATTACACTACAACACACCACCACCTACACACATTATTACACTACAACATACCACCCACACACATTATACACTGCAACACACCACCTACACACATACCACACCACCCACACACATTATAACACTATAACATACCACCCACACACATTATTACACTACAACACACCACCCACACACATTATACACTGCAACACACCACCTACACACATTATAACACTATAACATACCACCCACACACATTATTACATTACAACACACCACCTACACACATTATTACACCACACCACCTACACACATACCACACACCCACGCACATTATAACACTATAACACACCACACACACACATTATAACACTACAATACACCACCACCCACACACATTATACACTACAACACACCACCCACATACATACCACACATATTATGACATTACAACACACCACCACACACATTATTACACCACACCACCTACACACATACCACACACCCACACACATTATTACACTACAACACACCACCACCTACACACATTATTACACCACACCATTATAACACACACACACACATTATAACAGAACACACCACGCACACACATTATTACACTACAAAACACCACCCACACATATTATAACACAACACACCACCCACACACATTATACACTAATAACACACCACCTACACACATTATTACACTACAAAACACCACCCACACACATTATACACTACAACACACCACCCACATACATACCACACACCCACACACATTATAACACTATAACACACCATCTACACACATTACGCTACAACACACCACCCACACACATTATACACTGCAACACACCACCCACACACATTATAACACAACACACCACCCACACACATTATAACACTACAATATACCACCACCCACACACATTATACACTACAACACACCACCCACATACATACCACACACCCACACACATTATAACACACCATCTACACACATTACGCTACAACACACCACCCACACACATTATACACTGCAACACACCACCCACACACATTATAACACTACAACACACCACCCACACTCATTATAACACTACAACACACCACCACCCACACACATTACACTGCAACACACCACCCACAGACATTATACACTGCAACACACCACCCACACACATTATACACTGCAACACACCACCCACACACATTATAACACTGCAACACACCACCCACAGTCATTATAACACTACAACACACCACCCACACACATACCACACACCCACACACATTATAACACTATAACACACCATCTACACACATTACGCTGCAACACACCACCCACACACATTATTATGCTACAACACACCACCCACACACATACCACACCACCAACATACGTTATTACACTATAACACACCACCTACACACATTATTACACTACAACACACCACCCACATACATTATACACTGTAACACACGGCAACACACCACCCACACACATTATAACACTACAATACACCACCCATACACATTATACACTGCAACACACCACCACCCACACACATTACACTACAACACACCACCCCACACACATTATTACACTGCAACACACCACCCACACACATTATACACTGCAACACACCACCCACACACATTATACACTGCAACACACCACCCACACACATTATACACTGCAACACACCACCCACACACATTATACACTGCAACACACCACCCACACAAATTATACACTGCAACACACCACCCACACACGTTATAACACTGCAACACTAACCGTCGGAATTATTGGGAATTACATGCTAGCATCAGCAACACAAAGACTTGTAACAAGTTAGGATAATGCTACATCCTTCCGAAATAGCCAACCAAGCAAAGCTGGTTAACCATAACATTCGGAAACGTTGCAATAATTAGCTAGTCAAGTTAACGTTAGCTAAAAACTGGACAGCCATTTACCACGAGCATAGCTACCATATGGTGGCACCTCTAGTTTGCCACAGACGTTAGTAACGTTATTCAGGCCAGTTTGAATAGCTTCGTTACTTAGCTTGCTTTTCGAAACAAATATTGCTCTGCAACTGACAGAATATGATCAAAACAACCATCGACATCGTAATCTAGATATCAAAGACTGAATAAATTAGCCACAGCTAGCGTATATGGCTAACTAAATGCGTGCAGCCTGCCGATTTTTCTACGGTCTACGAGGGTGACTATGCGTTTCAATGCTACCTACACTGAATTTCTAAAAATGAGGTGAGCTAACGATCACATATCCCAAAAAACGAAAGGTAAGTTAAGGTTATTCCCTAGCTAGAACTACAATTAGCTTGGTAGCATCTAGCAGCAATTTTAGCCTAATCTAGCGCGTGCAATCGTAAAGTCATCGTTCTTACCTTTTGGCCGCAACGTTCTCAGCCTTCTTCACCTGCTACTTTTCACTTTATTTTTGAGAGTGTGCGCAAAAATGAAACTTGAATGGTGCGTTTTCTCATCGGTTTTCTGACAGGTCGGCCATGTTCTGTTTTCCACTGAATCAGCTGACACACACATCACCTGACTAACGCGGGTCAGACTCAGAGCAAAGAGGATAGGCGGAATCTTTGCTCAGAGGCAAGAAGGTCGGAAGCGATTGTGCATGTTTATTATGTTGTGCTGCAATGAGCTATTTCCCCCCAATAATTTCACAAATTCATGATGTACGCAGGCCCAATGGACAGAGCTGGGCCGTATTACAGCGACCTGATGATCACGTTCATCGTTTTATGGCATTTGCAGCCGATTTTGTATTATATTTGTTCTCTAAAATTGCCATGCATTTTTGCTTCCACGAAAAGAGACTTCGCATAACGGTTAGATATAAACGGACCTCTACTATGTGAAGAAGTGTTAAATGTATTAGTTGTTAAGAATGAGCTAGCAAGAGAATAAGCATGAAATGTTCTGTTGGTAAACTTATTTTACCACAAGTAGGCCTATAAAATACAGCCTATATTTGTCAGCAGAAATTGAAATAATGTAGCCTACTTTATATTTGTGAGAATATGCTAATGATTACAAGTTCATATTTTCATGATATGTGCTTTTCTACATTTGATTTCTATGACAAATGGAATAACTGAACACGTCATTTGAGGTTCAGAATC
Source organism: Synaphobranchus kaupii (assembly GCA_029718625.1). Taxonomy (NCBI): domain Eukaryota; kingdom Metazoa; phylum Chordata; class Actinopteri; order Anguilliformes; family Synaphobranchidae; genus Synaphobranchus; species Synaphobranchus kaupii. The sequence continues at coordinate 111,290,108 of CM056380.1, forward strand.
AATAGCATTTTTAATATAATTAATATTTCAGTTAAAAACTGAAAATTTGACCTATGACATTTTACAGGCCTCTTGTGGACCATCCTCATATAAGCCTTGTGAATCAAATAAATGAACTGCGTTTAATTCAGGGTTCCCACGCATCCTGGACAACCTGGAATTTTTCGATGCAGTTTTCCAGTCATGGAAAATTAGAAAATTGCCTAAATGTCCTGAAAAATAATTAACTGAGCTGGAAACTATTTTAAGTGTAATGTTACAACCGCAGGTGCCCCAGTCTGCAATCATAATCTACCACCCCTCTCCAAAAATGAAAGGATTGGTACCATTATGCACATTTCCTCTTTTAAAACACACGGGAATTTTAAAAAAAAACCTGATATGGTTTCTTGGGTTGACCTTGAAATGTAAAAACCTGAATTGAAACAGATCTACGGAAAATAATGGAAATACAATTTGTTCGTGCAACACATACAGTACTTAACATAAACAGGACTGTAGGCTCTACCAGAGATGGACGTACATCGGTGTGATTTATCATCTATCAGATGTGGTTGTGGTTATCTTAAGCAAGTATACTTATGTGGATTTTTATTTGCAATTATGCTCACAGTAAGTTCTTACTGAGGCTGACTTATTTCAATTACCCATTTGCCTTTCAATGTGCATTCAAAATCTGTGTGACTCTAAGTAGCCATTTACATGTGTGTGTGTCCAGATTAAATAAACATGAACTGAACAGTGTTCAGAACCAGAGATGTAAATGTTATGTATAGATAGAGTATTCACTTCAGTTGCATTCTGGGAAATCCATTTTACTGCCAGTGTACATAGATATGAGTGAACTCCTGAATAAATCCTTTCAGGCAGTGCGACACTTCATTTTTACAATAGATTGAACACAAGTGAGATCATTAGTGATATAAGAAAGGAATGGCACAACAAAATAAAATATACATCAAACATTACCACAAAAAGAAGCATGCGGCATTCAAATTATATTTATTTTCTGAAGAATACAAGTTATTGCTTTATTTGTAAGCTCATGCACAGCAGAAATTAATTCAGATGTTAAATTGGATGATTCTGTACAATATTCTGAGAGACAGACAGTACATTTGTGCATCTTGATGCTTTTTTTATTGTCTTTATGAAAAGTGGTTTTGTCATCCGTACCCATTCATTAAATCAACTATTATCTGTGTGTAAGCTACTCAGACTAACATATTTACCAGGATATCTCTTTTCGTACACATCCCAGGGAAATTATTCCTGCTATTTGCCTTCCTCTCTCACTGGGTAACTCTCTGGTGGAGATTGTACTTCCATGGTTGTTTCAGTTGTCATCAGATTTCCCAGAGAATTTCCCAAATTACCATTAACTTGACCAGCAGGATGCTGCTGCCTGTAAAGGACCTCTTTGACTTTGTCTTAAGTGCTGCTTCAGCCATCTTTGGAGACACATCTTCTGATTGACACCCTCTATTGTTTTTTTGTGTTTATTTTCCTTGCACCATATTTGACAAATTTCTCTATTTTTTGACTGCAGGTTCTCCATCCACATGCTATCTTTTTCTCTAATGCTTTGTTCTTGTGGAGGTTGACTCCCCCTGTGATTTGGAGGCCATACGCCAGTTTATTCCACCCCAATGCATGCTCTATGATTTTTTGTCACCATCCATGACTGTGGCCGCTGATCTCTCTCCTGGATCTTCCATTGTGTCACTGCTGATTTTCATTTCACTGGAACTTTCTTCTTTAAGGAGAACTGTGGGTTCCTCTTTTGCAGAGTCAGTTTCCATTCCGGGTGTAGCTTTTAGAGTCGTTGTTGGAGTGCTCCTGTCCTCAGACTTGGACAGGCTTCCCAAACTCTTCTCTGGGACGTATTTTGGCTCTGCAATGGTGGTTAATGGTGTGTCTAGTTCACACTTTGGACCAAGTGCAAGCTTTGGACCTGTCTGATCTGGTGATGTCACAGGATCCACCGTACCATTTACTGGACTTTCATCTGGCTTCACGTCAACACCTGAGGCTTTCTTTTCTTTATCAATGTGTCCCAAAATCTCCACCTCCTTTGCTTTAACTGGCTGCATTGTCTCCTGAACCTTAACAAGGCCATTAGCCTCTTCCTCAAGGCTCTCCTTTATCCCTGACACGTCTTTCCCTACCATGAACATTTCATCTTTTTCTCTGTTATTTTCTTGTTGGGGTTTGTTTTGAGTAGAGCCACCAGGGTGTGGCTGCTCTATGGGATCCATCTCTAAGGGCCCAGAAGAGGCTGTCCTCTGAGATCCTGTCTCTTCTGCTCCCCGCTCTGTGATAGATTGTTCAGCTTCTGCTCCATGCTCTGTGATAGGTTGTTGAGCTTCTGCTCCCTGCTCTGTGATAGGTTGTTGACCGTCTGCTCCTTGCTCTGTGATAGGTTGTTCAGCTTCTGCTCCCTGCTCTGTGTTAGGTTGTTGACCTTCTGCTCCTTGCTCTGTGATAGGTTGTTCAACTTCTGCTCTGTGCTCTGTGATAGGTTGTTCAGTAGCCGTGCTCCAGTATTCCTGTGTAATTTCCACAAGGGATTCTTCCATATCTCCAGCAGCGCTCCCTACATCATCACACTCCTCTGTTCTTTCTGCCATGTCCTCCGTTTCAGTGCTCTGATCTTGTAAAATGACCGTGGACTGTTTGCCCTCAGTGGTTTCTTCTGCATCAGGCAGAACTTCGGCTCCCATAACGCCTTCCTCACCTTCGTCATCCTCTCCGGTTTCTGCACCATCTGTAGCCGTAGCCGTCTGTGCCCCTCCCTCTTCCGACGATCCTGTGGCATCCTCTTCCGCTGTCGTCACCTCCGCCTCAGCCACATCGGCCTCCCCATCGGTGCTCCCCTTCTCTTTGTCACCACAGAGTCCTTTGCTACTAGATCGCTCACCACAGAGTCCTTCGCTACTAGATCTCTCGGACTCTGTCTCCTCGGTCTCGGACAGCTCCACTTCCCTTGTCGTTTCGGTTATGATCTCCTCCACAAACTTAAACTGGGGCATCAGCTTGTAACACTGGCCCCTTTGCCTGGTAAAATATGGCAGCGTGTACACGGGGGATTGTCTGTACACGTACAACACTGGGGCCTGGGTGCAGGAATCAAGTCGCATTTCTTCACCTTCCAAGAGTTTCCTTAAACAAAGTTAAAAATAAGAATTAAAATAACATGTAATTACAACTATGATGTAATTGTAGTAACATTTTTTGTAATAACCATGTAGTTATGAATGCCTTATGTATTATTATATCTACTATTTACTATTTTGCTGGGGTGTCCAGTCTTAGTCATGTGACCTATGCGCAGTCTGGAACTTTCTGTTCTTAATAAGACACTTATAACATATGTTGAGGTCACGTTATGTCAGAAACAATTCTAAAAAACGTTTTTTCTTAACTAGCACAGTGTGTCATGGGTTTTGGCAGCCTTTTTTCTTTCTGCGGACGTTCTCCGTCGGAGCAGCGCGAGGCCGCTCTCGCTTTACTTTTCCATTCCGCTCCGGGTTTTCGCTCGGTCTTATACTCAGCCGTCTCACCTGTGCTGCGTTACCTGCCGTCTATTTGAGCTCCGTGCTTCCGGCGCTTCTGTATTGTATCCGTTTGCGATTCAGAGCCGGTAAGGTATAAGACTAGGCACTCAAGGAGACCACTTTGCCCCATAGCTTGCTTTGGCATAGCGTTTGCATAGCGTGCATTTAGTTTCTTTAGGATTCTTTCCTTCTGTTGCACTTCCTGTCCCTCTCTCAGGTTATCCTTGCCCTGTTCTGCCGACACAGTGTTAGTCTTGCCGTTTCCTGTCCACCTCTCTCCGTCTGCTTTCTTCAAAGCGAGAGCTCTTTTCTTTTTATTTGTTCTCGTTTCTCGCCCGTTATTCTGGACCGATTAAAGTTTTTCTGTTTTCGTTCGCCTCCCTTTAGTTTCTCTCTTATATTGAGAGTTAGGGGCGAACCCTTATTTCTTTTCATTTTTAGTTTCTGATCGCCACCGCTGTCTGATCGCCCTCTCTGAATTTGAGAGGTTAAGGCGTATTCTTTCCTATGTCCTCTCGTGTCTACAAGTTATTCGCCCGCTTTGATTTCTCCCCTTTCCAGCCTCCCTCTTATTCTATTCTCCTGTGGAGAGTGCGAGCCTGTTTATTTTCCTCCGTTTTTCATTCCTTCCCTTCCTACGGAGTTTCTCCGTTTCAGTGGTTTCCACTCGTGGGAACTTTCTGACTCCTACCGCCGCGTCTGGTCCTCCGAACCCGACTCACCCCCCCCCCCCCCCCCTCACACAGTGTTACACTAATCTCCAAAATGTACTTTTCTGTTTGTGAAGAAAAAGATTACACTTCCATCCATTTGTAAGTCAACATTTGAAGAACAGATGGGGTCTGTGGGATTTCTTAGTAATAATATTCATATTAGTTCATATTAATATTTCAGTACAAACCTTTCTCAAAACCTTCATCTTCTAATTTATTTATATATATTATATATATTTGTTGTTTTGGTGATTTTGGTTGTGCTTTGGTTCAATTATTATTTGGGTTGTGGAATATCCCTGTTGTGGTGACCTGTTTCTTAACTTGCTTGGCATGAAAACTGGAATCAAATTATTTTTTATTTATGAGATAATAAAGCACTACTTTATTGATACTTATTATTTAGCTTACACTATTCATATTATATTATTTTCTGCTATTCTTTCTATTCAATCGGTCAGATATTTGTTGATTATTACCTGTAGGAAGCAATTTCCACATCTAAAGCCATTTTTACATTGAGCAGATCTTGATATTGCTGACAGTAACCAGACATCTCAAACTTAGAGTTTCTAAGCTCAAGCTTCAGACTTCTAATTGTGTCCTGCAAAAACACAGAGTTCATACATTAAAACCATGGCACACAAGACAAGTATACTATATCTGTACTGTAATAATGCTTGTTGTCTGACAAAATAACAGTGCGCGATCTCACTATGACGCTACCTTTTTACATATCCGACTTAATACTGCACTACTAATACTTAAAACATTCAACATTCAAAAATGCTAATTGATTGGACCTAGTAAACGCTATAGTTATAGATAGATTAACTTATTGCTAAATAGCCAACCAAATACCCATGTTCACTGAACTCGACAATCGTTCACTGACGTCACTACTGTACGTCGCTCAGGATAAGAGCGTCTGTCCATTGATTTTAATGTAATGTAATGACACGTAATAAATAAATTGTGCTACAGTTTAAACGCATTTACGTTTTAGTCCATTTTGCATTAGACCTTGAACTATTGGTCACATTTACTCTGTATTCAAACTCGTATAGCATTGAGATGTTCAGTTAACTAAAAATATGACTAAATCAAACGTTTGTTTGTTGAATCAAATTGTTGGCCTACATGGCTACATGTTCATAATGATTAGAATACACACGACATATAGATACCTGGTATTGATTGACTTCTGCATCATGGTCTTCTTCGAGGACGTTCAGTTGCTTCTCGAGAGCCTCTTTCGCGCCTTTTAAGGTATCCAGCCCGATGCTTTTCGTTTGTAGCTGCCTCTTGTGCGCGAAGATTTCTTGCTTCGTTGCCTCGAGTGTCTTTCTATTTTTTTCAGTCGCTTCCATAATGTTTGCCATTAAAGCGTGGAAACGTTCTTCTGCTTGTTGGGTGTCGGAACATGCGTGCCCTTCAAGTTGCCTTCTAATGTCCCTTAAAGCTGTTGTGATGTCTGTTGTTCCGAGACTTTTCGTTTCGGTACTGAGATGAGCCTCGTGGATTTGAGCCATCATTTCTGATACCTCCTCCTTGTGTTTTTGTTTTAGGAAGTGTATTTCTTTAACAAGGGATTGAGATTTTATGTCTAGTTCCATTTTGGATAGATGTGCGTCATTAATATGCATTTGCATTTCCATAATACGGCTTTCAATGTTTGTCCTATGACCAGTTTCTTGCTCACATTTAGATTTTAAAGAGTACAAGTCTTGCTCTAAGTGATCAAGTTCTACCTCTATATGTCGATTTTGTTGGGCGATATCATGAACTTGTTTCCTTAAATCTTTAATTACCGGGTCATACTGGTCTGTCAGAGAAAACTGTGTCCTTTCCCTGATATCTCCGATTTCCTTCTCTAAAGATGTGTTGTGCTTTTCCAAACAGTGAACCTTTTCTATGAACCGTGCAAAGCGGTCGTTGACCTCCTGAAGCAGTTTTTTCTCATTCCTGTTCATCATCTGCGAATCCCCTGCAAAATCAAGGTTGTCGCTTGGAATCGACCCCAATTCCCTATGGAGCATCACGTTGCGCCTTTTGAATGAAGAGGACGACGCAGGGCTCGTTGAGTTCTTCAGTATTTGTGAAAAAGATGATACGAGATATGCAGTCCTTGAATGTTCTGCTCTGATTCTCCTTTGAGGAGAACTTGAGGGGTACTCCATGCTGTAGCAAAATCCTTGCTGCAGTATTGCTGTGCCGGTGTGCGGGTCGAGCTATTTCTCACCCTTTATATATGCTGTCAGCTAGCGTCGCAGAATGGAACTGTCCGCGGTGCTAAAACGGAGAATCTGCGGTTATGCGGGTATTCCGTCAGCGACAAGCTGTGTTTGAAAGATTTGTGACGAAACATTTTTGAGTCCTCATTGAGACTTTAGTGTCGATAATGTTTCATGAAAAAATATATTAATGAGCCTAATATTCTCCAAGTGTCGTCAGGCATTGCAAAACCAATCTTTCAACAGCTTTTTCTCATAAAAGTCAGGCGGGAAAAAAGCATTCCTCATTCATATTGAACGCTCAATATTGTATGTTAATTGTGTTATTTCTCGCAATTTCCTGAAGAAAAATAAATAAATAAATGCGTTAAAAGAAAAGTCATTACTAAAGCATAACTGTCATCAACTAATTCATCATCTTGCAAGCAGCCATATTTCATATTTCGAGTCGTTGCTTCCGTATGACTAGCGCTAAAATAACTGTAGGTGGTGCAGTATAGCAACTAGAAGTGTTGTAATTTTACACAGTAAAATACTATATGCTAATCATATTGTGCTAGACAATATTTATCATTGGGGGATTTGTACCATATTTCTTTGTTTGCGGGGATTGCTCAGAGATGAATGTGTTTTTTTATCCGCAGGGTGATACATCTTTGTTTGTGTTGTACACCCTCACCTGCAAAGTTGAGATGAGGTGCAAACAAAATTGAGCGTTTTTTTTTTAGTGGTTGGAAAGCAACCATAAGCATAAAAAGGTGCAATCCAGATTCAGCAACACGAGAAATAAATAAATGAACGATAATCAAAGAAAATGTAATATTCAAGAAGGCAAACTAAACAGTTTACAGCTAGTAGCTAATATCACCCCTATTGTCATATTTCTCTTCAGCAGTGCTTCATTCATTTACTCGCCTTTCCTGCAAACTGGTCTTATAGTTTGTAGTCCCCATCCACAAAAGTGATTATTCAATCACGACCGGATATTTAAGCTTATACAAACACTCATACAAACTTTTTTCTCTTTTTAAAAATATTTCTTCTAACTATATTTTTCTGGATTCATATATAGTCATTATAGTTATATTATACAAACCCAAACGTTGCTTTTATTGCCATTAATAAATTAAAACAAATAAATTACCACTTCGTCATTTATGACGTAGACCTACCCGAACGAAAAGCGATTTTTTACATCCCGCCCCAGCTCATCACGCGCATAAGAACGATGGACAGGCTTGGCGCGCTCTTTTCCGGATGGTCGTCCATGTCAATTGAACAACGCAATGGTGTGCAGAGGACAGACAGGATGAAACATCTGTGACATGACATGACATGGTAAAACAAACTTTAACATAACCACAGTTTTTTGGCTAACCAAACATTCAACATGAAACTTACTTAGTTGCAGCAGGTATGATTATTCGTTAGAATTTGGAATAATTCGGGACACGCTTTTACGAATAGGCTATACAAAAAGATAGCACAAAACTGTGTCCGTCAAACCAATTAATCATTCTACATATTCGAATATGCGATATCCCTGCTTCTCCAAACGCCCAATCAAACCTTCCTTCCAAACTACATTTTCATAGGCCTTGACGTTTCTAGTAAGCACACGTCAATAGCAACAAGTACGCATCTTAATTATTTGGACAAATTGCTCAGTCACAATTGGGCAACCTTATCTGGACCTGCACCATTTAGAGATAATAATAATAATGCATGGCATTTATATAGCGCCTTTCTAGATACTCAAAGCGCTTTACAATGATGAGGGGGAAACTCGCCTCTACCACCACCAATGTGTAGCACCCACCTGGGTGATGCAACGGCAGCCATTTTGCGCCAGTATGCTCACCACACATCAGCTGAGGTGGAGAGGGAGAGAATAGTTTTTTTTAGCCAATTAAACTGGGGGATGATTAGGTGGCAGATTGAATGAGCCTGGGTTGGGAGTTTAGCCAGGACACCGGGGAGACCCCTACTCTTTATGATAAGTGTCATGGGATCTTTAATGACCACAGTGAGTCAGGACCTCGGTTTAACGTCTCATCCTAAAGACGGCATCTTCTACAGCACAGTGTCCCCATCACTGCACTGGGGCATTGGGGTTTATTTGACCAGAGGGAAGACTGCCCCCTACTGGCCCACCAACACCACTGCAGCAGCAACTTAGTTTTCCCCAGATGTCTCCCATCCAAGTACTAACCAAGCCCACAACCTGCTTAGCTTCAGCCATTCAGCAGGCGCAGATTGCATAGTGGTATGGCTACTGGTGAAGATGGTGAAGATGGTGAAGAGATCACCACGAGATTACAGAAGCTGACCTTGGCTTAGCTTACATATGCTTTGAAAATATTTGAGGGTAAAAGAAAGACCCGATCAAAATAGTATTTGGGATAAACTTCCGGGGAAGCCATTTTACCCCCAAAATGTAATAATAATAATAATAATAATAATAATAATAATAAATCAAATAACCTTGAGAGTCGTTTGGATGTGATGTAGCTACAGTACCTTATAAGGGACTGATGTAGACTCATGAAATTTGACCACAGAGAACCTAATGGTAACTCAGGTTGAATGAGCAATAGTGTGCGCTCAGCTTAGAGGTGAAATGCTGACTGAGATGAAAAAGCTTAGTCCTCAGTCAGCAAGTAAACCACACACACTGCAAGTGAAGCAAGGATGGAATTGTGATGCAACAGCAGCGATTTTGTGCCAGAATGCTCACCACCTATGAGCTGAGATGGAGAGGAAAATATTATACAAGTAAACCACAGACACTGGAAGTGAAGGAAGGATGGAATAGTGATGCAACGGCAGCCATTTTGTGCCAGAACGCTCACCACACATGAGCCGAGATGGAGAGGGAGATATTATACAAATAAACCACAGACACTGGAAGTGAAGCAAGGATGGAATAGTGATGCAACGGCAGCCATTTTGTGCCAGAACGCTCACCACACATGAGCCGAGATGGAGAGGGAGATATTATACAAGTAAACCACAGACACAGCAAGTGAAGGAAGGATGGAATAGTGATGCAACGGCAGCCATTTTGTGCCAGAACGCTCACCACACATGAGCCGAGATGGAGAGGGAGATATTATACAAGTAAACCACAGACACTGGAAGTGAAGCAAGGATGGAATAGTGATGCTATAAACGGACAACAAGAGCCAGGCTTGGAGCCAAGGGCTTAAATAAATGACTTACTTACTTAACCCTCATATTATGTTTGTGGTCAATTTGACCCAAAGCAACGTTTTATGTTTATATTTAAAAACCAATTAACCTTATTTTTTCATCTTCACACTATATTACTTTTCCTAATTTGTTGGGATTAAATAGTAAACATGCAATAAACATAATGGGCTCTATTTTAATAAACCAAACGCAATGGTGAACACAAGAGTAAGCGCTTGGCGGTATCGCTCTGAGGGCGTGTCGGCGAGAAATTTGGTAATTTCATGACGGCAATCTTGGCGTACCTGATGGCGGTATTGCTAAAAGGCTGGGTTTAAATGTCCAAGGTGTGTCTCTATGGTAGCCAATCAAATTGTTGTTCTCATGCTTTAAAAAGTTGCTGTCTGTGGTGCTGAAGTACATCTTCCGGCAGGCGCATTTCACATTGGTGAAGATGTGCGATATTATGTAGCACACAACAGGCCACCATGAAGGCAGCTGCTCTCTCAGGGGTATACTGCAGTGATCCACCCGACCTATCCAAACACCTAAATCTCATTTTGAGTAGGCCAAATGTTCTCTCAATGGCAACGCGACCCTTTGTTAGTCAGTGATTAAAAATGTGTTGTGCTCTAGTGCTGGGTGCGATGTATGGTGTCATCAGCCAATGCTTCAAAGGGTACCCGTTGTCTCCCAATAAGCACCCATCCACGTTCCCTTCGAAGGCTCCAGGAATTTGAGAGTTTGCCAAAATGAAGGAGTCGTGGGCTGAACCTGGGTAATTGGCAAATACATGTGTGACTTTGCAGCCGGCATCGCATGTCACCGGGACATTGATGAAATGTGTTCCTTTGCGATTGACGAAAACTATTGCATGCTCGGGTGGTGCGTGGATTTGTATGTGCGTGCAGTCGATAGCACCAAGCACCCCAGGGAACCCACACTTGAGAAAAAATGTGAGTTTTGACTTTTTACTGCATTCATTGTCCGTATGGTTGAGGAAGGACACCCGCTGAAAATATATCCTTTCTGTGTATTGTCGTCGTCGCTGCAAACGTCGACCGATCACGTACTCCATCGTCAGTGTCACGGGATTGAATCCTTAGGCCACTAACACCTGCCTGCATAAATAGTCACTTATATACCCTGCTGATGATTGATTGAAGACTAAATGAATCGTTTGGTTAATTAGCCTACATTAGGTGATGTAGGCATAATTATGATTCAAGTGGTAGGCTTATGATTCAACTGTGCCAATGTGTAATTTATATATTATAGGCTATTGGCCTACATGATCGCAAGTTTCTTGTAAGCTGTCCTGTTTTATTCTAGTAGTTTAAATTTAAATTAATTAATTAATAATAATTATAGGCTATTTGTTCATTAAATGGAAGTGTAATGTTGGCATCACCTATAGACACTACACAGAACTACATGACTAATAAGTTGCCAAATTACCAGAGTCTATTGCGTTGCCGCTAAGAGGTGGTTCCAGCTGATCATAACGCAATGGGTTTTCGTTGGTTCAAATTGTCACTGCACCGAAAGTATTTTAGAACACGCCCCAGACAGCGCCACCCATCCCACTGCAGCGCAAGCGAAAGGATGTTATGTTGAGAATTTGTTGATCCTAACGGTATTGCTGAGAAACGCCATAGCGCCAGTTTTAAGACGTTGATGCTGTCAAAAAGCTTGCGTTTGACTATACCGTCCCCTTGCGCTGGTTTTGCCGGTTTGAAAATAGAGCCCAATATGTTTTAAAAGTCCTGTATACAAAGATGTCATGTGGGATCATTTGTGGGATAGCTGTATACAATGTAAGAAAATATACAACCTTTTTTTTACTTTTAATTGCTGATTTTTTTGTGGGTATTTCTGGTGGCACTTTCACATGCGGGTTTTAAACTTCACTTACTTCAGGCTCTAAAATGGGAAGTTTCATCACTAATTTTTTATCTCAAGGGATAATAGGGTAGTCAATCGGGAGACACACAAAATGTGACACAGAAAGTGTCCATTTTTCTATTACAATAGTTTTGTGTCAGTTTAAAATTTTGGGGGCAATTTGACCCCAAACGTAAAAGGCGTCATAAATTTTCAACATAATATGAGGCTTAAACCGGAATGGTCAGAACAAACATTCTGCAGATCCTAGTAAAACTGAAGATGCGAAGTATGTGAGATCTGATCACTCAATAAAATGCAATGGATGCATTCTGTTTGTCTGGACATGAACACGGACTGTTTTAAGTAAATAAATGTAATAATTGTCTAAATGTAATAAATGTAATAATTGCCTATCCACACACAGTGTAACTAATCACACATACTCTTGGCACTGGAAAGGCAGCTGATGTAATGACTAATTTGAGTGTCCAGTCAGTAACTATGCAGCCACATCACTGGTGGATAAGCATCAAACTTGTGTATCTACGGAGGTAAAACTCACGTGTCCCCGCCCCTGGCTGCAGGCATTTGCTTTGCATGCAACTAGTCATCCTGTCCTAGATTTCATTGAGCCAGCACTATTGACCTCAAGGTGGATGAGAATCATTCTTTTTTGGAAGCATTGTATCATGTTATATATTAATAGTGTTATAAATGAAGTAATTTTCTGCATCTTGTAAGTGTAAAAATGCACTGGGTTGTAAGATATTGGTGATGACCTAGTTGGGTTTTTTTAATGTCAAGCTTATTGAGATCTATTTATTTCCAATAGACCAAGAAAGCAAGCAGAATGAGTAAATTATATTACTACAGTGAATGACTACATGCTGATATTTAAGTTTCGAAGCACCGCTTGAATCACACAAAAAAATGCATATTACTACTTACCAGTGGAGCAATAATGACTGACGTGAAGGTCACTGATTTCAAATACTCAACTTCTCTAAGGCACAAAGGAAATGGAGGCTACAGTTTGCTCACACAACCTTCTCCAACTGTGTTTGTGAAGAAATAAACACTTGAATGTTATCGTGAGTTAACAATTGGCGATTAAATCAAGGCCTGAGTGTTTCGGCATTTTTTTATGACTAAAGGATATTTCAATACTAAATCTGCCAGCATATTTTTTCTTGGTTTTCCACCAAGGTGGTTGGTCATAAATTCAAAAGAAATGTGCTTTTATAGAAAAGCATATTTTTACATACCTGCCATCCCACAGACACTGCAAGCTAATGCAACCTACCCACAGGCTTACAGTCAGTTGCTTATATTTTGTAACTTGGCCTAGTAGGATCACAAAATTGCACACACTTGTTCTTGGGGTCAATTTATGGTATTTTGAAGCAAAAACGTTGACACAATGATTCACCCTTAAATGTACTTTAATCCTTGGACAATACACAGATTGGATGTTTCACATCCACACACAGTACTTCAAATTATTGCTCATAACTGACTTTAAGGCTAGCAATGACATAAAATGAAAGATAGAATAGCTTTTATTTTCCCGCTATGGAACTTCAGTTGTAGCCCCAGCAACAACAAAAGACATAGACAGTGGGGCAGACCCACAACACAAACATATCAAACAAAGACATTCAATATAATCATTTAATCAAATTAATTAAGTGAATTAAAATGGAATACAGCCATGATTAAAAATAGCCCCCGTTGTCCCGAGATGTCCAATGTCATTAAGCAGTCCAACACACAAACTCCGCCTCCACGACTTTCTTCCAAACACGCAGTGTTGCGGTCTCTGTACACTGTCGAAACAGAGCACCGAACTCCCTTCCCAGTCGTTGCCTCACTCCTCCCCCGCATTATCTTCTCGTTGCTCTTCCCTGGTGGCCTTTTGAAGATTGCCTGCAGTCCTAGATCAATCCAGCCATCTTCAACTCCAGTGAAGAACAATGGTAAACTTTGTGGATGCAGATTCAACGGACATTCCCGAGCATATGTTGTGAATGCGTCTCCATGGTGACGACCACAAACAAAATTATCCCGAATATATAATTCGTCAATATTATAAACATGAGGAGCAGGAGTGCCCCCGATAAATCTCCAGCCCGCTTCCCCGTCCCACAATAGACACAAAGCGCATGAAAAAAACAAAAGACAAAAAGCCCAACACAACAAAATACAAATTAACAAACACGAACACAAGAGACAGCTGGACTACATCTCGCCATTAAAGCGCCACGTGACGTCCATTCCTGCTACTGCTCACTTTCACTCAACCCTTGATTACAGAGGCCCAAGTACATACAATGCTTACAAGATAATTCTTGTCATTCAGTGCAATAAGTGGAGTACATTAATGTAACGTCACATGATTTTTCTTGTCTGTAAAAAAGCAGACTGCAAAATGATAGTCACACCTTCTAATGATTGGCGCCAATAACTAGCTACCTCTTCAATCGTAAAAACTGTTGCGCTGGAAAGAAGAAAGGAATTCTTCAATTTCAAAACGCATGGGACTCTCCGGCGATTCTGTGATTTTGAGCAGCCTCTTGTGACACGCTTTCCAGTCTGTCGATATGTTCTGCAGCTTCATCCCTTCCATGTAGTGGGTCACAGCGGTTCTCATGGAGCCCATGTGGTACTTCTGGAAGTCTCCGTACATGCGATGCAGAGCCTGTCGGTCGGCGGGCTTCAGGTCGGGACGAGCGAACATTTCCTGGAACATGCGCTCTGCCCTGTCCACTTCCTGAACCTCGGCGTACCTCATCGCCAACTCCAGTTGGGGGTAAAAGTAGGAGGGGTTGAGACGAACTTCCTCCTCCTTGTGAGAAATGGAGCGACGGATCAGCTCTGGGTTGCGAAGGTGTCCTTTCCCTATAATGGCTTTCCAGCGGTAGTTGTTGGCTATCTCGTGGTGTAGCCGGGCGGAATCTGGGGCAATTTTTAGCATCTTGTTCAGTACATCCAACGCCATGTCGTAAGAATGCATGTTCCTCAGAAACTTTCCCACCTTTAGAACTACGCTCAGGTTGTTTGGTGACACTTCTAGAGCTTTCCTCATGTGATTCCATGCCACCAACTTTTTCCCGTTGTTTTGGAATACGCGGGCCAGGTAAACCATGATCACGCCGTTGTCTGGGTCGAGCTCCAGGGCTCTCTCCAGCTGCTTCACACTCCGTGACGTGCTCAACGGAATCTGCTCCCCACTCATGATTCTCCAGCCGTCCCATCGGAAGAGGGAGAAGGCGTAGCCCGTGTTCCATTCCTTATCGTCAGGTTCCCTCTGCAGGGCCTCGTAGAAGCACTCTTTGGCTTCCTCATAGTGATTTTTGGAGAACTTCAGGAGGGACCAGGCCTTCTCCCCAAAAACCTCGCGATGGAGGGCCGCCGGTGGGGGCGTTGGGAAGCTCTCGTTGATCTCCTCGAGCCTCCGCAGGTACGTCTCGGCTTCACGGTCGTCACCCATGAGGTGGTGCACCCAAGCCAAGTTTCCGTACGTCACGATGCAGCTCTTTGCATTGTCCGCGTTTTCCTCCACAGCTTTGTCCAGGTAGCCCAGGGCCTCTTGATTACAGCCCTGCAGGTGTTTGACATAAGCAAGGTGGTTATAGGTTCTGCCCTGCAGATTGATCTCCTGTGGTAGGGAGTCCTCTGGTAGGGATACAACGTCGCGGAATTTGACCTCGAGGAAGTTGAGATCCGCGTCCTTTGCTGTCAAGCCCCAGGTGAAGTGGCATTCCAGCTTCTTCAGGTCACTTCTCAGATTCTCATTTTCATCACCACTTCCAGCACTAGAAGGCGAGAAACTGATTAGCGAGACTCATATTTAATACAATACCTGTGCCATTACTTCACCAATTAGGATCTCCCAATACAGGGACATGTGTGAAGTACATGTCTAAATGGAATACATCACTAATCCAGTCACTCTTGTGATGCGATCATACAATTAAGCCACATACACACATCAACAGAGGATTTATAATTCATTGCATAATCCATTTAGCCAGATGATAATAAAACACCTCTAAGAAAGTCAGACTCTTGATTGAATAACAAACTTAATTTTTTCGGTTTAGACACACATCACCGCTTTCTAGTGATGGCATCAAAAACGGAAGGCTATGTTATAAACATTATTGGATTTAAATGCTGCAGTGTGGCCAGTTGGGCCACAGAAAACATTTAAATGTTTTACTGTGCATTCTTTTTGTGTAATGCTACCTACTATAGTGATGTTGTTACGACCCAGAATACACCTGCGTTACAATTACCAAGCGGTAGCAAAGGGTCTAACGAGAAAGTGTGCCAACTCAATTAAGCCTTCTCAAAAATACATAGCTTCGCTTAATTTTGCAGGAACTCGGCAGCAACAATGGTAACAAAACTAGAGGAAGCTCAAACTAACTTACCTAATCTTTAGTATCAAAGCTATTTAAGTCTGAACCGGAAAACAAAATACTAAATGAGTCTTCCGCAGCCTTACTAAACTTCACCAATTGCTTCCTTTCTATCAAAAGGCAACACTATATAAAAAAAGAGAGATTCCTCCCAAATGTATACATAGAAAGCAGAGCCCCATAAAAACACCATTATCAGTTTCACAACAACTCTCAGTATTAAAGGGATAGTTCGGAATTTTGGACATAATGTCTCAATTACGACTTATGTAGTTGATTGATCGAAACCATTTTCAGCTAATTCCATGCTGTCCCTTCTTTTGGACATACACACGTTGCTAATGCTAGCGCAACTCTATGGTAACCGGTAGCATCCACTACCAAACGCACTTAAACACTCCACAGGGCACCCATTCTCTGTGGAAGTACGGCGGCGGAGCGATACTTTACGTTACCTACGAATGTAGTGCCGGCACTGGTCGACTACAACAACAAAGAGCAACAAGTTGCAATGGCCACGTTCGCTCCGCCGCCGTACTTCCACAGAGAATATAGGTCAGCACAAAGTAAAGGATTCAATGATAGTTTGACTTCAAAATGATGGCATAAACACTCAAAATAACCCCGATAGACTGTCGTTGTATTTTATTTGCTTTGGGTGCACTGTGGAGTGTTTAAGTGCGTTTGGTAGTGGATGCTACCGGTTACCATAGAGTTTCGCTCGCATTAGCAACGTGTGTATGTCCAAAAGAAGGGACAGCATGGAATTAGCTGAAAATGGTTTCCATCAATCAACTACATCACGGGTAAGTCGTAATTGAGACATTATGTCCAAAATTCCGAACTATCCCTTTAACAGTAGAGAAACTATTTCAAAATAAAAGCACGTTTGGCTATTTTACACAAAGTGGCGATTTGCATACAAATGACTCCACCATTGCAACGAATCTTACCACAGAACACACGTTCTTTTAGAAATATAGCTACGATCACAACAAACAATGATAGGGATTCTACGGAGTATTATATAGGCAACCGGGCGGTTTTGACTGAGAAGCGCCGGCATCACCGACCCCCCCGAATTGAGAACAGCAACTAAGTTCTACAGCTGAGAACAACACAAGTTCTCCACAAAACAAAACCCCTTTTAAAAGTTGCCTTTACTATCATCTCCGGACCTCCTCTCACTTTTTACACAGGCCACTTCCGGGTACCACACGAGTGAAACAAAAGTACTCTAGTTTACAACACAACAAAGTAGCCACAAAACAAACAAGCAGCTTACCACCAAAATGTCCCCCCTTGGAAACAAGTAGTTTGTTAAAACACTTTACATAAACAAAGCGGCATATCATTCACGAATATGCTCGCACAAAGCAAAGTTAAAACCGGCTTTTAAAAACGGGGGAATCACGCGGAAATACAACCAGCAACTGCGCGCACCCCCCACAACATCACGGCAACACTACAACAAACCACCACAGCAAGCGCGGCATACAACCTCAACCGAACGCCACAGTAATATTTAAGACGTCTGCACAAAAACTACCCTAGGACCGTGCATGAAGTTACCCAGAGTGGAAATGAACCAACACACACCTCCCCAGCTAACAAAATTAGGTCCCCGAGACGCCCCCTGAACGTCTGGAAATGTCATCAGGACGTCGCCTTGACGTCTTTTTGTAGGGTTTTCTAAATGTTACGTGGACGTCACAGAGAACGTTCCCGGGACGTTCTAGTAACGTCCCCCAGACATTCCTTACTTGACGTTATATTGTAACCAGTAACAGACGTTGCAGGAACATCCCCGAATGTCCATGAATGTTATGAGCACAATGCCATATCATAGCCGTATAGGGACGTTTCTTGAACGTCCCGGAAAAATTCTAATTAAATGTCATATTGTAACCAAACAGTGACCTTCCTGTGACTTTAATAACGTTCTATTAATGTTTTTAGGACATCCCTAGAGAACGTCACATCATAACTTTGAAAGGACTAAAATGGTACGTCTCTAGGACGTCCACTGTTTGTTGGCTCTCAGGCTAGAGAACGCCGCAACCATTATGCACTCGGAAAATTCACCACAGGTGAGCGCAATTCCCAATCAAGACAGGTGATCCGAACGAAAACGAGTAGCATACGAATCAAATCAGAAGGGCGCACTCGTGGTGCAGCACAGGGACGTAACAATGTTCAAGAGAAAAAGAAAGGGACATACCTCATATTTGCACGCAGGAGTCTGTTTCTGTTACACTGCAGTCTTTAATACCCTCGGAACTAGCGAGGTGTGTTCAATCCATTAGCTTTTTAGACTTCAACAAAAAAAAAAGCACGTAACCAGGACGAGGCAAAATACAAACATTGGGTTGAGCTAAAACTGATATAATGGTGGCTTCACTCCCTGCTAAATGTGTTACCTTAAGTTTCGTTTTCCCGAAAATGAACTGAAACAAAACAGGAAGAACTGTTCTTATTAACATGTTGTTATTATTACTTATTATATTTTACCTCACAGCATTGCTTACATATAGTAGTGAGGGTGTGCAAATATGTTTACGCAGACTAGTTGAGAAAGACAATGAGCAACATCAGTCAGTCGGATATTCGGTGTAGTTTTGCCTCACATTATTTCTTAGTTTTATTGGAGCCACTGTTTAATTAACAATTATTGTGTCTTTGAATGATGACTGACATTTCTTGTATTTAAATACTGTCGATGCTATTTTTTCTAACATCACACACAGTCAGGTCCATAAGTATTTGGACAGTGACACAATTTTTATTGTTTTGGCTCTGTAGATTCCAGCACATTGCATTTGAAATGGAACGGTGACTATGAGGTTAAAGTGCAGACTTTAAGCTTTAATTTGAGGATTTTTACATCCATATCGGGTGAACAGTGTAGCAATTGTAGCCATTTATATACATAGCCTCCCACCCCTCCCCCCATTTTAGGGGACCAAAATTTATTGGACAAATTACTTTTATACTTTTATACTACTATATTTAATATTTGGTTGCATATCATTTGCATGCCATGACTTCCTGATGTCTGTGACCCAACAACATCAAAAGACTCTTCATATCTTATTTTCAGGTAGCCTACTCTTACAATCGATACTATAATCTCTGCATTTGAATGTATCTCTATCGGAATTGGGAGGTGGGACTAGATTAAGCTGTAAATGACATGGGAATAGTATGGAACATATGGTTGGTTAAATGTCTGTAAGTCATCAAGGATCTGAGGTATCAAATTAGCCTCAAACCATCACTGCTGCCAGATATGCAGTTGATATGGTTGGATCACTTTAAAGGGATAGTTCGGAATTTTTGACATAATGTCTCAATTACGACTTACCCATGATGTAGTTGATTGATGGAAACCATTTTCAGCTAATTCCATGTGTTACCTATGAATGTAGTGCACTGGTCAACTACAACAACAAAGAAGAGTAACAAGTTGCAATGGCCGCGTTCGCTCCGCCGCCGTACTTCCACAGAGAATATAGGTCAGCACAAAGTAAAGGATTCAACGATAGTTTGACTTCAAAAATGATGGTATAAACCAGAGGTGTCAAACTCGTTCCATCGAGGGCCGAGTGTATGCAAGTTTTTGTTCTAACCATGCTCTACACCAGCTGATTCCACTAATTAGTTCACCTCCTTGGTTGAAGAGCTGAGCTAATTAGTGAAATCAGCTGGTGTAGGGCACAGTTGGAACAAAAACCTGCATACACTCGGCCCTCGATGGAATCAGTTTGACATCCCTGGTATAAACACTCAAAATAAACACGATAAACTGTCGTCGTATTTTATTTGCTTTGGGTGCGCTGTGGAGTGTTTAAGTGCGTTTGGTAGTGGATGCTACCGGTTACCATAGAGTTGCGCTAGCATTAGCAACGTGTGTATGTCCAAAAGAAGGGACAGCATGGAATCAGCTGAAAATGGTTTCCATCAATCAACTACATCATGGGTAAGTCGTAATTGAGACATTATGTCCAAAACTCCGAACTATCCCTTTAAGGGTTGTTTCTCCTGATTTATTTTCCTATTGAACTCTATGGAAAAATTAGTCAGAAGAAACACACACAAGGCATTTGCAAAACAAATCTTCCGTAGATACGCAGGTGAACCCCTCCTGTGTGGTTACATTTCTCTGCTACACATTCAGCATCATTTTCCATATTCTTGAATCGTTCAGCATTGAATAAGGCCTTGTCATTTATGCAAACTTACTACTGTATAAAATAAACATAATTTCCCAGTTGATGCATTGTAAATTATTCATGTGCAAATCATGATTACTTTTGAGATTGTATGCAGTCAGGTAAGGTGGGACATACAATATAGAAATTTCGGGAAAACTCTCATTATTTTACTGTAATTCTCTTACTGTAATGGTTATGCATAAAGTATTTTCATTCTATTACTTATTAATGATACACTAAATAAAACTTAAATCAGCAGTGAGTGAGGGATACTCTAACTCTTTAGAGATGGGGATATTATGATTTGCTATATTGTGCTGATGTAGCTCAGATCGGCTACACGAGTTAGCGCATGAAAGTCTACTAAAGAATATGAAGCCATGTCTGAGAGAATTCTGGGACATTTCTAGTTGTGTAAAAAGGAAGTGAAATGCCACACAATTATAATTCTGCTTGGCAGTATAATTCTGCTTTTTACATACATAAATTGACCCCAAGAACAAGTGTACGCAATTTTGTAATCCTACTAGGCCAAGTTACAAAATATAAGCAAAGCCAACTGACTGTAAGCATGTGGGTAGGTTGCATTAGCTTGCAGTGCCTGTGGGATGGCAGGGTATTTGGAAGCAAAAAGGTTGACACAAGGATTCACCCTTAAATGTACTTTAATCCTTGGACAATATACAGAGTGGATGTTTCACATCCACACACAGTACTTCAAATTATTGCTCATAACTGACTTTAAGGCTAGCAATTACATAAAATGAAAGGTAGAATAGCTTTTATTTTCCTGCTAGGGAACTTCAGTTGTAGCCCCAGCAACAACAAAAAAGACACAGACAGTGGGGCAGACCCACAACACACAAACATATCAAACAAAGACATTCAATATAATCATTGCATTAATCAAATTAATTAAGTGAATTAAAGTGGAATTCAGCCATGATTAAAAATAGCCCCCGCTGTCCAGAGATGTCCAGAGATGTCCAGTGTCATTAAGCAGTCCAACACCCAAACTCCGCCTCCACGACTTTCCTCCATACACGCAGTGTTGCGGTCTCTGTACACCAGGGGTGTCCAATCTTATCTGGAAAGGGCCGGTGTGGGTGCAGGTTTTTGTTTTAGCCCAGCACTACAACACCTGATTCAACTAATTAAATAATCGTGCTCTTCAATCAAGACCTTGATAAGTAGAATCAGGTGTCATAGTGCTGGGCTAGAACAAAAGCCTGCACCCACACCGGCCCTTTTCGATTAAGATTGGACACCCCTGCTGTACACTGTCGAAATAGAGCACTGAACTCCCTTCCCAGTCGTTGCCTCACTCCTCCCCCGCATTATCTTCTCGTTGCTCTTCCCTGGTGGCATTTTGAAGATTGCCTGCAGTCCTAGATCAATCCCGGCATCTTCAACTCCAGTGAAGAACGATGGTAAACTTTGTGGCTGCAGATTCAACGGATATTCCCGAGCATATGTTGTGAATGCGTGTCCATGGTGACGACCAAAACAAAACTATCCCGAATATACAATTCGTCAATATTATAAACATGAGGAGCAGGAGTGCCCCCGATAAATCTCCAGCCCGCTTCCCCATCCCACAATAGACACACAGCGCATGAAAAAAACAAAAGACAAAAGCCTGACACAACAAAATACATTCAAATTAACAAACACGAACACAAGAGACAGCTGGACTACATGTCGCCATTACAGCGCCACGTGACGTCCATTCCTGCTACTGCTCACTTTCACTCAACCCTTGAATACAGAGGCCCAAGTACATACAATGCTTACAAGATAATTCTTGCCATTCAGTGCAATAAGCGGAGTACATTAATGTAACGTCACGTGATTTTTCTTGTCTGTATGGTTAATGAACACCTTGAGGTAAAGCAGACTGCAAAATGATAGTCACACCTTCTAATGAGTGGCGCCAATAACTAGCTACCTCTTCAATCATAAAAACTGTTGCGCTGGAAAGAAGAAAGGAATTCTTCAATTTCATAATGCATGGAAGTCTTTCTTCTCCTCATCAATGTGATTTTGAGCAGCCTCTTACGACACATTTTCCAGTCCGTCGATATGTTCTGCAGCTTCATCCCTTCCATGTAGTGGGTCACAGCGGTTCTCATAGAACACATGTGGTTCCTCTGGAAGTCTCCGTACATGCGATGCAGAGCCTGTCGGTCGGCGGGCTTCAGGTCGTGACGAGCAAACATTTCCTGGAACATGCCCTCTGCCCTTTCCACGTCCTGAACCTCGGCGTACCTCATCGCCAACTCCAGTTGGGGGTAAAAGTAGGAGGGGTTGAGCCGAACTTCTTCCTCCTTGTGAGAAATGAAGCGAAGGATCATCTCTCGGTCGCGAATTTGTCCTTTCCCTCTAAAGGATTTCCAGCGGTAGTTGTTGGCTATCTCATGGTGTAGCCGGGCGGAATCTGGGGCTATTGTCAGCATCTTCTCAAGCGCATGCAACGCCATGTCGTAGTTCTCCACTTTCCTCAGAAACTTTCCCACCTTTAGAACTACGCTGAGGTTGTTTGGTGACACTTCTAGAGCTTTCCTCATGTGTTTCCATGCCTCCAGCTTTTTCCCGTTGTTTTGGAACACGAGGGCCAGGTAAACCATGATCACGCCGTTGTCTGGGTCGAGCTCCAGGGCTCTCTCCAGCTGCTTCACACTCCGCGACGTGCTCAACGGAATCTGCTCTCCTGTCATGATCCTCCAGCCGTCCCATCGGAAGAGGGAGAAGGCGTAGCCCATGTTCCATTCCTTATCGTCAGGTTCCCTCTGCAGGGCCTCGTAGAAGCACTCTTTGGCTTCCTCATAGTGATTTTTGGAGAACTTCAGGAGGGACCAGGCCTTCTCCCCAAAAACCTCGCGATGGAGGGCCGCGGGTGGCGGCGTTGGGAAGCTCTCGTTGATCTCCTCGAGCCTCCGCAGGTACGTCTCGGCTTCACGGTTGTCTCCCATGAGGTGGTGCACCCAAGCCAAGTTTCCGTACGTCACGATGCAGCTCTTTGCATTGTCCGCGTTTTCCTCCACAGCTTTGCCCAGGTAGCCCAGGGCCTCTTGATTACAGCCCTGCAGGTGTTTGACATAAGCAAGGTGGTTATAGGTTCTGCCCTTCAGATTGATCTCCTGTGGTAGGGAGTCCTCTGGTAGTGATACGACTTCGCGGAATTTGACCTCGAGGAAGTTGAGATCCGCGTCCTTTGCTGTCAAGCCCCAGGTGAAGTGGCATTCCAGCTTCTCCAGGTCACTTCTCAGATTCTCATTTTCTTCACCACTTCCAGCACTAGAAGGCGAGAAACTGATTAGCGAGCCTCATATTTAATACAACTCCTGTGTCATTACTTCACCAATTAGGATTTCCCACGTTTGACGTACGTACATGTATAAATGGAATACATCACTAATCCAATCACTATTGTGATGCGATCACACAATTAAGCTATATTTTACTCAACAGAGGATTTATAATTAATTGCACAAGATGAAGAGAAACGGGAGTCCGCACTCAAATCACAATGAAAGTTATCAAAAAATAAACCTCTTGGCAACTTCAAACTTCTTCATACTCGTTTAGACTTTATTTGCGAACATTAAGATAAACAAACATTTTTCGGACTAAGCCGTTTTCAGTACTCTTGAGCGCAGGTTAATAATCATCAGTTTGTTATTAATTGCATAATACATTTAGCCAAGAAAATACCTCTTACAGTTTTAACCCTAGAATGCACAATATATTGAATACCCCTAGAACGCACGACATGGCTCCAAATGGACCCGTATTCATTTCCAAAGGAATTTGATGCATAGCTGAGGGTCTTGTTGTTAACAGCATTGTTTTTTTTTACAAACATATTGTTACTGTTTAGAGCTTCAAAAACTGTGAGTTACTGTATGTACTGTGTGTATGACGTGCTGAAAAGTAACAACAACAATCTGTTACGTCTTCCGTTCCCTTCCTTTTGTTCTCCCTGTTTTCCCTACTCCGCTTGTTTCATGTCTTGTTTTTACTTTTACCCTGTCTGCCTTTCGTGTTGTGCAGGCTGGGCGTGGTTTTCCTTCTCGTTTCCTCATTATCTCTCGCCAAATCACTTTGCATTCCTCACGCACATTCATCTGCTCATTCATTCTCGCATACATTCCTCACGCTTCACTCATTAGTTTATTAGTCGCAGTACTTAGTCTCCCTTCACTCTCTGTCTCGCCGCCAGTTTGTTAAGCTTAGTCAAGTTGTCAAGTCGTGTTTTCCTGGTCTTTGTCTGTGTTTTACCGTAACCCTGTCTGAGTTTTGCCTTTACGGTTACCCGCCAGCCTGCTTACCTGTACGCCCTTTAAACCCTCGCCAACCCCGCTTCCAGTCCATCACCATTCGCCTGCCATTCACCCTGCTGTGTTCCTGCTTCACCATCCTCCTCCTCCTCCTCCTCCTCCTCCTCCTCTGCCCCTTTGCCATCGCCAATCCCTCACCCCACTCGCCCTCTTCGTTGTTTGTTCGCTCTTTCATAAACGTGCTCCGTGGAGCTTTTATTGTGAGTCTGTCTCCGAGTCCTGCATTTGGGTCCGTACCAGTTGAGGGAAACACAAGCATTCTTGTCTGTCCAAATCATTTATAATTCTTTTAACAAAAAAACTATAGCATAGCCACACACACACACGGACACACTCTTGAGAATGGGCATTCATAATCGAGTAACAAATGGGGAAAAAGTACTTTTAATGATCAAAACAAGATATTTAATGAATTTCTGTATCATTACATAATGAAAATAATTTATCTCAGAGATATAGCAAAGAACCACCCAGGCTCAGCCATACATCCAATAACATTGTAAATGATTACAGGTCCTTTATGACCTATGTTGTCAAATTTGGTAGTAATACAAATAGGATTTTTATTCAAAACCTAAGAAAGGAAAAATAAATATGATGATCAAGATAATTAATGAATACCTTGAATACCAAATGAGTAGGCAAAATAATTAAAACAAAGACGACCCTCAGCTATGCATCAAATTCCATAGGAAATGAATATGGGTCCATTTGGACCCATGTTCTGCATTTTAGGGGTAATTGTACAAAAACACCTTTTATTCTAAAGGTAAAAACTTGGTATTTGATCATAAAATAACAAGAAAATTGAGGATTCCCTAGAATCCTGAATGAAATAAAATACAACAAAAAACAAAACTCACCTGGGTCCATTTGGACCCATGTTGTGCATTCTAGGGTTAAATTTAAATTTAAGAACAAACTTTGTTTTTTTTTGTTTAGACACACTTCACCAATTTCTATAGCGATGGCATTAACAATGGAAGGATGTTAAACATTATTGGATTTAAATGCTGGAGTGTGGCCATTTGTGCCATAAAAAAACATTTAACAGACTCACTGCGCATTATTTCTGTTTAATGTCATCTACCACAGTGATGTTAAAAGAAATAAATTAGAAAGGGACATACCTCATATTTGCAGGCAGGAGTCCGACACTGTTACACTGCAGTATTTAATACCCTCAGAATAGCACGTAACCAGGAGGAGGCTAAATACAAGCATTGGGTTGAGCTAAAACTTACATAATGGTGGGTTGACTCCCTGCCAAAGGTGTGTTACCTTAAGTTTCATTTTCCAGAAAATTAACTGAAACAAAACAGGAGGAACTGTACTTATTAACATATTATTATTACTTATTATTATTGTACTTATTATTATATTTTACCTCACAGCATTGCTTACATATAGTAGTGAGGGTGTGCAGATATGTTTACGCAGACTAGTTGAGTAAAACAATGAGCACCATCAGTCAGTAGGATATTCAGTGTAGTTTTGCTCCACATTATATCTTAGTAGTTTTATTGGAGCCACTGTTTAATTAACAACAATTATTGTGTCTGTGAATGATTACTGACATTTCTTGTATTTAAATACTGTCAGTGCCATTTCTTCTAACATCACACACAGTCAGGTCCATAAGTATTTGGACACAATTTTTATTGTTTTGGCTCTGTACTCCAGCACATTGCATTTGAAATGGAAGGGTGACTATGAGGTTAAAGTGCAGACTTTCAGTTACATCCATATCGGGTGAACGGTGTAGCAATTGTAGCCATTTTTATACATAGTCCCCCTCATTTTAGGGGACCAAAAGTTATTGGACAAATGAACATACACTTTAATGAAGTTATCATATTTAATATTTGGTTGCATATCCTTTGCATGTCATGAGTTCCTGATGTGTGTGACCCAGCAACATCAAAAGACTCTTATTTTCAGGTACTCTTACAAGTGATACTATAACCTCTCTGCATTTGAATGGATCTCTATGGGAATTGGGGGCTGGGACTACATTAAGCTGTAAATTACACAGGAATAGTATGGAACACATGGTTAGCTAAATGTGTGTAAGTCATCAAGGGGTTGAGGTATCAAATTAGCCTCAAACCATCAATCTGCTGCCAGATATGCAGTAGATATGGATGGGTCATTTTAAGGGTTGTTTCTCCTGACTTATTTTCCTATTGAACTCTATGGAAAAATATGTCAGGAGAAACACATGCAATGTGCTGGAGTACAGAGCCAAAACAACAAAAATTGTGTAACTGTCCAAATACTTATGGACCTGACTGTATGTGGAGCACTATGTGCGTATATTAAGTTATATAAACTGAAGAAAATAAAATCGAAACAACATGAAATATATGTTTAGATATTTAATACCCAACATGAGTTTTGAAATATGTGCATAAGTTAGAGACGTACTTTGACTTGCATCTAAAAGTAAAAGGGCTTAAAACTTGGCTCTGACACTACCTCAGAGATTAACATACAAGACCATGGCATTTAAAGATGTTGCATGGTTCTGAATGTCACTGTAAATAGCAGTCATATTACTGCCATGAGTCAGAAGAAATTAATAAGAGGTGACGACACAAGGCATTTGCAAAACAAGTCTTCCGTTGATAAGCAGGTGAACCCCTCCTGTGTGGTTACATTTCTGTGCTACACATTCAGCATAATTTTCCATGTTCTTGAATCGTTCAGCATTGAATAAGGCCTTGTAATTTATGAAAAACATACTACTGTATGAAATAAACATAATTTCCCAGTTGATGCATTGTAAATTATTCATGTGCAAATCATGATTACTTTTGAGTTTGTATGCAGTCAGGTCAGGTGGGACATACGATATAGAAAATGTGGGACATTTTACTGTAATTCTCTTACTGTAACGGTCTCTTACTGTAACTGTTCTATTACTTATTAATGATACACTAAATAAAAGCAGTGAATGAGGGATACTCTAACTCTTTAGAGATGGGGATATTATGATTTGCTATATTGTGCTGATGTAGCTCAGATCGGCTACACGAGCGCATGAAAGACTACTAAAGAATATGAAGTCATGTCAGAGAATTCTGGGACGTTTATAGTCGTCTAAAAAGGAAGTGAAATGCCACACATTTATAATTCTGCTTGGTAGTAACCCCCCCCCATGTTTATCAGCGTTTGAAGGCCAGCGTAAGGCCGTCCCCCACAGTGAGCATGCTCAGATCGATCCTGTTGTCTTTGTGCAGTTCCTTGTTCAGCCTGTCGATGGTCTGCGAGGACAGATCGTCTGCAGGCCTTTACTTTCACACACATGCATGAACAACTGCTGCAGATATACCTGCAACTTGTCATCCTGTCCTAGATTTCATTGAGCCAGCACTATTGACCTCAAGGTGGATGAGAATCATGCTTTTTGGAAGCATTGTATCATGTCATATATATTAATAGTGTTATTAATGAAGCCATTTTCTGCATCTTGTAAGTGTAAAAGTGCACTGGGTTGTAAGATATTGGTGATGACCTAGTTGGTTTTAAAATGTCAAGCTTTTTGAGATCAATTTATTTCCAATAGAACAAGAAAGCAAGCAGAATTAGTCAATTATATTACTACAGTGAATGACTACATGCTGATATTTAAGTTTCGAAGCACCACTTGAATCACAAAAAAAAATGCATGTTACTACTTACCACTGGAGCAATAATGACTGACGTGAAGTAGAGGTCACTGGTTTCAAATAGTCAACTTCTCTAAGGCATAAAGGAAATGGAGGCTACAGTTTGCACACACAACCGTGTCCAACTGTGTTTGTGAAGAAATAAACACTTGAATGTTATAATAAACACTTGAAGTAGATATGGATGGATAACCTGAAGGGTTTCTTCTCCTGACTTATTTTTCCATAGAGTTTATTAGGAAAATTTGTCAGGAGAAACAACCCTTCAAGTGATCCATCCATATCTACTGTACATCTGCCAGCAGAGTGATGGTTTGAGGCTCGTTTGATATCTCAGACCCTTGTTGACTTACAGCCATTTAGCCAACCACGAGTTCCATACTATCCCGTGTAATTTACAGCTTAATCTAGTGGCCTCAGATTAGATGTACCCCCTTCCCATTTCAAGTTATATGCACCCAAAGTAGCCACTTTGTTCAGTCACACATGTTTTTGGTTATTTTCGAGGTCACCCTGTGCCCATACGAGTGGACATATACATCCCATATCACAGATGTATTATCTATAGGTGTATGTCTATGGTCACAAGCAAGTACAGGCTAATCAATTCATTTGTAAAGGAATGGCATCCATCCAAAGTTGGGTCCGGGTGAAAAAAAGTCAAAAACACAACCGTCCGTCTTGTCAATGGATCACCATGTGGACAGTTAAAACCTTTTCTGAAATTTAGACCAGTTAAACAGATATATTAGATCTACTCATCAACCAAATTTCATCTTTGGTACTCAACTTTTTCATTCACAAAACAACCTTCAGAAGAGAAAGGGGTTTGATGGCTGCAACCGAGTTGTCACAAGAGGACATAAAACTATTGGCATGAAGAAGTGGAGTGATATTATCTGACATTATCAGTGTATGGTTTAAAGTACATGTACTATTCTGTTTGATGTCTGATACATAATTTGACACTTTTAAGTAGTAACGTAACTCTTCAGACTTATGTGAATTCCCGATATGTTAAAATATGTGTACTTTTCAAAATGCTATCTAACCATGAAGGAGTTGAGTACCAAAGCTGAAATTTGATTGATGAGTAGATTTAATATATCTGTTTAACTGGTGTAAATTTCAGAAAAAGTTTTAACTGTCCACATGGTGATCCATTGACAAGACGGACGGTTGTGTTATATATATGTGACCATATACATACACCTATATACAGTCAAGCCGGAAAGTCTCCCCACCCCTTTCACCTTCTCCCCACCCCTTTCACGTTTTATTACGTTACAGACATATTCTACAAACAATTTTTGTCTCAAAATTCTACACAAAATAGCCCATAATGAAAAAGTGAAAACAGGTTTTTAGACATTTGTGCTAATTTATAAAAAATCAAAATGTAAAATATCATATGTACACAAGTGTGCACACCCTTTGATATGACACCCAAAAGTGAGCTGAGGTGCATTTTGTTTCCACTGATACTGCTTGAGATGTTTCTACAACTTAATTGGAGTCCACCTGTGATAAATTCAATTGATTGGACATGATTGGGGATTGCCAACACCTGCCTATATAAGGTCCCACAGTTGACAGTGCATGTCAGAGCAAACTCCAAGCCATAGGGTCAAAGGAATTATCTGCAGACCTCAGAAACAGGATTGTGTCAAGGCATAGATCTGGAGAAGGGTACGAAAAAATCTCTGCAGCTTTACAGGTCCCAAAGAGCACAGTGGCCACCATGATTCGTAAATGGAAGAAGTTTGGAACCACCAAGAATCTTCCTAGACCTGGCCGCCCAGCCAAACTGAGCAATCGGGGAAGACGAGCCTTGGCCAGGGAGGTGAGCAGGAACCCGAGGGTCACTCTGACAGAGCTCCAGCGTATCCTTGTGGAGATGGGAGAACCTTTCAGAAGATCAACCATCCAGGGAGCACTCCACCAATCAGGCCTTTATGGTAGTGGCCAGACGGAAGCCCCTCCTTAGTAAAAGGCACATCACAGCCCGCTTGGAGTTTGCCAAAAGGCACCTAGAGGACTCTCAAACCATGAGAATCAAGATTCTCTGGTCTGATGAAACCAAAATTGAACTTTTTGGCCTGAATACCAAGTGTCACGTCTGGAGGAAACCAGGCACCGCTCATCACCTGGCTAATACCATCCCTACAGTGAAGCATGGCGGTGGCAGCATCATGATGTGGGGATGTTTTTCAGCAGCGGGAACGGGGCGACTAGTCCTGATAGAGGGAAAGATGAATGCAGCTAAGTACACCGAGATCCTTGAAGAAAACCTGCTTCAGAGCACTCTGGACCTCAGACTGGGGCGAAGGTTTACCTTCCAACATGACAACGACCCGAAGCACACAGCCAAGAGAACATGGAGTGGCTTCGGATAAAGTCTGTGCATGTCCTTGAGTGGCCCAGCCAGAGCCCAGACCTGAATCCAATTGAACATCTGTGGAAAGAGCTGAAAATGGCTGTGTACCGACGCTCCCCATCCAACCTGACGGAGCTTGCAAGGATATGCCAAGAGGAATGGGCAAAAATGTCCAGAAACAAGTGTGCCAAGCTCGTAGCTTCTTTCCCAAGATGCCTTGAAGCTGTAATCGCTACCAAAGGTGCAGCAACCAAGTATTAGGCTAAGGGTGTGTACAGATATGTAACCCCTAAATAACCTATTTTTGTCAGTAAAATAAAATTGCATATTTTCTAAAAACCTGTTTTCACTTCGTCATTATTGGCTATTGTGTGTAGATGTTTGAGGCAAAAAATGAACTCAATCTATTGTAGTATAAGTAATAAAACGTGGAGAAGGTGAAAGGGGTGGGGAGACTTTCCGGCATGACTGTATAATACATCTGTGATATGGGATGTATATGTCCACTCATATGGGCACAGGGTGACCTCGAAAATCACCAAAAACATGTGCGACTGAACAAAGTGGCTACTTTGGGTGCATATAACTTGAAAAGGGAAGGGGGTACAAGTAAGCTGATGTAATATTCCTGCAATGTGGAAGAAAGTAAGTGTGGATACCAAGTTTCAGCTTCAGTATAGCTGTTACCAATCCCAAGTTATAAGCTTCAAAATTCTGAAAAAATCACATACGCGCGTTTTCACGACTCGCGAGCGTGAAAGACGGAGGTTTTGAGCAAATTTCAGGAGGCCATATCTCGGAAACGACATGTCGTATGAGGCTAATTTTTTGTGTGTCTTCATTTTTCACACGGTGGATTATTATGATGGAGTTTCATCAAAATCTGAGAGGGTCATACAGGAACTTTTCAGAAAACTGTTTTATTTGACATGGAATGACCCACATATATTGACCCCAAGATCAAGTGTGTACAATTTTGTGATCCTACTAGGCCAAGTTACAAAATATAAGCAACTGACTGTAAGCCTGTGGGTAGGTTGCATTAGCTTGCAGTGCCTGTGGGATGGCAGGGTATTTGGAAGCAAAAAGGCAGACACAAGGATTCACCCTTAAATGTACTTTAATCCTTGGACAATATACAGACTGGATGTTTCACATCCACACACAGTACTTAAAATTATTGCTCATAACTGACTTTAAGGCTAGCAATTACATAAAATGAAAGATCCATTCCTGCTCCTGCTCACTTTCACTCAAGCCACAATAACAGAGGCCCAAGTACATACAATGCAATCAACAGTATTCTTGCTATTCAGTGCAATAAGCGGAGTACATTAATGTAACATATCACGTGATTTTTCTTGTCTGTATGGTTAATGAACACCTTGAGGTAAAGTAGACTGCAAAATGATAGTCACACCTTCTAATGAGTGGCGCCAATAACTAGCTACCTCTTCAATCGCAAAAACTGTTGTGCTAGAAAGAAGAAAGGAATTTTTTTATTTCAAAATGCATGAAAGTCCCCTGCGATTCGGTGATTTGGAGCAGCCTCGTCCGACACTTTTCCCAGTCTGTCGATATGTCCGGCAGCTTCATCCCTTCCATGTAGTGGGTCACAGCGGTTCTCATGGAGTCCATGTGGTACTTCTGGAAGTCTCCGTACATGCGATGCAGAGCCTGTCGGTCGGCGGGCTTCAGGTCGTAACGAGCGAACATTTCCTGGAACATGCCCTCTGCCCTTTCCACGTCCTTAACCTCGGCGTACCTCATCGCCAACTCCAGTTGGGGGTAAAAGTAGGAGGGGTTGAGACGAACTTCCTCCTCCTTGTGAGGAATGGAGCGAAGGATCAGCTCTTGGTCATCCGGGAGTCCGTTCCCTCTAATGGCTTTCCAGCGGTAGTTGTTGGATATCTCGTGGTGTAGCCGGGCGGAATCTGGGACTATCTTCAGCATCTTCTCAAGCGCATGCAACGCCATGTCGTAGTTCTTCACTTTCCCCAGAAACTTTCCCACCCTTAGAACTACGCAGAAGTTGTTTGGTGACACTTCTAGAGCTTTCTTTATGTAATTCCCTGCCTCCAACGTTTTCCCGTTGTTTTGGAACACACGGGCCAGGTAAACCATGATCATGCCGTTGTCTGGGTCGAGCTCCTGGACTTTTTTGAGCTGCCTCACACTCCGTGACGTGCTCAACGGGATCGTCTCTCCATTTTTGATCCTCCAGCCGTCCCATCGGAAGAGGGAGAAGGCGTAGCCCGTGTTCCATTCCTTATCGTCGGGTTCCCTCTGCAGGGCCTCGTAGAAGCACTCTTTGGCGTCCTGATAGTGATTTTTGGAGAAATTCAGGAAGGACCAGGCCTTCTCCCCGAGAACCTCGCGATGGAGGGCCGCCGGTGGCAGCGTTGGGAACCTCTCGTTGATCTCCTCGAGCCTCCGCAGGTACGTCTCGGCTTCACGGTCGTCGCCCATGAGGTGGTGCACCCAAGCCAAGTTTCCGTACGTCACGATGCAGCTCTTTGCATTGTCCGCGTTTTCCTCCACAGCGTTGCCCAGGTAGCCCAGGGCCTCTTGATTACAGCCCTGCAGGTGTTTGACATAAGCAAGGTGGTTATAGGTTCTGCCCTTCAGATTGATCTCCTGTGGTAGGGAGTCCTCTGGTAGGGATACAACGTCGCGGAATTTGACCTCGAGGAAGTTGAGATTCACGTCCTGTGCAGTCAAGCCCCAGGTGAAGTGGCATTCCAGCTTCTCCAGTTCACTTCTCAGATTCTCATTTTCTTCACCACTTCCAGCACTAGAAGGCGAGGAACTGATTAGCGAGACTCATATTTAATACAACTCCTGTGTCATTACTTCACCAATTAGGATTTCCCACTACTGGGACATGTGTGAAGTACATGTCTAAATGGAATACATCACTAATCCAGTCGCTATTGTGATGCGATCATACAATTAAGCTACATTTTACTCAACAGAGGATTCATAATTAATAAATTAATTGCATAATACATTTAGCCAAGAAAATACTTCTTCCAGTTTTAACCCTAGAATGCACAATATATAGAATACCCCTAGAACGCACGACATGGGTCCAAATGGACCCGTATTCATTTCCTATGGAATTTGATGCATAGCTGAGGGTCTTGTTGTTAACAAACATAATGTTACTGTTTAGAGCTTGAAAAGCTGTGAGTTACTGTATGTACTGTGTGTATGACATGTGCTGAAAAGTAACAACAGAACATAATTCAAGCATTCTTGTGTGTCCAAATCATTTATAATTGTTTTAACAAAATACCTATAGCATAGCCACACACACACACACACACACACACACACACACACACACATACGCTTGAGATGCACAATCTAGTAACAAATGTGAAAAAGTACTTTTAATGATCAAAACAAGAAATTTTTATGAATTCCTGTATCATTACATAATGAAAATAATCTCAGAGATATAGCCATGAACCACTCAGGCTCAGCCATACATCAAATAACATTGTAAATGAATACGGGTCCTTTATGACCCGTGTTGTCAAATTTGGGGTAGTAATACAAATATGATTTTTATTCAAAACCTAAGAAAGGAAAAATAAATATGATCAGAAACAAGATAATTAATGAATACTTTGAATATGAAATGAATAGGCAAATTAATTAAAAAGAGGTAACAAAGACGACCCTCAGCTGTGCATCAAATTCCATAGGAAATGAATACGGGTCCATTTGGACCCATGTTCTGCATTTTAGGGGTAATCATACAAAAACACTTTTTATTCTAAATGTAAAAACTTAAAAATTTAAATAATGGTATTTGAGCATAAAAAACAAATAAATTGAGGATGCCCTAGAATCCTGAATGATAAAAAATACAACAAAAAACAAAACTCACCTTTCTAGGGTTAATTCAAATTTAAAGGCAAACTTTGTTTTTTTCTGTTTAGACACACTTCACCAATTTAAATGCTGGAGTGTGGCCATTTGTGCCATAAAAAACATTTAATTGATTTACTGTGCATTACTTCTGTTTAATGTCATCTACCACAGTGATGTTAAAAGAAAGAAATAAGAAAGGGACATACCTCATATTTGCAGGCAAGAGTCCGACACTGTTACACTGCAGTATTTAATACCCTCAGAATAGCATGTAACCAGGAGTAGGCTGAATACAAACATTGGGTTGAGCTTAAACTTATATAAGGGTGGCTTGACTCCCTGCCAAAGGTGTGTTACCTTAAGTTTCGTCTTCCAGAAAATGCACTGAAACCAAACAAGAGGAACTGGTTCCTGATGTGTGTGACCCAGCAACATCAAAAGACTCTTGATATTTTATTTTCAGGTACTCTTACAAGCGATACTATCTAACCTCTCTGCATTTGAATGGATCTCTATGGGAATTGGGGGCTGGAACTAGATTAAGCTGTAAATTACACAGGAATAGTATGGAACACATGGTTAGCTAAATGTGTGTAAGTCATCAAGGGGTTGAGGTATCAAATTAGCCTCAAACCATCACTCTGCTGCCAGATATGCAGTAGATATGGATTGGTCATTTTAAGGGTTGTTTCTCCTGACTTATTTTCCTATTGAACTCTATGGAAAAATGTGCTAGAATGCAATGTGCTGGAGTACAGAGCCAAAATAACAAAAATTGTGTCACTGTCCAAATACTTATGGACCTGACTGTATGTGGAGCACTATGTGCGTATATTAAGTTATATAAACTGAAGAAAATAAAATTGAAACAACATGAAATATATGTTTAGATATTTAATACCCAACATGAGTTTTGTGATATGTGTAGGATATCTAATATTTAGATATATATAAGTAAAGTACCCCCCCCCCCCCCTTCTCTCTATCTCTGTCGCTCTCTGTCTCTCTCTCACTCACTTACCCCCACCAACATCAAAGATAAGCCAGTCTTTGTCATAAATGACCCCTCTCCCCCCCCCTCCCCCACACCTTAACCCAATCAGGGCATGGATCCCCTCCCTGTCAAGGTATTTGTAGAATGAGTGTACCGCAGAAAAATAATTTAGTCAGTTTTGGAGTTTGTTTGGGGAAGAAGTCATCCTTTTTGGTTCCTTGTGCATTTCCTTTTGTTCCTGTTCAGCTGGAGGGTAAATAATATTGGCAATCTTTGGCTTATCTCTCTCTTTACTGGTATCTTCTAATTAATGTCTGTTTTAATGTCTTCCCTTTGGTAAATTATAAGTAGTCAGCCTACATTCCTTAGTGAATGTATGATTTCCAGTCATTATTCCAATTGACTGTTTTCCATTTAATAAAATTATTTAATCTCAAGACCTGATTTAGACTTTGTTTTGGCTCGTTGGTTGATCCACCAGGTTACTGTTCGACTTACCTATTAACGAATTTGGCGATTTAATTGATGATTGTCATTTTTAATAATAATTATTAAATTAAATAATGTAAAACTTATTTTGAATGTAGGTTAAGTGAGGGGCTCTAGCACGCAATATCGCTTGTGTTCAGTATTCAGAGTGCTGAACGTTTTAACAAGGGCATTGACTGTTGGAACCACTGGATTCAGAAAATACTCATTTTACCTAATCCTCACTTACCCGACAGTGCATAAGTCAGAGAACCTGATTCATATCCTGGAATGTACTTTGACTTGCATCTAAAAGTAAAAGGGCTTAAAACTTGGCTCTGATACTACCTCAGAGAATAACATACAAGGCCATGGCATTTAAAGATGTTGCACGGTTCTGAATGTCACTGTAAATATCAGTCATATTACTGCCATGAGTCAGAAGAAATTAATAAGAGGTGACGAGACAAGGCATTTGCAAAACAAGTCTTCCATTGATACGCAGGTCAACCCCTCCTGTGTGGTTACATTTCTGTGCTACACATTCGGCATCATTTTCCATATTCTTGAATCGTTCAGCATTGAATAAGGCCTGGTAATTTATGAAAAACATACAACTGTATGAAATAAACATAATTTAATTCATAATTCCAGTTGATGCATTGTAAATTATTCATGTGCAAATCATGATTACTTTTCAGTTTGTATGCAGTCAGGTAAGGTGGGACATACGATATAGAAAATGTGGGAAAACTCGTTATTTTACTGTAATTCTCTTACTGTAATGGTTATTCATAAAGTATTTTAATTCTATTATTTATTAATGATACACTAAATAAAACTTAAATCAGCAGTGAGTGAGGGATACTCTAACTCTTTAGAGATGGGGGATATTATGATTTGTTATATTGTGCTGATGTAGCTCAGATCAGCTACACGAGTTAGCACATGAAAGTCTACTAAAGAATATGAAGCCATGTCTGAGAGAATTCTGGGACATTTCTAGTCATGTAAAAAGGGAGTGAAATGCCACACAATTATCATTCTGCTTGGTAGTAACCCCCCCCGCCCATGTTTATCAGCGTTTGAAGGCCAGCGTAAGGCCGTCCCCCACAGTGAGCATGCTCAGATCGATCCTGTCGTCTTTGTAGTTTCTTGTTCAGCCTGTTGATGGTCTGTGAGGACAGGTCGTCCATGCTTTTTGGAAGCATTGTATCATGTTATATATTAATAGTGTTATTAATGAAGTCATTTTCTGCATCTTGTAAGTGTAAAAGTGCACTGGGTTGTAAGATATTGGTGATGACCTAGTTTGTTTTAAAATGTCAAGCTTTTTGAGATCAATTTATTTCCAACAGACCAAGAAAGCAAGCAGAATGAGTAAATTATATTACTACTGTCATGGTTTTTGACGCCTTTTTCCCATGCGGTCGCTTTCCTCGGTCACCATGCGACGGCGCTGCCCTTTAGTGGAAGTTTGCTGCGCCCGTCTTGATTGCGATGCTTCTGTCAGCATCCACACCTGTGCGTGGTTACCTGGGAGTTATTTAAGCCCAGGTTTCCGTCGTTCTGGGCTTCAATATTATTGTGTATTATTTTGCGTTATTTGCACTGTTGGGTGTGTGGTATTATTTTGCCCTCTGTTTGCCTTAGCCAGTATGGTTAGTTCTAGGTATTTTAGGAGACCATTTTTGCTCCCTTTTGTTTGATTGGAGTTTTGCGGGACTTGCCTTTGTGCGTTGAGCTTTAAGGTTAAATTCCTTTTTTTTATGCTCGTTTCAGTCACCGCTTCCTGGTCCTTCCTTTTCCTCGTTACCTTTCCCCTTATTGAGATGTAAGGCTTAATCATACTGAAATGTAGGGCTTTATCTATATTGTGAGTCAGGGCGTTTATTCGTTTTTTGTGCCAATATTTTGGTTCTTAAGCGTTCTTAAGCTTTTCGTTACCGAGGCAGAGCGTTTATTATTTCTGGCTCTTTAGTTCCTTAGCTCGTAGAAGTATAGGGCAGTAGTTCTTTGTTCTATTTCGCCTTGTTTGGTTTTCTTACTGAGAAACTAGGCGTTTGTGCTTCTACTCATTTGCGTGTGACAGTGAGCCGGTTAGTAGCTTCGGCAAGTTTGTTCCCTGTTATTTGAGCATAAAAAACAAATAAATTGAGGATGCCCTAGAATCCTGAATGATAAAAAATACAACAAAAAACAAAACTCGCCTGGGTCCATTTGGACCCATGTTGTGCATTCTAGGGTTAAATTCAAATTCAAAAGGCAAACTTTGTTTTTTTCCTGTTTAGACACACTTCACCAATTTAAATGCCGGAGTGTGGCCATTTGTGCCATAAAAAAACATTTAATTGATTTACTGTGCATTATTTCTGTTTAATGTCATCTACCACAGTGATGTTAAAAGAAATCAGAAAGGGACATACCTCATATTTGCAGGCAAGAGTCCGACACTGTTGCTCTGCAGTATTTAATACCCACAGAATAGCATGTAACCAGGAGGAGGCTAAATACAAACATTGGGTTGAGCTTAAACTTATATAAGGGTGGCTTGACTCCCTGCCAAAGGTGTGTTACCTTAAGTTTCGTCTTCCAGAAAATGCACTGAAACCAAACAAGAGGAACTGGTTCCTGATGTGTGTGACCCAGCAACATCAAAAGACTCTTGATAACTTATTTTCAGGTACTCTTACAAGCGATACTATCTAACCTCTCTGCATTTGAATGGATCTCTATGGGAATTGGGAGCTGGAACTAGATTAAGCTGTAAATTACACAGGAATAGTATGGAACACATGGTTAGCTAAATGTGTCTAAGTCATCAAGGGGTTGAGGTGTCAAATTAGCATCAAACCATCAATCTGCTGCCAGATATGCAGTAGATATGGATGGGTCATTTTAAGGGTTGTTTCTCCTGACTTATTTTCCTATTGAACTCTATGGAAAAATGTGCCAGAAGAAACACATGCAATGTGCTGGAGTACAGAGCCAAAATAACAAAAATTGTGTCACTGTCCAAATACTTATGGACCTGACTGTATGTGGAGCACTATGTGCGTATATTAAGTTATATAAACTGAAGAAAATAAAATTGAAACAACATGAAATATATGTTTAGATATTTAATACCCAACATGAGTTTTGTGATATGTGTAGGATATCTAATATTTAGATATATAAGTACCCCCCCCTTCTCTCTATCTCTGTCGCTCTCTGTCTCTCTCTCACTCACTTACCCCCACCAACATCAAAGATAAGCCAGTCTTTGTCATAAATGACACTGTAAATATCAGTCATATTACTGCCATGAGTCAGAAGAAATTAATAAGAGGTGACGAGACAAGGCATTTGTAAAACAAGTCTTCCATTGATACGCAGGTCAACCCCTCCTGTGTGGTTACATTTCTGTGCTACACATTCGGCATCATTTTCCATATTCTTGAATCGTTCAGCATTGAATAAGGCCTTGTAATTTATGCAAACTTACTACTGTATGAAATAAACATAATTTCCCAGTTGATGCATTGTAAATTGTTCATGTGCAAATCATGATTACTTTTGAGTTTGTATGCAGTCAGGTCAGGTGGGACATACGATATAGAAAATGGGGAACAAAACTTGTTATTTTACTTTAATTCTCTTACTGTAACGGTTATGCATAAAGTATTTTCATTCTATTACTAAATGATACACTAAATAAAACCTAAATCAGCAGTGAGTGAGGGATACTCTTAACTCTTTAGAGATGGGGATATTATGATTTGCTATATTGTGCTGATGTAGCTCAGATCGGCTACAGAGTTAGCACATGAAAGTCTACTAAAGAATATGAAGCCATGTTTGAGAGAATTCTGGGACATTTCTAGTCATGTAAAAAGGGAGTGAAATGCCACACAATTATCATTCTGCTTGGTAGTAACCCCCCCCCCCCCATGTATTTTATTATGTTTATCAGCGTTTGAAGGCCAGCGTAAGGCCGTCCCCCACAGTGAGCATGCTCAGATCGATCCTGTCGTCTTTGTAGTTTCTTGTTCAGCCTGTTGATGGTCTGTGAGGACAGGTCGTCCATGCTTTTTGGAAGCATTGTATCATGTTATATATTAATAGTGTTATTAATGAAGTCATTTTCTGCATCTTGTAAGTGTAAAAGTGCACTGGGTTGTAAGATATTGATGATGACCTAGTTTGTTTTAAAATGTCAAGCTTTTTGAGATCAATTTATTTCCAACAGACCAAGAAAGCAAGCAGAATGAGTAAATTATATTACTACTGTCATGGTTTTTGACGCCTTTTTCCCATGCGGTCGCTTTCCTCGGTCACCATGCGACGGCGCTGCCCTTTAGTGGAAGTTTGCTGCGCCCGTCTTGATTGCGATGCTTCTGTCAGCATCCACACCTGTGCGTGGTTACCTGGGAGTTATTTAAGCCCAGGTTTCCGTCGTTCTGGGCTTCAATATTATTGTGTATTATTTTGCGTTATTTGCACTGTTGGGTGTGTGGTATTATTTTGCCCTCTGTTTGCCTTAGCCAGTATGGTTAGTTCTAGGTATTTTAGGAGACCATTTTTGCTCCCTTTTGTTTGATTGGAGTTTTGCGGGACTTGCCTTTGTGCGTTGAGCTTTAAGGTTAAATTCCTTTTTTTTATGCTCGTTTCAGTCACCGCTTCCTGGTCCTTCCTTTTCCTCGTTACCTTTCCCCTTATTGAGATGTAAGGCTTAATCATACTGAAATGTAGGGCTTTATCTATATTGTGAGTCAGGGCGTTTATTCGTTTTTTGTGCCAATATTTTGGTTCTTAAGCGTTCTTAAGCTTTTCGTTACCGAGGCAGAGCGTTTATTATTTCTGGCTCTTTAGTTCCTTAGCTCGTAGAAGTATAGGGCAGTAGTTCTTTGTTCTATTTCGCCTTGTTTGGTTTTCTTACTGAGAAACTAGGCGTTTGTGCTTCTACTCATTTGCGTGTGACAGTGAGCCGGTTAGTAGCTTCGGCAAGTTTGTTCCCTGTTATTTGAGCATAAAAAACAAATAAATTGAGGATGCCCTAGAATCCTGAATGATAAAAAATACAACAAAAAACAAAACTCGCCTGGGTCCATTTGGACCCATGTTGTGCATTCTAGGGTTAAATTCAAATTCAAAAGGCAAACTTTGTTTTTTTCCTGTTTAGACACACTTCACCAATTTAAATGCCGGAGTGTGGCCATTTGTGCCATAAAAAAACATTTAATTGATTTACTGTGCATTATTTCTGTTTAATGTCATCTACCACAGTGATGTTAAAAGAAATCAGAAAGGGACATACCTCATATTTGCAGGCAAGAGTCCGACACTGTTGCTCTGCAGTATTTAA
This sequence comes from Synaphobranchus kaupii, assembly GCA_029718625.1. NCBI lineage: Eukaryota > Metazoa > Chordata > Actinopteri > Anguilliformes > Synaphobranchidae > Synaphobranchus > Synaphobranchus kaupii. The sequence continues at coordinate 111,331,408 of CM056380.1, forward strand.
TACCCACAGAATAGCATGTAACCAGGAGGAGGCTAAATACAAACATTGGGTTGAGCTTAAACTTATATAAGGGTGGCTTGACTCCCTGCCAAAGGTGTGTTACCTTAAGTTTCGTCTTCCAGAAAATGCACTGAAACCAAACAAGAGGAACTGGTTCCTGATGTGTGTGACCCAGCAACATCAAAAGACTCTTGATAACTTATTTTCAGGTACTCTTACAAGCGATACTATCTAACCTCTCTGCATTTGAATGGATCTCTATGGGAATTGGGAGCTGGAACTAGATTAAGCTGTAAATTACACAGGAATAGTATGGAACACATGGTTAGCTAAATGTGTCTAAGTCATCAAGGGGTTGAGGTGTCAAATTAGCATCAAACCATCAATCTGCTGCCAGATATGCAGTAGATATGGATGGGTCATTTTAAGGGTTGTTTCTCCTGACTTATTTTCCTATTGAACTCTATGGAAAAATGTGCCAGAAGAAACACATGCAATGTGCTGGAGTACAGAGCCAAAATAACAAAAATTGTGTCACTGTCCAAATACTTATGGACCTGACTGTATGTGGAGCACTATGTGCGTATATTAAGTTATATAAACTGAAGAAAATAAAATTGAAACAACATGAAATATATGTTTAGATATTTAATACCCAACATGAGTTTTGTGATATGTGTAGGATATCTAATATTTAGATATATAAGTACCCCCCCTTCTCTCTATCTCTGTCGCTCTCTGTCTCTCTCTCACTCACTTACCCCCACCAACATCAAAGATAAGCCAGTCTTTGTCATAAATGACACTGTAAATATCAGTCATATTACTGCCATGAGTCAGAAGAAATTAATAAGAGGTGACGAGACAAGGCATTTGTAAAACAAGTCTTCCATTGATACGCAGGTCAACCCCTCCTGTGTGGTTACATTTCTGTGCTACACATTCAGCATCATTTTCCATATTCTTGAATCGTTCAGCATTGAATAAGGCCTTGTAATTTATGCAAACTTACTACTGTATGAAATAAACATAATTTCCCAGTTGATGCATTGTAAATTGTTCATGTGGAAATCATGATTACTTTTGAGTTTGTATGCAGTCAGGTCAGGTGGGACATACGATATAGAAAATGGGGAACAAAACTTGTTATTTTACTGTAATTCTCTTACTGTAACGGTTATGCATAAAGTATTTTCATTCTATTGCTTATAAATTATACACTAAATAAAACTTAAATCAGCAGTGAGTGAGGGATACTCTAACTTTTTAGAGATGGGGATATTATGGTTTGCTATATTGTGCTGATGTAGCTCAGATAGGCTCCATGAGTTAGCACATGAAAGTCTAGACTAGTTAGACTACTAAAGGATATGAAGCCATGTCTGAGAGAATTCTGGGACATTTCTAGTCATGTAAAAAGGAAGTGAAATGCCACACAATTATCATTCTGCTTGGTAGTAACCCCCCCCCCCCCCATGTTTATCAGCGTTTGAAGGCCAGCGTAAGGCCATCCCCCACAGTGAGCATGCTCAGATCGATCCTGTCGTCTTTGTGCAGTTTCTTGTTCAGCCTGTCGATGGTCTGTGAGGACAGGTCGTCCTCTGCAGGTGCAATGACCCTCCCTCCCCATAGCACCTGTCAATCAGACGGTCGGGAGAAATGAGCTCACTCTTAATACAAAGAACAACGAAACTGCGGTACCCGGCCTTGAGAAAAGGGTGACTGAGGGGAAAAAAAACTTAACCGCCAGGAATTTAACCATGGCACTATGTATGATCAGGGGGGTAGAGAGGACAAAATAATGAAATCGGGGCTGCAAAAGAGAGAGGGTCTCTCCCATTTAAGGAGAAAGGATGTGAGTATATGAAATAATGTATGTTGCCGAAATCCAGGATCTGCACCCATGTGGCTAAGAAGCGTCTTTCAGACACTGTTGTTAATGTCGTCTTTGGAGGAAAAAAAAAAAAAAAAAAAAAACAGCAACAAAGGTGTACCACTATTTAGTTAAAAAATATTTCTCATGAAACTCTGTAAATGAAAACTGTAAAATTAATTCCGTGATTGGAAATAATCAACTTTTATTTGTTAGCGAGTGACGCTGTTTGAATAATTAGAGGCAGTTGTAGAACACTCACGTTGTCAATGGCGATAATGCCGCCTTTCCTAACGAGCTGCATGGATTTCTCATAGTAGTTTACGTAGTTCTTCTTGTCCGCGTCGATAAAAACAAAGTCGTAGGTCTCCGCCTCTCCAGCAGCTAACAGATCATCTGAGGGGTGAAAGTTAGGAAGATGTCAAGCTATGTACTGTATACTGAATGATGAAAGATCATTTTAATCCGTTATGATATCATTTACCCAAGGTCTTCAGGGCTGGTTGTAAGCGGATATCAATCTTTTGGTCCACTCCTGCCTAAAATAATAGAATGCAGATATTGGTATGGAGGCCTGGAAATTTGAGATTGGCATGCAATTACATAGCAAGGATGCTTTCAAAGACCTCTTGCCACATACACACCCCGCACAAATCAAATATGGTGCTTGTGTAGTATAATGGATGGGTAGGGTACCGGGCTTGTAACCCAAAGGTTGCTGGTTCAATTCCCTGGTAGGACACTGCTGTTGTACCCTTGAGCAAGGCACTTAACCTGAATCGCTTCTGTATATATCTGGCTGTATAAATACAAAATGTAAAAAATGTTTACAAAATGTTGTGTAAGTCAGTAACGTAATGTAAATCAGTTTCCCTCTATACCACCTGTTCTTACATCTCACACAGATCAGTATATTAAATGCTTTTCCCTTTTGTCAAATCTATTTTTTTTTTAATTTAACCTTTATTTATTCAGGAGATACCTCTTGAGATTAAAAATCTAATTTCCAAGAGTGTCCTGACCAAAAATTGGTAGCAGCAGTCACAACAAAGTTACAGACAGACAACATTTAACAAGTTAAAGCATAAGAAAAGAAAGATCATTAATAGTAAAATGCACCTAAATCACAGGTAATACACATCATCAAAAACATAAGCAGGTCAAGGAAGCTGCCTCCATATCTCTAACAAACCTTTTAAAAACCTTTAGTGAGACACGTGTTTCCATTTTCATTTTTTTTTGCAGGGAGTTCCAGGTTGAAGGAGCACGGTAACTGAAAGCTTTTTTACCTGCTTCTGTCCGTACTAAGGGGACAGATAAAAGCATGAGATCCTGAGACCTCAAAGAATATCCACCTGAGTCTGTGTGTGGCTAGAGCAGGCCAACCAACCCTGGCATATAAGGTGCAGTGATGTGTAATAGTCGTAGAGTTAGTTGTGAATCGTAATGCACCATGGTAGATCATGCCAATCGAACTGAGACACTTTCTAGAAGCATGCGAATATAAAATGTCCCCATAATCAATGACTGGAAGAAAAGTTAATTTTGTCCTGTCTGTTCAACGCATTTTAATCTTAATATATTCATATAGAAACTAAGAGCACTAGAGCCCCTGTGCGGAGCTGCCAGCCACAGTCCACAGAGTGCTTCTCGCACAGCTGTTTTTACCTCCTCAAAGAAGGGCTTGCCAATATTGGTGTAGTTCTCATTGATCTCACAGGCCACCACACGACCGTCCTCTGGAAGAGCCAGTGCCATACTGAGAGCATTGTAGCCTGTGTACATTCCTGCAATGAGATAAGTTACCATCTGTCTTTACACTCTGCTAACATACACACACACGTGCACGCATGCACACACACACACACACACACAAACACACACACACACACACACACACACACGCACACGTGCACGCATGCACACACACACACACAAACACAAACACACGTGCACGCATGCACACACACACACACACAAACACACGTGCACGCATGCACACACACACACACACACACACACACACGTGCACGCATGCACACACACACACACACACAAACACACGTGCACGCATGCACACACACACACACACACAAACACATACACACACATGCATATGCACATACACACGCACACACACACACATACACACGCATACGCACACACACACACACATACATACACACACATGTATATGCACATACACATGCACACACATACATACACACGCATATGCACACACAAACACACACACACATACACACACATACATACACCCACATGCATATGCACATACACACGCACACACACATACATACACACGCATACGCACACACACACAATCATAGAGAACCAGGCCTTCTGCCTGCATTTTGTTTGGCATGCCTGTAAAATGTCTTTTTGAAATTACTGATTATATTTATGACCTTGAAATTAATACTTGAACCTTTAGTATGTTCATATACAATATGTTCTTTTAATTATACAAATGGCTACCTGTTTGAAATAAATGGCTACCTTAGACATGAGTTAATCAGTGTCTGGAAGGAAGGTCATGAGCACATTATAAAAAATATTTTTTTTAAACAGGAAGAAGGACAAAGAGGAATTGCTGCACTTTTAGCAACAGGTGTGTGGAGCGGGAAAAAGCACTGAAGATAAAGAATGCCTCACTCTGTTTCAGAAAAAAAAGACCAAAGTCAAAAACAGGTAGTAACTCATTTGTAACTAATGCATGAGGCCAGTGGAGCAATGTCAGTGCCGCGTCATCCAGTCACTGCCAAAATAAAGATGGATGGATTTTTTTTAAATGTACCTATTTCAATGGCTTTTTTGGCTTTGATCAGTTTTATCAGGTTGGTCATCAGCTGAGTTTGTTCATCCGTTGCTAACATGATGTACGAAGGATCTTCAAGCGTTTTCTGAAAAACATCAAATGAAGTGCACATTGTACGTTTGTAGTACATAGACGCAAACGTATGTTGAAGTAAACAGGGTGTGAAATGAACACCCGCCACCAGCCAAATGCTGGTAAAATTTTGTTTGTGATTGCTGAGGTTTTCACTCTTGCAGCCACTTTGGCCGATAACCAACCAGGGCCCCGTTTCCTAAAAGCATCTTAGAGTTAAGATCATATTACAGTGTTTTGTGTTTGTGCTTTATTAATTTTAAAATTATTAATTTACTGACAAATAAAAAATAGAGGGAGAAAGACAAAAAACAAATGATGAAAAACAAACAAAATATTAATGTAATATAAAAACAAAATGGCCTCCGATCTTTATCTAAGATCCTTTTGGGAAACGGGGCCCAGGTTGTGTTCTATTGTAAAAGTTAATGTGGCTGATAAAATGATGAAAATGGCTGGTGATTTTTAGAATCCATGAGCCACTCTGGCCAGTGGGTGAAAAGGTTAATTTTATACCCTGGAAGTAAGTTACAGGTATACAAGGAAGCCGTGCCACTTTTCACCTTGAGCCAGCGGTCTTGAGCAGCAGGTGTTATAGAAAATAGCTCAGAACAAAGAGAGATTATACATGAGATTATACATATATTTTTTAAATCGGATAATATACACAACCTCTTGAGGCAGAACATTGCTGTACAAGCGGCTTTTGGAGTTACTGGAAGTGTATTTTCTTACTTTTAAACCACAAATCCCACAGTGCTCTAAAATCAGCCATTATGAAGCTGGCAGGCTGTGGGAAACTTCTAAGTATCTAAACTAACCTTCATTGTACACAGACAATGCCTGGGCCAATTGAAAACATAGGCTAGACTAAAATTGAAATAAAGTAAAGGGGGAAAAAATCTCCATAAAGTGAGCTATGAAATATGACTTAAAAAGCCCTTTTGAAATCTTACATGATGCTGCCATCTCATGGTTACCTATGTTATTACAGGCCCCAAAATTAAATGATCCCTGGGTGCGCGTGTGCAAAATCTTACCAATCTGAGTTTCTCCAGTACTGGTGGTTCCCTCATTGAATTATTGCACACGTACTGTACGCCTTATAGGAGTATCCGAGCCGTAATATGTTGGTCTGCATTTTCCTAAGGACAGAAAGTAAATGAGTGTAGAGTGACATTGGTTTTTAAAAATGTAATGACAGATGCTTGACTGACAAATGCATTTGTTTGATTGGAGTTTTGCGGGACTTGCCTTTGTGCGTTGAGCTTTAAGGTTAAATTCCTTTTTTTATTCTCGTTTCAGTCACCGCTTCCTGGTCCTTCCTTTTCCTCGTTACCTTTCCCCTTATTGAGATGTAAGGCTTAATCATACTGAGATGTAGGGCTTTATCTATACTGTGAGTCAGGGCGTTTATTCGTTTTTTGTGCCATTATGCTACTCGCCTGTTCTTACGCTTTTCGTTACCGAGGCAGGGCGTTTATTATTTCTGGCTCTCTAGTTACTTAGCTCATAGAAGTATAGGGCAGTAGTTCTTTGTTCTATTTCACTTTGTTTGGTTTTCTTACTGCGTAACCAGGCGTTTGTGCTTCTACTCATTTGCGTGTGACAGTGAGCTGGTTAGTAGCTTCTGCAAGTTTGTTCCCTGTTTTGTCTTCTTCTCGTGGACTACTTTTCCCCTTTGTGGTGAGTCAGGGCTTTTCATTATATTGAGAGGCAGGGCATTTATTTTCTACTAGGCGTGCGTTAGTCTTTTGCTAGTAAAGGTATGGGACGGCGGTTAACTGTTCTACTCGCCTGTAAAATGTTTCTCTCTCCTGGGAGATCGGGCGTTTATCCCTTTGTTTTTTGCATGTGACTGCGAGCCTATCAAAGTAGCCATGGAACGTTAGATCTCTGTTCCTTTCGCCTTCTCGTTATCTTCCCCTTTATTGAGAGGCAGGGCGTTTATTTTCTACTCGGCTTGCGTTAGTCATTGAGCTGGTAAATATCCGGAACTGCTGTTCTGGTCGCCATTAGGTACATGTCTTCCTATAGGGAGACTGGGCGATTTTGTTGACATGTGTGCGTGTGACTGCGAGTCTATGAAAGTAGCCTTGGAACGTTAGATCTCTGTTCCTTTCGCCTTCGCGTTACCATTTCACTTTAGTATCTCGTTTCTTCTACTGTTTTGTATACGTTTTGAGTATTCAGTGTTTTTTAGCTCGTTGTGTTTTCCGAGCCTCGAGATGTGTTGCTCTTTTGTAACATTCGCCCGGTTATACCGGTTGCTTTTGGTTACGCCCCATTTTTCCTAGTTCCCGTATTTCCCTCCAGTGAGAGTAGGAACTAGGCCATTTGCTTTAATCCTTATATTTCCCTATATATGGGGTCTCTCCGTCTTAGTGGCCTATTAAGATTAATGAATCCCCTTGCTGCGTTTGGTCCCTCCAACCTCACACGTCATGCCCCCATTACAACTACAGTGAATGACTACATGCTGATATTTAAGTTTTGAAGCTTCGCTTGAATCACAAAAAAAAATGCATATTACTACTTACCAGTGGGGCAATAATGACTGACGTGAAGGTCACTGGTTTCAAATACTCAACTTCTCTAAGGCATAACGGAAATGGAGGCTACAGTTTGCTCACACAACCTTGTCCAACTGTGTTTGTGAAGAAATAAACACTTGAATGTTATTGTGAGTTAACAGTTGGCGATTAAATAAAGGCCTGAGTGTTTTGGCATTTTTTTATGACTAAAAGATATTTCAATACTAAATCTGCCAACATATTTTTTCTTGGTTTTCCACCAAGGTGGTTGGTCATAAATTCAAAATAAATGTCCTTTTATAGAAAAGCATATTTTTACATACATAAATTGACCCCAAGAACAAGTGTGCGCAATTTTGTAATCCTACTAGGCCAAGTTGCAAAATATAAGCAAAGCCAACTGACTGTAAGCCTGTGGGTAGGTTGCATTAGCTTGCAGTGCCTGTGGGATGGCAGGGTATTTGGAAGCAAAAAGGTTGACACAAGGATTCACCCTTAAATGTACTTTAATCCTTGGACAATATACAGACTGGATGTTTCACATCCACACACAGTACTTCAAGTTATTGCTCATAACTGACTTTAAGGGTAGCAATTACATAAAATGAAAGATCCATTCCTGCTCCTGCTCACTTTCACTCAAGCCACAATTACACGAGGCCCAAGTACATACAATGCAATCAACAGTATTCTTGCTATTCAGTGCAATAAGCGGAGTACATTAATGTAACATATCACGTGATTTTTCTTGTCTGTATGGTTAATGAACACCTTGAGGTAAAGCAAACTGCAAAATGATAGACACACCTTCTAATGAGTGGCGCCAATAACTAGCTACCTCTTCAATCATAAAAACTGTTGTGCTAGAAAGAAGAAAGGAATTCTTCAATTTCAAAATGCATGGCAGTCTCCGGCAATTCGATGATTTGGAGCAGCCTCTTCCGACACTTTTCCCAGTCTGTCGATATGTTCTGCAGCCTCATCCCTTTCATGTAGTGGGTCACAGCGGTTCTCATGGAGCCCATGTGGTACTTCTGGAAGTCTCCGTACATGCGATGCAGAGCCTGTCGGTCGGCGGGCTTCAGGTCGGGATGAGCGAACATTTCCTGGAACATGCGCTCTGCCCTTTCCACGTCCTTAACCTCGGCGTACCTCTTCGCCAAGTCCAGTTGGGGGTAAAAGTAGGAGGGGTTGAGACGAACTTCCTCCTTCTTGTGAGAAATGGAGCGAAGGATCAGCTCTCGTTCATCCTGGTGTCTTTTCGCTCTAATGGCTTTCCAGCGGTAGTTGTTGGATATCTCCTGGTGTACCCGGGCGGAATCTGGGACTATCTTCAGCATCTTCTTAAGCGCATGCAACGCCATGTCGTAATTCTCCACTTTCCTCAGAAACTTTCCCACCCTTAGAACTACGCTGAGGTTGTTTGGTGACACTTCTAGAGCTTTCCTCATGTGATTCCATGCCTCCAACTTTTTCCTGTTGTATTGGAATACGAGGGCCAGGTAAACCATGATCACGCCGTTGTCTGGGTCGAGCTCCAGGGCTCTCTCCAGCTGCTTCACACTCCGCGACGTGCTCAACGGAATCTGCTCCCCACTCATGATTCTCCAGCCGTCCCATCGGAAGAGGGAGAAGGCGTAGCCCGTGTTCCATTCCTTATCGTCAGGTTCCCTCTGCAGGGCCTCGTAGAAGCACTCTTTGGCGTCCTGATAGTGATTTTTGGAGAACTTCAGGAGGGACCAGGCCTTCTCCCCGAAAACCTTGCGATGGAGGGCCGCCGGTGGGGGCGTTGGGAAGCTCTCGTTGATCTCCTCGAGCCTCCGCAGGTACGTCTCGGCTTCACGGTCGTCTCCCATGAGGTGGTGCACCCAAGCCAAGTTTCCGTACGTCACGATGCAGCTCTTTGCATTATCCGCGTTTTCCTCCACAGCTTTGCCCAGGTAGCCCAGGGCCTCTTGATTACAGCTCTGCAGGTGTTTGACATAAGCAAGGTGGTTATAGGTTCTGCCCTTCAGATTGATCTCCTGTGGTAGGGCGTCCTCTGGTAGGGATACAACGTCGCGGAATTTGACCTCAAGGAAGTTGAGATTCACGTCCTGTGCAGTCAAGCCCCAGGTGAAGTGGCATTCCAGCTTCTCCAGTTCACTTCTCAGATTCTCATTTTCTTCACCACTTCCAGCACTAGAAGGCGAGAAACTGATTAGCGAGCCTCATATTTAATACAACTCCTGTGTCATTACTTCACCAATTAGGATTTCCCACGTTTGACGTACGTACATGTATAAATGGAATACATCACTAATCCAATCACTATGGTGATGCGATCACACAATTAAGCTATATTTTACTCAACAGAGGATTTATAATTAATTGCACAAGATGAAGAGAAACGGGAGTCCGCACTCAAATCACAATGAAAGTTATCAAAAAATAAACCTCTTGGCAACTTCAAACTTCTTCATACTCGTTTAGACTTTATTTGCGAACATTAAGATAAACAAACATTTTTCGGACTAAGCCGTTTTCAGTACTCTTGAGCGCAGGTTAATAATCATCAGTTTGTTATTAATTGCATAATACATTTAGCCAAGAAAATACCTCTTACAGTTTTAACCCTAGAATGCACAATATATTGAATACCCCTAGAACGCACGACATGGCTCCAAATGGACCCGTATTCATTTCCAAAGGAATTTGATGCATAGCTGAGGGTCTTGTTGTTAACAGCATTGTTTTTTTTTACAAACATATTGTTACTGTTTAGAGCTTCAAAAACTGTGAGTTACTGTATGTACTGTGTGTATGACGTGCTGAAAAGTAACAACGAAACATAATTCAATCTGTTACGTCTTCCGTTCCCTTCCTTTTGTTCTCCCTGTTTTCCCTACTCCGCTTGTTTCATGTCTTGTTTTTACTTTTACCCTGTCTGCCTTTCGTGTTGTGCAGGCTGGGCGTGGTTTTCCTTCTCGTTTCCTCATTATCTCTCGCCCTATCACTTTGCATTCCTCACGCACATTCATCTGCTCATTCATTCTCGCATACATTCCTCACGCATCACTCATTAGTTTATTAGCCGCAGTACTTAGTATCCCTTCTCTCTCCGTCTCGCCGCCAGTTTGTTAAGCGTAGTCAAGTTGTCAAGTCGTGTTTTCCTGGTCTTTGTCTGTGTTTTACCGTAACCCTGTCTGAGTTTTGCCTTTACGGTTACCCGCCAGCCTGCTTACCTGTACGCCCTTTAAACCCTCGCCAACCCCGCTTCCAGTCCGTCACAATTCGCCCTGCTGTGTTCCTGCTTCCACATCCTCCTCTGCCCCTTTGCCATCGCCAACCCCGGATCCAGTCCCTCACCCCACTCGCCCTCTTCATTGTTTGTTCGCTCTTTAATAAACGTGCTCCGTGGAGCTTTTATTGTGAGTCTGTCTCCGAGTCCTGCATTTGGGTCCATACCAGTTGAGGGAAACACAAGCATTCTTGTCTGTCCAAATCATTTATAATTGTTTTAACAAAAAAACTATAGCATAGCCACACACACACACGGACACACTCTTGAGAATGGGCATTCATAATCGAGTAACAAATGGGGAAAAAGTACTTTTAATGATCAAAACAAGATATTTAATTAATTTCTGTATCATTACATAATGAAAATAATTTATCTCAGAGATATAGCAAAGAACCACTCAGGCTCAGCCATACATCCAATAACATTGTAAATGAATACGGGTCCTTTATGACCTATGTTGTCAAATTTGGGGTAATAATACAAATAGGATTTTTATTCAAAACCTAAGAAAGGAAAAATAAATATGATGATCAAACAAGATAATTAATGAATACCTTGAATACCAAATGAGTAGGCAAAATAATTAAAACAAAGACAACCCTCAGCTATGCATCAAATTCCATAGGAAATGAATATGGGTCCATTTGGACCCATGTTCTGCATTTTAGGGGTAATCGTACAAAAACACCTTTTATTCTAAAGGTAAAAACTTAAAAATTAAAATGATGGTATTTGATCATAAAATAACAAGAAAATTGAGGATGCCCTAGAATCCTGAATGAAATAAAATACAACAAAAAACAAAACTTGCCTGGGTCCATTTGAACCCATGTTGTGCATTCTAGGGTTAAATTTAAATTTAAGAACAAACTTTGTTTTTTTCTGTTTAGACACACTTCACCAATTTCTATAGCGATGGCATCAACAATGGAA